>BLBF01000004.1:53891706-53979422 GCA_015471245.1 Laticauda colubrina | reverse complement strand
ATATATGGTATTCAGCTTTGTTTGGGTATTTTCCCACATCATTATAGTTGTGCTTTTAAAGTTGTAGCAACGTTTCGGCAGAATCTCATCTGACATCATCAGGCTTCTGTATTGAGTTTGTCTGTACGTCTGGATATATATGTTTTCTTAAGTTTTCATGGGTACTTACATGTATACTGTTCAGCTTCCTTCAGGTATTATCCCACGTCATTGTAGTTGTGCTTTTAAAGTTGTAGCAACATTTCGGCAGAATCTCATCTGACATCATCAGGCTTCTGTATTAAGTTCATCTCCATATGTACTTGGAGGATTTTCCATATATTATTTATATATATATATATGAATACACATACAAAAGTAGGTTTCTAAAAGAGTTCAGTAGCTTCAGCCTCAGTATCCCTGTATTTTGGAACAAGATTGTTCTATTGGGACTTGTATGATTCTGCAGAGCAGGAGATTGGAGGTTTTGAGAGTATGACAACCATATTTTGCATCTTACTGTGCTCCTTTTGATCATGACTGCTGAAAATTGAGAACAGTTTTCTGTCATAATCTCAGATAAACTTGATGTATAATCCAGGATGTGGAAAACAAAGAAAGCTCAAGGAAGGAGAGGGAAGGAGGGAGGAAGGGTTGACAAACATTGCCCTGCACCCTGTAATTACAGCAACAGACATGGAGAAAGTGAATTGGGCCATCATTTATGAAATCTCTTTGAAGAAGAACCTGGGAAGGGTTGGCTGTTTTTGTTTGCTCTTTCCATTTTATGGAGATAAAAAGAATAATGTTATTTGGGAAAGGTTAGGAAATTGTGAAGGGATGGGGGGTTAATGAATGTTTAGTAAATAAAATATTTGGTGGAATATTGGTGGAATTTCAGGCTAAGGGAGAAAGAAATCAGAGTATGAAATGACTGTTTCAACAGGCATTGATGAAAGGGAGAAACTTTATGGGATGTTTAATATTATCTATGCTTCATTTTGGCTTTCAGGAGAATGCAGCCCAAATCCTGATGTATCACAAAATTGGATCTAGCTCTGAGGATCCTGCAGGAGACTCACCTCTATCTTTCAACAGTTAACTAGGCCCAGTCTGGCTCTCTCAAATCCTGACTCTTCTGTTCTCTCAATCCTGTTGTATAGTGTTGCGTTGTTGTGAAGTTCTCCCTCTGGTCTGCGTTCCTGGCGGGAGCGCGGACCATTCTGATTGATTGATGCCGTTTGACAGCCAGCTATATAAAGCGCTGTCAAACGGCATCAGCTGTTGTTGCTAGCTGACTGCTTGTTAGCCCAGCAGTCGCGGCAACCCTTTATTTCGTTAAATAAAGATTCTGTCAGTTGTTCCGTGTCCGCCTCGGTCATTCCCATCGCTCCACAACACTGGCGACGAGGATGGGATTCAAATAAGAGGCAACCAGACAATGCAGCAGAGCGCAGTCACTGTTAAAGAGCTGGAGTCACTAAAAACAAAAGAGCAGAAACCACTATGAGCTGACTGTCACCAGCCACTGACGCCATTCCGTGAGTGCGAAATTCAACTTTCTAGCCAAATAGACTGTCATCGCTGAGGAGAAATGTCTTCAACCCCTGCGTTCCCGCCATTTAGACCAGCGGCAGAGACTTGGGAATCCTATAGGAACCGCTTCGACTGCTTCCTGGATGCTATAGACCTCACTGAAGCTTCAGCCCAAAGAAAAAAATCCTATTTCTTAAGCTTTTGTGGGGCTGCAGTGTTTGACACTGCCATAGCATTGGTAGCCCCACGACCTGTCAAAGAAGTCCCTTGGGGGGAGCTACAAGAAATCCTCTCTAATCACTATTCACCCAAGCCCTCACAGATTGCAAGGAGACATGACTTCAGGAGGCGAGTTCAGGGTGAGGGAGAGACTATCAGTGAATACATGGCTGCTCTGAGGTCTGCTGCTTTACATTGTGGATTCAGGGATTATCTAGAGGATAAGCTCCTAGGCCAAATAGTGTGTGGGGTTAAAGACTTAAGGCTGCAAAGGTGGCTATTAGCCAAAAGGGACCTAACCCTAGCAATAGCCATTGAAAAGTCTCAGGCTGCTGAGCTTTCTGCTCAATCTGCAGCTGAAATCCAGGGAAACACAATCAAACAGAATAGCTCAACAGTGCATTTTGATGAGGTTTCTCCTGATGAGGACTCTGAGGATTCAGCTGTTGTAAATCATCTTAGACAACAGAGACCCCTTCCAGAAGACTCAAAGTCAAAAGCTAGTTTTTCTCCCCGGCAGAAACCCATCTGTTTAAGCTGTGGAGGAAATCACTTAAGAGCATCCTGTAGGTTCAGGAATGCCATCTGTTTAAGTTGCCAGAGGAACGGTCACTTAGCAAGGGTCTGCCAAGCTGGGAAAACCTTTACTCAGAGACCTTAGCCAAACCCCATCTTTCAAAGGCAAGTAGAAGACTGCTATACCTGTTACCACTTCAACCAGTCCAACAACAGCTCTAACAAAATCAGTATTTTTGTCTCCTTAAGAAGGTAAACCTTGCAAGATGGAGGTGGATACAGGTTCTGCTCTATCCATTATTTCATGGAATACCCTTAAGAAGCTGCTACCCAGATTTCCAAAGAAGAAACTCCTTGACTGCCACCTGACTCTGCGAGATTACCAAGGCAAGAATATTCCTGTCCTTGGGAAAGGCAAGTTCCTCATTCAATTCAAAACTTTTAAAGGCCACTTGCCTCTGGCTGTGGTGGATGGTGCTCTCCCCAGTTTACTGGGTTTAGATTGGTTCCCTGCCCTTGGCCTAAATATAACAGGCATCCACTCTGTGTTAAATGCTGAAGTAGATTCCCTATGCAAAGACTATGCTGATGTATTCAGCGAAGATTTGGGATGTTACTCAGGCACCCCCATATCATTTAGTGTAGACCCTCAAGCAACTCCTGTACGCCTGAAACCTCATAGAGTACCTTTTGCAATCCATCCTAAGTTAGATAAGGAACTTGACAAACTAATCAAACAAGGAGTCTTAGAACCTGTAGATTTTGCTAAATGGGAGACCCCCATAGTAACTCCTCTTTAAAAAGATGATAGCATTAGGATATGTGCTGATTGCAAAATTTCCCTGAATAGATACCTCCAAATCAGTGCTTACCCAGTTCCCATCATTCAGCATCTTTTACATTCTTTTGAACCTGGGTCTATTTTTTCAAAGCTGGATATGTCCCAGGCATACGAGCAATTCCCTGTAGATGACCACACAGCAGAATTGCAGACAATAGTAACTCACAGGGGAGCTTTTAGGTGCAGACACCTTCAGTTCGGCGTGAGTGCAGCCCCTGGGATATTTCAGTCCCTGATGGAGAGGCTACTTCAAGATCTCCCAGGGGTAGTCCCCTATTTTTGATGATATCTTAATTTCAGCCACAGACAAACCTCAGTTGTTACAAAGAGTAAGGTCAGTTCTAGATCGATTCAGGCAAAATGGCCTCAAACTTAAGAAAGACAAATGCACCATTGCCACTAAGCAAGTTGATTTTCTGGGCTATAGAATTGATGCCTCTGGCATACACCCTATAGAATCTAAAGTCAGGGCCATCCATGAGGCACCTACTCCTACCAACAAAACCGAGCTCCAGGCCTTCTTAGGACTTCTCAATTTTTATGCTGCATTCCTCCCTCACAAAGCTTCAATCGCAGAGCCTTTACATAGACTTTTGGACAAAAAGTCCCTCTGGTGTTGAGGACCTAGGGAAGCCCATGCCTTCCACTCTGTCAAATCCTTGATCACCTCGAAAGCAGTTTTAATTCAGTTCAACCAGCATCTTCCATTAGTTCTTGTTGCAGACGCTTCCCCTTTTGGCATAGGTGCCGTTCTTAAGTCACAGACTGCCAAATGGCTCTGAGGCACCCATTGCCTTCTTTTCCAGAACCTTTTCTTCAGCTGAACGCAACTACAGCCAGATAGACAAAGAGGCTTTGGCTGCAGTTGCCTCTGTAAAGAAATTTCATGAATTCCTCTTTGGCCATCATTTTGAACTAATCACAGATCACAAGCCTCTGCTAGGCCTTTTGTCTGCTGATAAACAAACACCTCAGATTCTATCCCCAAGGATGACCAGATGGACTCTGTTTTTGGCTGCTTATTCATACAAACTGATCCATAGATCCAGAAAAAACCTCGCACACGCTGATGCTCTCAGCCGTTGCCCATTGCCAGTTCCAGTTGAAGACCCTGCACCAATCCATGCTGTTTTCGAATTCAACGATCTCAATCTACCCATTACAGCTTCTGACATTGCTTACCACTCCTCAAGGGACAAGGTAATTGCCCAAGTCCTTGACTGGGTGGGAAGGGGGTGGCCAGATGTCCCTTATTCCCCTGAGTTCCTGCCCTTCAAGGCACACCAGCTGGAACTGTCATCCCTTCAGGGTTGTTTATTGTGGGGAACAAGGGTGGTCATTCCTTCCTCATTGCAAGCTTCAGTTCTGAAGCTCCTGCATGAAGGCTACCCGGGCATCGTTAGAATGAAGGCCCTGGCCCGTAGTTATGTCTGGTGGCCTGGCATGGATGCCCGGATCTCCAGCTGGGTTAGCACTTGTCAGCCTTCTCAAACAACCAGACCTGCCCTACCAACTGCATCCCCTGGGAAGTGGGAGGACGCTGGAGCCCCTTGGTCCAGGCTACACATTGACCTGGTGGGCCCAATGCAGGGGCATACATTTCTAGTAGTAGTAGACTCCTTCTCAAATGGATTGATGTGGCCTTGCTGCCTACAACAACCACCCTTGCAGTTACCAAGGCCCTAACCAGGCTATTTGTGACACATGGCATCCCTGACACAGTAGTGTCAGATAATGGCCCCCAATTTACCTCCAGCAAATTTGAACTATATTTAGCCAACCTGGGGGTCAGGCATGCCCTCACAGCTCCTTTTCACCCTGCTAGCAACAGAATGGCTGAAAGGGCAGTTAGGTCAGTGAAAGAAGCCCTAGGGAGATTTGGCCAAGGTAACTGGCACTCTAAATTGTCCAGATTTTTGCTATACCAGCATACAACCCCTTGTGCCACTACCAGTAAGTCCCCAGCTGAACTCCTTATGGGTAGGCGCTTGAAGACTGCCCTGGACAGGCTGCACCCCCACTACGCCCCAGTGACTCCTCTTGGGTCTGACAGCCAGCCTAGGGAGTTTGCTTTAAATGACCTGGTTTATGCCTGCAATTATGCAGGCCACCCCTTATGGGTGCCAGGACAGGTCATAGCTGTGACAGGGCCTAAGTCATATAGGGTGCTGCTGGAAGATAGTCGTACCTGGCACAGACACATTGACCAGCTGAGGAGGCATTGGAAAGTGGCCGCTGATGGACCCGGTCTACCACCCACTGACCTGAGTCTACTACCAGCTGATGAGAGCCTGCCACCGCCAACTGAGGACACCCGGGAGAGCCATGGACGGAGGGACCTACCTGTTCCAGCGCCTGACGACCCATCAATAGCTCCAGAGGACGAGGCTCCTGTGGTAACCAGCTCCGAAGAGGCCCCTGAAGCAGAGGACTTTGACCAACGAACAGAAGCCCCTGTTCTGCGACGTTCCAACCGCCAGAGAAGACGGTCAGCTTACTTGAGGGACTACGCATGCTCCTTGCCGGGGGAAAGGAGTGTTGCATTGTTGCGAAGTTCTCCCTCTGGTCCACATTCCTGGCGGGAGCGCGGACCATTCTGATTGGTTGATGCCGTTTGACAGCCAACTATATAAAGTGCTGTCAAACGGCATCAGCTGTTGCCGCTAGCCGACTGCTTGTTAACCCAGCAGCCGCGGCAACCCTTTATTTCGTTAAATAAAGATTCTGTCAGTTGTTCCGTGTCCGCCTCGGTCATTCCCATCGCTCCACAACACTGGCGACGAGGATGGGATTCAAATAAGAGGCGACCGGACAATGCAGCAGAGCGCAGTCACTGTTAAAGAGCTGGAGTCCACCTTGGTCATTACCATCGCTCCACAACATATACATTTACACTAAATCTTCATAAATTCACACCTTGGTAATATCATGGCTTTTCTTGGAAAGATTATGCCATTATAAGAATGGCCTGCCCAGGCTCAATAGGAAAGAGACCATGAAAGCTTTAAAACAAAGGTGCGGGACCATCACATCCAGTCTTCCCAGCCTGCCTTCTGATCTAGGCTCTGTATCAGGTGATCATTGTAATGATTCCTGCTGCCACTGCAAGCTCAGCAGCAATGGACATAATGCCTCTGCAGTCATACCAAAATTAGCCACTATCTCCCTCTCTAAATGTTTCCATGTTATCTCCCACTTGCCTCGATACCTAATACAGTTCCTACAGCTGCTGTATCATATTAGATCAGAGTGATGAAAACGAATGCCATTTTCCTGATGGCTGAAGCAGAATTGTGGTAATTTGAATCAAGTCTCTCTGGAATTTTTTTTCTTCCAGTGTCTCCATCGTTTTCTTCTTCTTCTACCCCCATCCTTCTGCACATCTTCTCCCTTCAGAATATATATTGGGACACTGGGGATTGCCATTTCCAACTGCATATTAGAAATGGTAGTGTTTTCTTCTATCTGATTCTATAAAATGAGTTCACCAGAAGGTGCAGACCCAGCATATTTGTGGTTTTTCCTATAAATTACTTTAACACTGTGTCCAATCATATATATAATTTCAGATTTTCAATTTCAACTCACTGCTGCGTCAGCACAGACTCCACTGATATGTCTAATGTATTTAGCTTAAAATGAAATGGATGGCATTTCATTACCAGGAAGATAATATTTTTGAATATGTTTGCTGCATGGCAGGATCCATCATTATTCTGCCATTTTATGTTCAGAGTGTGTAATAGCTTTTTAATGCTTTGATGTATTTTATTTATATATGTAATATTTTTTCTCATACCATAGGAGGGTTTAATTCACTGGACACATTATAAAATCTTAATTGAATGCTTTTAAATACTATCAAGACAGGAAAAAGCTGAACAAATTGCCAGTATTTTATTGGAAGGAAAGAAGAGTAAAACCATGCACATAAAGCCCTTTCATTCTCCTGTTCCACCTCCCAGCTTCTCCCAATACTCAAAATACTTTGGAGAGAGGGAGGGAGAGAGGGAGAAGGAGAGAGAGAGAAAGAGAAAGAAAAAAAGAGAATGAGAATGAGAATGAGAATGAGAATGAGAATGAATCCCCTGATCTCCTGGGATGTTTGAAGCTGTCAGCAAGGAAGATAAGGAACACAAGAAAACTTGGATGTTGTGAACGACAGAAGCCTCCTCATTGGCCAATGCTTTTGAGAGGACTGAAATCTTTAAACACTGAGGTTTGCTGCTGTTTGACCAGAATTTTAAAGCTATGAAGGTGCTCTGAGATATATATTATCCTGATGCCATGGTGATTAATTCTCAGATTAAAACCTGAGAATTAGTGTTAAATTGCTATGGTAACCCACACAGCTTTATTGACCACTGGTGTGCAATTTCCCCAATTTTCTTTATGTCCAACTCACTTATTTTTTAAATGTGGAGAATTAGATTATCCTATGTTATCCTGTCCAAGCAGCATAAGAATGAGAAAAAATATTGGTCCTGACTTACTTTAAATTTTATTACAATGATTTGTTTTGTTTTTGGTGCATACTGAGAGCACATTTTTACTTGCAAGTTCTGCAACTGGACATGTATTGACCATAATTGGTTTAATTTTTAATCAGAGGTCCTTGATGCTCTCTGAATGCTTAGCACTGAAGATGTTACTTAGTCTGGTAATGAAACATCTGCAACAAAACAAACAAGCTCAGAGAGCATCAAGCATCCCACAGTTGAACCCTTTGCTGCAAATATTCTCCGTTATTGATAAAAAGTCAGATTGATGGTTCTAAATACTTGGCTCCGAGTTTCAAACACTTCATGAGAATGTATATGCTATCTCTCATCTTATATAAATAAAATATGCTAGAATTTGTCACTTTTCCCACCCTGTTTTTCCTCAAATTATAATTGACATTTCTGCTTCTCTTGCTACCATCATAATGATGATTGCTATTTTTCCTTTTCATCGCTAGCAAACAAGCAATAAAGCACGGGTGTCAAATTTGATTCCCTCATGTGACATATCATGATGTTTTTTGCCTTTACAGAGCTGGGGTGGGCATGACCTGTCCATGGGCTGCCAATTTGACACCCTTTCAATAAAGCCACAATTAAGCAGGAGTCCTAAATGAACAGAGTAGTGTGTAAAAACCAAAGTGTTGTACCTAATTGCAATTTTTATCAACACTTGTTGAATTTCAATGCTTGTTGAAGAGATTTGGATAATATTGGAAAAGTTACTGGATGTTCCAATGAAAAAGCATCTTATTAAAAAACAGAAGTTCCTTTCTTAACAAATTAACATTGTTGTTTTAGAATATATTTAGCCCTTAGAATAAATGAAACAGAATAGAAATAAGGAAACCATCTCATTCTTCATATTTTTCAACTTGGAAAAAATCTATAGAGATGCTGTTCAGCCAAAAATCTGCATGGAATCAATTTTCAATATTTGTTTATCCTGATTTGTAGCTGCCGTCATTTTGTGGTGATATCACTGCCCTATAAACCTCAAGAGAAAATAATTAAATTTAATCAAAGCTCTTCTTCATCATCGGGAAGCTGCTGTTTGTGTAAACCTGTGGAGAAAATTAATTAAATAATGGGGACATTGTCTTTTTTAAAAAATGAAGATATGTGGCAGATCACACCCATCCATTAAAAGGAGTCGATACCTAACATGAAGAAAATTTATTCTTGAACTGTTAATAACTGTTAATAACAGGAGAGCTTGCTGTAATACAGAATGTGGGTAGGAAAGATTTTTCTAAGAGAAACATCAGGTGGACAGGTAATTAGATTTTTAAAATTTAGTCTTGGATTTGGTTTTTGGTATGGATAATATTCCTTCAAAATTTATTTAATAAGCATAGTGATAATAAACCACAATTGTTCGTATGATGGATAACATTGTCTCTTCTAGATATTTGAAATTTTTCCTATTATTGCTTAATGGTATGAGATTAGAGCACTTTTAGAATTCCCTAATTTTATTATCTAAACTTTTGGACCTGGTTGGCATTTTGAGAATAAATTTTGTGAGGTCTGGCAAAGGAATATGAGGATAACTTGCCTATTCACAGAATGGCTGTCATGGGGGGGAAAAAACAGTTACAAATTACTGATTTACCAGGATGTGGCAGGCCCTCTCTTCCTTAGAGATAGTTCATAATACACCCATTTTCCTTTAGGTTTATTCTTCTTTCCCCCCAATTAGAATGCAGTATATTGAGCACTGAGCTTCAGCAATTGATCATTTTTATTTTCTAAAAAAGTTTGTGTGTTACAGTTCAGACTAAGGGACATTCTTAAAAATAAACCTAATATTAGAAGCTTGTGTGTTGCTTTGCCACATGTCAACTTTTATTTAAAGAAAAACAATTCTCCATGTAGAAATGAAAAATAATCCAGTGGGAAGAAAAACCTTGCAAATGCAGAGGGCAATTTTACATAAACAAGGCAACCTCGTACCAACCTCTAAAGGCCCTGTCACACTGGCCGATGGATGCAAAACATTAGTAAAAGGGACACGGCGGACAAGAAAAATGTTCCATCCATTGTTATCCACTCTCAAAAGGGGCAACAATTTGCATAACCAGAGCGGATAACACGGAAAGGAACAGACGGGGGAAGGACGCAGGGCGGATGGAAAGCAGATGCGGAACAGAAGCCTAGCGGATGGAAGCAGATGGGAGTGGATGGCACATCCGCAAGGCTTCCAGGGGACCGCAGCAAAGCGGACGTGGAACGGATACAGCGGATGCACAGCGGATGCACAGCGGATGAAGCGGATGAAGCGGATGAAGCAGATGCAGAGCGGAAGCCTAGCGGATGCATAGCGGAAGCCTAGCAGATGCCTAGCGTTCACTGCACATGCGGGGAGGATGCATTGCGTCAGCCCCGTGGACATAAAGGGTGGCAGCTCCCAAGCAGGTCACCATTCAGAGGAAAGACCTGCTTCCAGACACATTGAGTGCCTTGCCAGCCTGCCCTGCGTGCCTGCCTGCCAGCCTTGCTGCCAGCAATGCTGCCTGCCATCCTGCCAGCCTCCCTGCCAGCCTGCCTGCCAGCCTGCCTGCCAGCCTGCCTGCCAGCCTTGCTGCCTGCCTACCTGCCTGCCAGCCTGCCTGCCAGTCTGCCTGCCAGCCTTGGTGCCTGCCTTCCTGCCAGCCTTGCTCCCAGCCTTCCTACAATCCTGCCTGCCAGCCTTGCTGCCAGCCTGCCTGCCTGCCTGCCTGCCTGCCTGCCTGCCAGCTTGCTGCCAGCCAGCAACCCCACAACCATGGGGAAGAAGAGAAAGCCTCAGCCATCTGCTGCCAGCCCTGGCAAGAGGGACAGGGCCACCCTCCCACCCCCTGGCCCTGACTCTGCTTCTGCTGGGGCTTCTGCTGCCCGGGCTCGATCTTCTGGTGCTGGGGCTTCTGCTGATGCTGCTTCTGGAGGTGGTGCTTCTGCTGATGCTGCTTCTGGAGGTGGTGCTTCTGCTGGTGCTTACTCTGCTGTTGCTGCTTCTGGTGGTGATGCTTCTGCTGGTGCTTACTCTGCTGGCACTGCTCCTGGTGCTGGTGTTCTACTGGTGCTTACTCTTCTGGTGCTGCTCCTGGTGCTGGGGCTTCTACTGATGCTGCTTCTGGAGGAGTTGATGATGATGCTTCTGGCGATGGTGCTTCTGCTGGTGCTTACTCTGCTGTAGCTACTCCTCGTCCTCCTGGTCCTGCTGGTCCTGCTGGTCCTGCTGGTCCTGCTCATCCTGCTCGTGCTCCTGGTCCTACTCATGCTCCTGGTCCTGCTCGTGCTCCTGGTCCTGCTGGCGCTGCTGGTGCTTACTCTGCTGATGATGATCCTGGTCCTGCTGGTGCTGCTGCTGCTGCTGCTGCTGCTGCAGATGATGATGATGATGATGATGATGATGATGATGATGATGATGATCCTGCTGGTGCTGGTGCTGCTGGTGGTGTGGAGGAGCAGCCCCTACAACCTGGAAGCCCCTCTGATGAGGGCCCATCTGGTCCTGCCAAAGGGAGGAAGAGTCATATTCGAGAACGGGAGAGGAGGCAATACTCCATTGAGGAGGAACACGAGGATGAGGTGCTGGAGTGGCTGAGAGAGAATGACTATCTGTGGTGGAAGGGACACAGGCTCTACAGGGACACCAAAAGGAAGCAGGCTGCTTGGAGAAAGAAGGCAGAGAGTCTGGGCTACACATCGGAGGTGCTCCTCAGCTGGTGGAAACATATGCACACCTGGTACGGGAAGCTGCAACTCAAGAAATCTGGCCAGGCCACGGTTAAGCTGACAGACAGAGAGACCTACGTGATGGCCAGGTGCAGCTTCCTGGAGGGTGAGATCCGCCACCGAGGAGCAGCCCCTCTCACAACCCTCTCTCTCAGGAAGCCTGCTGAGAGCCAGTCCTCTTCCGGCCGAGAGTCAGCTCCTGTCTCTAGGCAGGTTTCTGTGGAGCATGCCACGGTGGAGAACCCACGGACAGCTGTTTTAACCGTGGCAGAGTACGTGGAGGACTCCCTGGCACAGTGGGAGAAAGGAGACGGCACTTCCACCACAGTCCTACCCGCATCCACCCCCAGCTCCACCTCCACAGAAAGGCAGAGAGCCAGACAGGAGAGGCAGAGCCACACTGTCCTGCTGGAGATCAGGGACACCAACTGCACCAGCATAGATCTCCTCTCTCAGCTGGTCCACACCGACTCCTCATCCTCCAACCGCAAGCCCTTCCTCACCTATGTCAACCAGAACCTCACGGATATGGAGGAATCCCAGTAACAGGTGGTGAAGGACCGGATCACCGAGCTGCTTCACAACCCTCCAGACCCAGAGGAACCTGCTCCCACTCAGTCCAGGTCTGCTCCTCCACCCCAGGTGATGTCACTCCCATTCCAAGGCTTTCCACAGCTCTCACCTACCAGGGCTATGGCTACCAGGAGGTCCAGCAGCACAGGCAGCAGCCTTTCCCAGTCCAGGCACAGTCTCATTGGATGCCACCGTTGCCACCGGTTCCACTGATGCCACCGATGCCAACCACACCACTGATGCCACCCACGCCACTGATGCCACCGATGCCACCCATGTCACCGATGCCACCCACACCAGTCCTCACACAGCTGCAGACCAGACAGCCCTACTACACTCCTCCTTCCTCCACCCCACAGCCAAGCCTGGCCTTAGTACATCTGTCGTCAGTATTGAGACTGACACCTCATGGCATGGAGGAAGGAGTTCTCAACATCACGGGGCTGAGCCAGCTGTCCGAGAGCTTCCTCAACACACCGTCACCTGTTGTCCTCTCAGGGCCAAGCACCCCAGTGGGGCTTCAGACCAGCACCCCAGCAGCACCCACCTCCACAGCACCTGGACCCTTCACCCCTGAGACTGGGCACACCTCTGAGTGACCGATAAGAGTGCCAGAGACTGGGTGGCTACCTGTAGACTTTATTTGGACACTTGACTTGGGTCATTTTTCTTTTACAGCTTGTTATTAATAAAGATTATCTTTGCTTCACACACTTGCCTCATTTATTTTATCAAATAAAGTCTTGGTGGAAACTTTTAGAAATGGTTTAAGCCTTTGCATTCTTGTGGGATGGGTAAGGATAGCAGTGGGGTGGGCAGGGATACCTTTGGGATGGGTAATAGCTGTCGGATGGGAAGGATAGCAGTGGGGTGGGCAGGGATACCTTTGGGATGGGTAATAGCTGTGGGATAGATAAACCTCCAGTGCAAGCATAGTGGGACTGTATGGTCCACCCTCCCAGGTGCCACACCTATGGCCCTTTATTATCAATAATAATGTAATCATTCATCCACACATGTCAACATAAACACAACTCTTTATTAAATGCCCTGTTCATTGTAGGCCCACCCAACATACATGGCCCAATCTCATCCATGTGATGAGACAGGCTGAAGGAAGCATCCATTAATCATCTACCATCCTGTCTTGCCACTCCACTGCTCCAGCTGGGGAGTTGCACCAGTGTTTCAGGAGGTTGCGCTGCTTCTTCCCTTCACATGAGGCTCTGTTGGGGCCTTGCACATCCTCAGTGTCTATCAGGTTTTGCCCTTGCCTCCATTCACCAGGCTCCATGTCCCCATTGCCTTGTTGCAGGTCCACGAGCCTGTTCTGCAAGACTGGGTAGCGGGTGCGCATGAGATTGTGCAGGATGCAGCAAGCTTCCACGATCCTCCTCACGGTCTCTGGGTGATGCTGCATGGTGATGAGAAGTACCTGGAACCTGTTGGCCAGGATGCCAAAGGTGTTCTCCACCACCTGCCTTGCCCTGGACAGCCTGTAGTTGAAGATCCTCTCTTCACGGGTGAGGCATCTGGAGGTGTAGGGCTTCATGAGGTAGTTTCTGAGGAAGAAGGCGTCATCCCCCACGATGAAGTAGGGCACATCTTGCGTGTCATTGGGCAGGGGGTCTGGATCTGGGAAGCCCATGATGAGGTTGCGTTCCAGCCCCTCCTTGAGATGACTGGCGTTGTATACCTGGGCATCTGAAGCTGACCCGTTGCCTGAAGCATCGATGTACATGAACTTGTCGTCAGCATCGACCATGGCGAAGAGGATGATGCTGAAGAAGCCCTTGTAGTTGAAATAAGTGGACCCCGACTTGGCTGGTGCTTTGCAGGCCACGTGCTTGCCATCTATGGCTCCAACGGTGTGGGGGAAGTTCCACTTCTGATACCACTGCTCTGCAACTTTCTTCCATCCTTCTTCAGTGGAGGGGCACTGGAGGAGGTCCTCCATGTATTCTTCGATGATGGCCTGCACCACTTCTCTGACCACACTGCTGATGGTGCTGTGTGGCACCCTCCAGCTGTACTGCATGCTCCTGTAGGTGGTCCCTGAGGCCAGGTGGTGCAGAGTCAGTGCCACCTTGAGCCCAGGGTCCAGGCTGGGCCGGAAGTTGGTGCTCTGCTTGGTCAACCTGGGTGTCAGCCGCTGCACAACTTCGTCAAACATGGCTGGAGGCATCCTCATGAAGTTCTGGAATGCACGAGTGTCTTCGTTCCTGAGCTCCACCATCAGCTTGTTGTACAGTCCGTACTCGGCTCTCCTCCCGATCCATCTTCGGACCCAGATGCTTCTTGGCCGCCTCCTTTTCTTCCCGTAGTAGAGTTCACAGAGCCTGTAGATGGCTTCGCACTGTTGCAGAATGATGGTGGCTACCAAAAGGACTGTGTTACGATCCAAGGTGGACATCAATGGATGCTATGGAAGAGCAAGAGCCAGATGAAGCCTGCAGAGGTCTGCACAGCTGGGCTGCTGGGCTGAAAGTGAGATCCAGGTGAGTTGCTCCCCCTTTTTATAGGCAATATAGGTTTTCCACTATGTGTCCTTTTGCATCCTCTAGGCATCCTCTAGACATCCTTAATATCCGAGATAGGTCCTCTCTGCGAACGTTTTTTCCATTTTAAATGCTTTATTTGCATGCTGCATCCGCTTTCATCCTTTCTCCGTCCGTGCTACTAATGCTGCGCGTCTGTTCCGCATCCGTTCTGGTTCCTCCCTGTGTCCGCTTTCTGCTGGAGCGGATGTGAGTTGCGCGGATGTGCAGTGGATCCCTAGCGGATGTAGCGGACGCATAACGGATGCCGACAGATGCAGAACGGATGTCCCCCGTATGCCTAGCGGATGCAGAACGGACGCGTTTGATACATTTTCCACTCAGAAAGTTTTGAGCAGCTCAAAACATTTTGAGCGGATGAAATTTCAATAGACGGATGCTGGACAGATAGAGAGGAAGCAAAACGGAGGCAATGAGTACAGAATGGAAGCATCGCGTTAACCAATGGATGGCAAGTGTTTTTCTCCGTTTTACATCCTCTTTCCATCCGTTGGTGCAGTGTGACAGGGGCTTAACCTAAAGCTATTCAGTACATATGTCACACCTGAAAATCTTGTGTAAAGAACAGCACCAAATTACTAAAGTTTTCTGCTTAGTTTAGTTGTGCTTTCATAGAGAACTTGAAACTAAATGATAAACAATATTTCCTATAAGTACCGTTAAGAGTATTTACCATTTTCTCTCAAGTCTGCAAAAATGTCTCTCTGAATTCCTTGGGAGTAGTTGCTAATCAGCATATAGACCAGGCATTCTCAACCTTGCCAACCTTAAGATGTGTGGACTTCAATTCCCAGAATTCCCCAAGCACCACATTGGGTGAACTACTCATTCTGAATTCTGGAAGTTGAAGACTGCTATTCACTGATGTAGATCAAGGATATGCAAATATTTTGTGTATGATGCTCACATCTGTCTCATTACTTAGGCACCCAGGGGTTAGAGGGGAAAGACAATAATGCAGTAGAATCAGAGATGGTAGGAGCCTAATTGTTTTTTCTTGAATTAAGGCTGTTTTTAGTTTGCTACATATGTCAGTGTATAGGTCCATCTGCAGATATGCTGAGCCTTGAATTTTTAACCAAATGTGCCATCCATGGATAAACTGACCCTCAATATTTTTGTATGTTTTAATTTTCACAATTTGCTTACCTGTGGATAATCCACAGATTATCTATTTTCATGCCATTCTGATTAAAAACTCAAGAACCAGCTTATCCATGGATGGGCTTATCCAAGAAGATATACAGGTGAAACTCAAAAAATTAGAATATCATGGAAAAGTTCATTTATTTCAGTCATGCAACTTAAAAGGTGAAACTAATATATGAAATAGACTCATTACATGCAAAGCAAGATAGTTCCAGCCGTGATGCATCATAATTGTGATGATTATGGCTTACAGCTCATGAAAACCCCAAATCCACAATCTCAGAAAATTAGAATATTACATGCAATCAATAAAACAAGGATTGTACATAGATCAATATCGGACCTCTGAAAAATAGAAGCATGCATATGTACTCAGTACTTGGTTTGGGCCCCTTTTGCAGCAATTACTGCCTCAATGCGGCATGGCATGGCAGCTATCAACCTGTGGCACTGCTGAGGTGTTATGGAAGACCAGGATGTTTCAATAGCAGCATTCAGCTCTTCTGCATTGTTTGGTCTCATGTCTCTCATCTTTCTCTTGGCAATGCCCCATAGATTCTCTGTGGGGTTCAGGTCAGGCGAGTTTGCTGGCCAATCAAGCACAGTAATCCCATGGTCATTGAACCAGGTTTTGGTGCTTTTGACAGTGTGGGCAGGTGCCAAGTCTTGCTGGAAAATGAAGTCAGCATCCCCATAAAGCTCATCTGCGGAAGGAAGCATGAAGTGGTCCAAAATCTCCTCGTAGACAGCTGCATTGACCCTGGACTTAATGAAGCACAGTATACCAACACCAGCAGATGACATGGCTCCCCAAATCAACACACAGACTGTGGAAAATTCACACTGGACTTCAAGCATCTTGCAGTGTGTGCTTCTCCATTCTTCCTCCAGACTCTGGGTCCTTGGTTTCCAAATAAGATGCAAAAGTTGTTCTCATCAGAAAAGAGGGCTTCGGACCACCAAGCAACAGACCCATTCTGTTTTTCTTTAGCCCAGGTAAGATGCTTCTGACATTGTTTGTTGTTCAGGAGCGGCTTGACAAGAGGAATATGACATTTGAAGCCCATGTCCAGGATCCGTATGTGTGTGGTGGCTCTTGATGCACTGGCTCCAGCCTCAGTCCATTCCTTGTGAAAGTCTGCAATACTTTTGAATACTTTTGAAAGTCCGCAATACTTTTCCTGACAATCCTCTCCAGGCTGCAGTCATCCCTGCTGCTTGTGCACGTTTTTCTCCCACACTTTTCCCTTTCACATAATTTTCTATTAATGTGCTTTGATACAGCACTTTGGGAACATCCAACTTCTTTTGCAATTACCTTTTGAGCTTTCCCTCCTTATGGAGGGTGTCAATGATGATTTTCTGCACAACTGTCAGGTCAGCAGTTTTTCCATGATTGTGATTCCTACTGAACCAGACTGAGAGACCATTTAAAGTCTCAGGAACCCTTTGCAGGTGTTATGGCTTGATTAGCTGATTAGAGTGGGACACTTTGAGCCTCAAATACTGAACCTTTTCACAATATTCTAATTTTCTGAGATTCTAGATTTGGGGTTTTCATGAGCTGTAAGCCATAATTATCTCAATTATGACACATCACGGCTTGAACTATCTTGCTTTGCATGTAATGAGTCTATGTCATATATTAGGGATACCTTTTAAGTTGCATTACTGAAATAAATGAACTTTTGCACAATATTCTAATTTTTTGAGTTTCACCTGTATGGCATATACAGATAATTTTGTAAAGTATTACCGTATATACTCATGGATAAGCCTAGAGTAAGCTGAATCCAATTTTTAGAAGTGTATTTTGGCATCTACAATTCTTTACTTATTTGCAAATATGTATGGTAAACAGGGCATTCATATGATTTGAAGTTTGCAGGCAAATTTGGGTGATATCAAAAGACCCAAAGGATCTTTGGATCCTTTGAGAACCATATATAGACTACTAACCATGGGTTGCCTCATTTGCACATAGTTAATAAAGAGCTTCATGGAGCAGAACTCTGTCTACATATAATAATAATAACACTTTATTTGTGGTCATGGACCAAAACACAAGTACAACAAAAGAAGAACATGGGAAAATTAATCATGAACAATTGGTCACCAAAAACTTGACTAAGGGGAATTACAGCGTTCTCCTCTGATGGTTACAGCTCTTTAAAAAATTGGAAACCAAAGAAGTGATATATGAGGCGTCATCCCCAAGATCTGCCTGCGTTATACATAGGGTAATATAAAAGGACATGCTCCACAATTTCAACTTCAGCTCTGTGACAGGGGCATAGCCGCTGGTTAATTGGGAGCCTCTTAAATTACCCATCCAGTAGTGTTGAAGGCAGAACGTTAAAGTAAGCTCGGGAGAAAGCTCTTCGATACTTGGGAATGGTTAGAGTGTAAAAATAGGAAGCCATCCTCAGTCCATAATTATTAAATTGGCTGAAGATCAGAGGGGAGCAAGTTTTGTTAGCTCTGGCTTGTAGATATTGCAAGTCAATGTCCACAAGCCATTGGACTACCCTAAATTGGGCATCCTTAAGGCCATAATCTCCCAGGGCATCCCCCATAAAACCTAGCAGGTGTAATTTCTTCATCAGCTCCCTCTCCCAATGAGAAATATGAGAATCAGCAAATGCCAGGGAGAGGTAGCTAACAGGAACTGCCAGAAAGAGCACCCAAAACCACCATTTACAGGTGTTACTCCATACCATACATTTGACTGATCAAGTGCCCAATTCCAGGTACATCAGAGCAAAGCCAACACAAGGAGGAAGACCTAGAAGTTTTCTAAAAAAGACAGCCTGGGTTCTTTCAGTACAAACCTTGAAGCCCCGGATCCATATGGGAATTCCATAAAGAGATTGAGCCAAAGTTTTGGCTTTGTAAATACACAGAGCAGAAGGAATAAACTGGCCTCCTTGGGTATAAAAAAATCTTAAAATCTGCTGGTGACTCCAGGAGGCTGAGTTCAGCACCCGAGTTCAATGTATAATCCAAGCACCGGTGTTCTGAAATTGAATACCTAAATACTTAAAATGGAAAACCTGATTAACAGCATTACCATTGATAGCAAATACAATTTTTGGGCTCTCGAGAACACCAATACTTTGGATTTGTCATAATTAATAGACAAGTGGTTCTCAGCACAGTAAGACCTGAATGCAGAAAGTAAAATTTTCAGACCTGGCCTTGACAATGAAAGGAGGGCCGCATCGTCAGGATAAAGGAGAAGTGGGATCTTTGTAGTTGACAACTTTGGGGCATGAGACTCAATACGTTCAATGTGAAAAGCCAAGTCAGATAAGAATAAATTAAACAAAAGAGGAGCCAGAACACAACCCTGCCTTACTCCGCTCTTAATCTGGATAGGATTTGAAAGTTCTCTCTGCAGACCACATCTGACCTGACTAGAGGCCTGGTTGCACAAGGATCTAATTAGGAACAGAAGATGTCTATCAATAGAACTTTTGAGCAGTTTTGACCAGAACAGTCCCCTAGGGACTGAGTCAAACATTGACTTTAGATCGATAAACGCAGTAAAAAGTTTGCCACCTGCTGTGGTAGTATATTTATCGACCAGGTGCGCTAAGACAAAGCAGTGGTCCAGTGTGGCACAGCCTGCTTTAAACCCAATCTGTTCAGGACCAAGAATATTGGACTCCTCAACCCAAGTGAGGAGTCTACGTTGGAGATATTTCGCATACAGTTTCCCAATGATGGAGAGCAGGCTTATGGGGCAATAGTCGGCTGGATTGTTCCTATTTCCTTGTTTAAAACTGGAACAATAATTGCAAAGCTCCAGTAGGTAGGGATCCTGCCAGAGGTATTGATATGTGTGAAGAGTCTTACTAAGAGAGGAATCCACCACTCGGGATTGGATTTTAGCAGATCAGGGGGTATAGCATCAGGGCCAGGGGGTGCCTACAGATAAGATACCTTGCTATGTTGTCTGCTGAAGATAGGAAGGGAAGTGTCACTAGCACTGCAACATTGACTGAGAACAGTTCAATGCTGAGTTTCTTTTTCTTCTCTTCAAATAAAGATACCTATTTGTTTTTCCATCCCAATTGGATGGCATTAATCCCATTATTAATCTCTTTTATTTTTACTGTTCACACACTTGAAAGACTCAATAAGAGCCAGTTGTAATGTAGATGCTGAATGTTAGTGGACTGGAAATTTCTACTTCAGCTCCTCGGTGGGTAATTAGCCACCCAGAATCATTGGGAGCTGGGAAGCGTACAAGTTTAATACATTATGGCTTGCCAGATGTTCAGACCAGATTTGACATTTTTATCCACCTACTGAGTCCTTCTGAAGGAGCTGGGATGGACAGATGTTGCTGCTTGATGATGCTAAAGGTTTTGTCACAAGATGCAATCTATTCTGAGTAAAGCTGCCTTTTGCAATTGACTGATGGTGAATGAGTCAATGCCAATGAGGCTCAAGTGATGCTCCAGTTGTTTGGGGATTATACCCAAGACAACTATTACTCTTGGTGCTACCTTTGCTTTCTTTTTCTGCCATTGTTGTATTTTTTTTCTTTGCAGGTCTTAATATTTTGTGCCTTTCTTCAGTTCTTTCTCTTCTGTTCAGGTACTTTCACATCCTTTTGCTAATTATTATGATTATTTTTAACCAATCTCAACGGGCTATTAATATTAAATAATTATAAAATGACAAGAGATGCACACTGCTTTTTGCACCACACTCTCAGAGAAAAAATGTTCTAAAACTAAATAAAATGAGAAGATGCATTCTATTTAGTATGCTCTCAAACCTACTTGTCCAATGCAACAGAATGAAGTGACTTACCACAGAAAGTATATGGGAAGGGAAAGGATGAAATTGTCAAACAACTGTCACAAACAACTCCTGATCTTTAAAAACATTGTGAATTTCCTTACTTAGCAATTGATGTGGAATATAAAACATTTCATTGTATCTGACCTTCTTAGGACATGAGCATGATTTTTTCTTGTTTCTTATCCTTTCTTTTTATTCCCCAAAATACAATACAAGTCTCTGAGAAACTAGATGAAATCTCTCCTTTTGGACTAGTTTTATCCTTGTGGGTTTAAAGTGATTCTGATATTTATTTAGGCAAGTTTCTTTTACACGCTGATTGCCTGAGAGCTTTTTTTCCTTGGAACTATTTCAACTATTTTTGCCTAGTTGTTTTCTTTAACTAGCCCTTCTTGATGCTTATTGGTTAAAAAAATAAAAGACTGATATCTCCTTCACAGCTAAAAGGTGATTCTTAGTGCTTCTTTCTATTCATACTCCTCTTCTTTCATACAAAAAGAAGTTCTTTCATACAACTATCATACAAAAAATAGATCTGGGACTGTATAACAATTGTTCACTCTTGATACCCATTCTCCTGCCATTCTTCTGCCTGGTAGTTTGTTGTATCAAGTTAAAATCAGGGTTTGCTCAAAAACTGTATCAGATGATAGCAGACAATGAGTCAAAGCTCCTCCATTATTTCATAAAAGTGAAAAAGAGACATGAGAGAGAGATATGAGATACCGGTTCAGATTTCAGGGGGAGCAGTAACTACTGAGTAGTGTGATTTCCCAAAATAGCTTTTGTGCTAAAAGCGTCAGCTGGCAGTAATGAAGGTTTCTCACAAGCTTCCATAATTCTCCACTCAAAAATATAGCCACGGGAGTGTGCAACATTTTTTAAAAAATTCATTAAAAGTTCTATACAAAAATATGTACGTTGAGGATATTTGTCTTTGAAAGAAATGTGTAGGTGGAAGAGAATCGCAGAACATGCCATGGTGATATAGAGTGTTTTTAGGCTAATTGGTCCATCTCTAGGCAATATGGGGATGGCCCATAGGGAATGAAAGGATGACAGCAAATCTTTGAAAGGGAGGGGTTTGATGTTTAAAATGTGAAAATAATGACACAATTGATGCCCTGCCTACTTTTGATGTGTATTGCAATCATTGTGCATGTCAAACCAGGCAGACTTTTAATCATACAATTAGAGCCATAATTTTTATTTTTAGAAAAGGAGGGAGGGAGGGAGGGAGGGAGGGAGGGAGGAAGGAAGGAAGGAAGGAAGGAAGGAAGGAAGGAAGGAAGGAAGGAAGGAGGGAGGGAGGGAGGGAAGGAAGGAAGGAAGGATGGATATAGTCAGAAATGGTATTCAGCCGGTTTGGACCAGTTCTGGCATACCAGTAGGAGAAATTTTGAGTAGTTTGGAGAACCGGCAAATAGCACCTCTGGCTGGCCCTGCCAACCCGACCTGCTGTTACCTCTCCAATATTTCCTTGCTTTTTTAGCTCAGCTGATTCGTGTGGCAGAGCAGATTGCTGTGCCTCAGCTGAGCTAAAAAACAACTCAGCTCACCAGCGTTGTCACAGACAACGGTCTTTGAGCCCTGTGCACACATGCAAAGCATGCACTCTCATAGAACCAGGAGGAAAAAAATTGGAAACCCACCACTGGATATATTTATTCTCTTAAGTTTTATAATTATGGGATTCAGTCACACTAATGATTTATGAATTAGTTTGAGCTGTTAGGAACAGGGGAAATGTCTTTACATTTCAAAACTTTATTCCAAAGAAAATGTAACAAAAAAAGAACATATACCAAATGCAGGGAGACAGCAATCCAATATTAGCACCTATGCTAGAATATATATGACATGAGAATATATAACATTATCTATGCTGGAATATATAACATGAGAGGCACATGAAGAAAGAATTCTACCAAGTGAAACTGTATATCACAGTTTTTTTCACACAAACTTTTTTTTCTCCGCCCCAATATGCAAGTAAATACATATACCATCACCAACACACACACACACACACACACACATACACACACACAGAGCTAGACACAATTCTTGTCTAGCATTGCTTAATGTGCTAAAAGACTTAATTGTTTTAGCAAGAGTGTACAGTCGGACTTCCTATAAATTCAACAGACTTCTTTCATCAAGAGGATCAGAATATAAGGAGCATTTCTCTTCAGGCAAGCTGTATGGTCTGGCAGTTCAACCTGTAAGTGATGCCTTATTGATTTCTGCCATACCATCCATAGCTGGCTTGAGAATAGAGCCTCTGACAATAGCTAACAAGTTTAAACCATTAGTTCCATTTGTAGCTGTTTGGTGAAAAGGCTGTCAGTCACAACATCCAATAGACTGGAGCTTTTAGTGTATTTCTTATCCTGTTCTTTTTGCCACAATGACCCCTGTGGTTATTGGGCATTATTGAGAAATTATATTTTTCAACATCTTCATTCAATTTCTCTCCCCTCCCCCTCTTTTCTCTTCTCCTTTTGGGATCATAAAAGCCATTTAGGTTGCAATGTTAGGAAACAGAAATGCAAGCATTGATTTGGAGTCCGAAGGGAGGAAGCCAGTTGAAAGTCATTTCCAAGTTAGCCAAACTATGCTACAACGCTTCCAAAGAATGATTATTATTTGAAATGAAAAGGATTGAAGTTCTTATTTTTGTTCAAAATCAGAAGAGAGAAAGATCACCTTTATTGAGGATTATTTTTTTCTATTGTACTGTCTTCCAAAACAGACTCTCTACAAGTTGAATGGCATATTCTTTGGAAATGATAATTTCCATTGCCTTGTTGTGTTGGAAGTTGTGATTCCCCTCTCTTCTAGGAAAACATTAGAAGGGGAAGGAAATTTCCCTAAAAAAAAGAAAGGAAGAGGTGAAAACACAAGCAGGGTCAGCTCCATCAGCTCCCACCCTTTGTCAAGTAGGGCTATTAAAATAGCTGGAGCCAGCTTACTTTTCACAACAAAGGAAGGAGAAAATTTATAGGCATGAGATACAGAGAAAAAACCCTACAAACTAGCTGCAAATTATAAAAACTTGTGAAAAGCAAACCAAAAGGCATGGCAGGAAGGAAACATGATAGCAAACAAGCAACTACAAAGGATCAGGACCATAAAACAATTACTCCTACGAAGATCCCAGGAAGAGGTCCCAATCTCAAGAGACAGGAACTCATCACACACACACATATCAAAGACTTCAAGGGTTCACACTTACAAAATCAAAGGATCTGAAGGGTATAAGAAAGGGTTTCTCTACTCACAAGATTAGATGAATCCTAGGAACACTATGAGATTTCTTACCTGCCTTCCTATTAATAAACTTATTCTGACTTTTAGTGCAGCTGACCAAATCATTTTGCATTGAATCTACAAAAGGAAAGAACTTTGCCTATTCCTTAAAGGGCAAGATTTCTTTTTTCCTTTCCTCAGTTGGATAAAGGCTGCCCTATTCCATTTCCTATTAAAAATAAAAATGGTTTCCTAGAACTCTCCAGATCCTGGAATGCTGTTTTTCAGCCAATCAGTTA
Source organism: Laticauda colubrina (assembly GCA_015471245.1). Classification (NCBI taxonomy): domain Eukaryota; kingdom Metazoa; phylum Chordata; class Lepidosauria; order Squamata; family Elapidae; genus Laticauda; species Laticauda colubrina. The sequence goes on along the minus strand of BLBF01000004.1, from coordinate 53,955,463 downwards.
AGGGGATAAAAAGAGGGAAACTTTTCTCATCTCACCATCTGCTTAATTTATATCATAGCTTTTGCTGTCTTTACAGGCCTTTTCACACAGCACCACTTCCTGTTCCCAATCCATTCACTGTTTTGAAGTTAGTGAGATCATCTTCAGTCTTGGAATCTCAGCAAGATAGAAGTTACACCATAAGCCAATCAATGCTCTCTCCAGCCGACCAGAGTGGGAGCAAAAATTTGATACTTCTTTGTTCCAAAAACAGTGTTTCTCCTGAAATAACAGAACTTCTTTCAGCTCAGCTGAGAGAAAATAAATGGTTAGCTTCCCCATGTCCCTCTATGTAAATGATGCATCCACCCTCTAGTACCTGATGTATACATGTCTGCCTGCATTTCCCAAAATGGTGAAAAACCATCAATTCTTTCGGACTATTTTTTTTTTTCAGTATAAAGGTTCACAATGAAAGTTTTGATGATAGTATCATACTGATTAAAATAGTGTTTCTGGACCTCAGCAACATTATGATGTGCAGACTTCAACTCTCAGCATTCCCCAGTCCACATGTTGGCTTGGGAATTCTGGATATTGAAATGCATACATTTTAAAGATGCTGAGGTTCAGAAACTCTGGATTTGAAAACATATTCAATTCTGTTCACGGCAATCAGCAGGCTACACAGGGAAAATATGGAAAGAAGAATAAGGCTGTTGAGAGCCTTCCTGTCACTCTGCATTCATTTAGATTGCATATAATGCCTATATGTCGTATCAAAGTTCATCTAAATATACAAAAGAATGTATTTTATCCACTTGTGATCTGAACAACATATTTCTCTTAAGAGAACATGGAACAAGCAACACATCACAAGCCATATCTGGTTCCAAAGCTTCTTGACTGTAGCTCACAATTTCTTATTTCCACATCATTGTTGTTCAGTGATAAACAGTGGTGGGATTCAATTTTTTTACTACTGGCTCTGTGAGCATGACTTGGTGGGCGTGGCAGGGGAAGGATACTGTAAAATCTCCAGTCAGAGGTGGGATTTGCCAGTTCTCTGAACTACTCAAATTTCCGCAACTAGTTCTCCAGAACTGATCAGAATCTATTGATTACCACATCTGGTAATAAACCATTAAATAGTGGAGTGCTTTGTCCCCAAAAGGAGCAAAACAGGACAGGGCTGTTGTTTTGGGAAAATAGGAGGAGGAAGGGGTATGTAGATTCATGCTTTGAGTTGGCAAAATAACAATAATAATAATAATAAACAGAAGAGAAGGCAAGAGAAAAAACTGGAGAAGATAACAAAATATTAAGACCTGCAAATATAAGAATGACTGTGACAAAAGAAAGCAAAGGTAGTATCCATAGTCATAGCAATCCCAAAATAACTCAAGTATCACTTGAACACTATTGATATTGACAGATTCACCATCAATCAATTGCAAAAGGCAATCAAAACAGCTTACATCCTGGGACGGTACCTTTAACACTATCAAATATTCACATCTGCCTATCCCAGATCTGTGAGAAAGATTTGATAGGTAAACAAAAATGACCAACCCAGTCTGAACATCTGGCTGACTACGCAATGGACCATGATAGTAACTTCTCATCCCTTCCTCCTTCAGTGATATCATCTGTACCATTGTTCACCTTCCGGGGGTCCTTGGTTTTTGAATTTTAAAAATAAATATGAGGAGTCCTTGGTGCTCTCTGAGCTTGCCTGTTTTCTTGCAAACATTTCATTACTCTAACTAGGTAATATCAACAGTGTAGGTAAAGAGTGTTATTTGCCTGGTGTCAGACAGGCAAGACACCAGAATATAAACTGACAGCAAACAGTACCCCTCATTAGCACTTATGATGTTACCTAGTTAGGGTATTGAAATGTTTGCAAAAAAATAAGCAAGTTCAGAGAGCACCAAGGACCCCTCATTTCAACCGTGAGCGATAAATATTTTCCTTTATTGGCAAAAATAAGTATCTTCTCATCTCCAGCATACATTTCTGCATCCTGTTATAAAGGTATAGAAAGGAATTGCCTTGACAATCAAATAGTATTAAGTTTTTCTATCCATATTTTAATAGCAATCTATACTCTTCATCTCTGATAGTGTTAAGTACTTCAGCTGTTTATAATTCAGTCCTCAGAAGCTGCCATATCCCAAAATTCTGTGACTTTTACGCTTGGAATTCTCACTGGGCACTTAGGTCTGCAGACTGAAATGTACACCATTGTCTCTTCACTAATTTCTTGACTCCTAATGGAGACAATCTTTCTGCACCATCAAGCAGACAGTGACTTGATCTCAACACCATTGTCATAAAAGAGACTTCTTCCTGAATTACTGTATGTGTGGACACTGTTATAATGCTGATTTGCCAGTTCTACCCAACCGCTCAGCCAGTTTTAGACACAAAGCAAATTGTAATTGCATAATAATTTTATGCTAGCTGGTGTGCATCTTATTTTCCAAACACTTTCAGTTTGATCCAAACGTAGATGGAAGAAAGGACAATATTCTCTGCTTACTATACCAACCACTAGAACACTTCCCACTAGGATTTCTGTGTGCAGAAGAAAGAAATATGCAATCATTGGACAGATAATTCAAGTGGGATTCAGAAAAATCTAAAACAAGCTATAATTATGGAATTTGGAAATAGTAACCAACATAAATATGGGAAAAATATAAAATTTGATCCACAAAAGCTCTTGGTGGCAATGACATGAAAATACTTATCCTATAACATGTCCCCAGTATATGTTTAGCAAACTATGTTTTCCTGGCTAAGAGGTGAAATATTCATTAGTACTCAACCTTACTTGAATGTATATTTTTATCTGACTGGCTGCCCAAATCTTGAAAGAATATTATATTTACACAGGATCCAAGAAGATGTGTTTGTAAGACATTGTGTTCCTATAAAAGCTTGTAACAGTGATGGCTAACCTTTGCATGGTGCATGCCAAAAGTATGTGCGTGCGTGCATACATACACACCTCCCCTACTCCCCTGCGCATGCGCATATGACCTCCCCACACCGCATTCCTCAATGCATGCGCATGCAACCCACCCACACAAACCGCATGCCTCAGTGCCTGCATGCATATCTCCCACGTGCGTGTCGACCTAGGTGCATGTGCAGCAGATACCTGACAATCAGCTGGTTGGCGGGGAGCACACGCACATGCACAGTGGGACTCTTCCGGGCAACCACTCGTGTGCTGGCAGAAGTGGCTCTGTGTGCCATTTCCAGCACATGTGCCATAGGTTCGCCATAATGGGCCTATAATATAAAGCTCTTGAGACCTTGTACTTTCTACTGTGTTAATGGTTGTTATTTGTTACTTAATTTATATTTTTCATTTTGGATGCTTTAAACTCTGGTTAGTTATCCACCCATATAATTTGATTGTAAACATATAACTTTATATTGTAAATATATAGATAAGTATAACACTATCTTTCATAATAAAGGTGGATGAAGAATATATATAGATAACAAACAACTTTATAATTTGTATATAATGCATACACAATCGAAAAGCAAAAAAAGGGAAAAGATTAATAGAAAGTAAAATACTAACACATAAAAACAGTGACTTAATGTTCCTTAATGTTATTGTCTCTAATGAAATAACTCAGTAAGCTACTAGTGAAGCAAATATTACACAGTGATATTGAAATCAATGTTCAAAAAATGTCACAAAATTTTCACATGATTACCTGAGCAGAAAAAAGAAATTCATAGCAGAATATTATTTTTTAAAAAGCAAGAATAGAAAAATATATTAATGTGAATTTGTAGCACAGAAAAAGGAAATAAAATCCTATTTTTTATTTTATTTTATTTTATTAAATAGAATGGTTTGCCTGCATGTCCTATCACTTTTCATACTTTTTATTTAAAACTTGGAATTCCATTCTGAAATAATTTGTAGAACTGTAGTCATTTATTTTTTTAATTGTAAATGTTTAAGATATCATTCAGCCTGTACAGTTAAAAAAGGAGAGATGAAAATGAATTGTTCAGTGACATCTTGTGGTAGAGTAAAGATATTGATGGATCTGGGAGAAAGAAATAGCTGCATTTCATAATGGTTAATAATAATTGATATTTGATTTCAAATTGCATTGGTTTGTTACTTTCATATTATCTAAGTTATATTTTTTAGGAATAAGGGTATCAACATCCAGCATGATAATTGCCCAACAAATTGCCCAACAAATAGAAATTTATCCATGTGGGGTTGTTAGATTCCAATCCCCTTTCAGTTTTCCTAGATCTTAATAACATTTATTTCACTTTTCCTATTCTTGATAACAGACTCTGGAGTTGTGAAAGATTTTGTGATCCTGATTTACATATTTTGACTTTCAAGGACATGATTTTGGACCAGCCACTCTTTCTCCACTCACCTTATCTCACAAGGTTCTTTCTGTGGGGAAAAACAGAAGGAGGAAAAAGTTATGGGTTATGTTCACCACCTGCAGTTATTTATAAAATAATAATAATAAAGACAGGCTAAAAGAAAAAGTTCAGAATATGTGAAAATTTAACATACTGTATTTATCAGCATGACCACCCTGCTGAAGCAAGCGCTTTGGACAAGCTGTCCTTATTTTGACAGCCCTGAAGGATAACATGTGGCAGTGAAGCATTTTCTCACCAAGAAAAGTTATTTTAAGATAATGGCTTTAATGTATTTTTGAAACCCCCGATGAGCCGTATATAGCGTTGGAAAAGAGTGTTGTATAATGAAGGCAGCATTAGATCCAGGAGAGCATAGCCATATGTGTTGGGATTTTTTTTAAGTTGCTTTCCCCCCCCCCACTCCACATTCTTCCTCACTTTTCTTCCCTGTTCCATGTTTCAAACCAATTCTTCGCCTCCATTCAGTTGCAGCAAAGTTTCACTGTTTTTAATGGGTATTGATGCTTTCTGTCCCTTAAAAAGAATGGCTTGTTGTGAATAATAAATCACAAGTCATTGCAGGAAGATAAAATGCAGGAGCACTTATAGCTATTCTGTTTCCACCCCACCTTCTCTCAAAATACTAATAAAAAACACAGCATATAAAATCTTGATTTAAGCAGATTTGCTGTTGAAAGCAGGGAGGAAGAGGCAATGAATAATGCAAGGATTTCCGAGGGCTATTTTAAAGATTATAATTTTCTTGCATGGGGTAATCTTTTCAAAAAACACTTGTCCTAACCTGGAAAGTCTCACCTTGTACTTCTGAATTTCTTTAAATATAATAGAATCATTATAAATATAATTCTATATATGGTAGAATTCAGGACTGTGGTTAGGTTGATCAGGCACCTAGTGCAGTCTGAATCTATCAGAGTTTGGTAAGTTCCCTGAACCCCTGTTTTTGAGGGCTGTGAGCCCTAGCTTGGCTGGCTTGATGAACCCTCTTGCTAGGTTTTTGAATATTTCTTGTATTTTTTTGCATTTCCCGGCCTTCATTTGGAGTACATTTTGGGCTTTGTGGGAGGGATGGTTTGGAGGCTGGCTGTGGTGCTATGGTTCCCCATCAGCTGGGGAATACAGTTAAGCCATACGTAACTGTAGTCCACTTTTTAGACATCAGAGTGGAGTAGGTTTCTGCTTTATTTGTTGACTCCTTTTCTTCAGGTCCCTGGCATAGAATATATTATTCCTCATAGAAGAGAATTTTTGTAGCTTAGGGTTGAACTTTGAGATCCTTGGTGCTCTCTGAGTTTCATTGTTTTCTTGCAGACATTTCATTGCCCAACGAAGTAACATCATCACTGCATCATCAGCATACTGATGAGGTTACCTAGTTTGGTAATGAAATGTGTGGGGAAAAAAAACAACCAAGCTAAGAGAGCACCGAAGATCCCATATCTCTTTCATTAATAGAGTTCTGGATAATTAACTTCATGCTGCTGCTCTTCTGCTGGGATTCCTAAGGTGATCTTAGTAGATCAGAAGAGAAAGGAGAAAGATCATGCAGAGTAGATTGTTTTCTTTCAAACTTTGGCATGCACCAAAAGGTGAATCTCCAAGATTGGGAACTTTTAATTGAGGTCCATATACAACAACAGAGGAAAAAAACAATTATTTACTTCCACTGAATCTAAAAATCAGTTTGAGGCTTACAATAGCTAGCTAATCATCAGTATCTTGTAAGAAATGGAAGAGCATAATCATCAGATAACAAATGATTGACCAGTTAAATGAGCTAGTCCTTTTATTGTAGCTTTGTTTGCTAAGGATGAACTGTTATGTCAACTAATTTCACATCAGCTAACAAAAAATAAACTGCTGGATGCTATTTTGTGCTTATGATATTGAAGAAAAAGATTTTATTTCAATATCTGTCATATTTTATTTCAATATCTGATTTAGTAACATTTTTTTTTGTTCTAAAGTAGATGAATATTTAACATTATGTTGGTTAATGTTCCCTAAATACATTCCACATTGACTCCATTCAATTATTGTCCTCGGTTCAGTTAATGCTAGAAGCAGTTATTTTATTAATGTCATTACCAAACGTGTAAGTTTCTGCAAATAAGGATCTTTAAGTAGAGCAAACGTTCCTACTCTCTTTAGACTGGGTTAGTTTAAGTCTTTTTGAAACAGTAAAAAATATCTGCTAGAAGCATTGATGGACCTATAAATAAATAAACACATGGATATTTATTATAGTTGTCAATGACTCCTCTTCTCTTGATATCCTTTCCTCCATTTCCCTGCTAAACATTAATTTTTGATACATTAATGCCCAGAGTTGTTTCAATACAAAATTTAATTAATAAATAAATAAATTTTCAGATTCATGAACTTTGTGCATCATACTGTCTGTCTAGCACAGGGGTGTCAAATTCGTGGTGTCCCATTGTCGTCACGTGATGTATTGCAACTTTTTTCCCCTTTTCTAAAATGGGGGTGGATGTGGCCAGCATGTGATGCTTCTGGCTTGCAGGCCACAAGTTTGACACCCCTGGTTCTAACATTTGTTGCAAGTTACTTGAGTGCTCAGCAATGATGTAACATTATCTTCATACACAGTGCATGCACATTCATGTCCAGAGACATTATTCCATTTGAATTTGTATAGAATGTATTTTAAGAGAAGGCGATTATTTGCTAAAATTGTTTACTCTTGTTGTAATGGAGGTAAGAAACCTTACTTTTTCTTGACTGTATTATTTTTTCTTTTCTATCTTCCTTTTAGTTTTCCTCTTTTTTTCTTTTCTGCTCCTTGTACTCTTTCTATTTTTTAGTTTTTAAATTTGCATTGTTTTTTCGGTTGTAATTATAATCTTTAATAAAATTACTATAAAAATGGATTTATATCAAGTATTTTGCCATAACAATTTTAAGCTTGAACTACATACTTAATAAACAGAGTTTTTCTATGGAGGTGCTCAAAAAACAGCACCATTATCATTCATTATTTGGACACTGAATCACCTTTTCTGTACTCTCTGATCCCATACCCAAATCTCCATTCCTGTCACCTAATTGGATTTTTTTTTGCTCAAAGTGAAAAAAACATTTTGAATATTATACACATTTTCCCCTAAAATTCTTGTTCTTTTAATTATTGCCAATTACTGGAATGTTATAAGCAACTGTCACCAATGTATGGATTCTTTACTTTCATATGAACGAATACTACTCTTAATGATTCTAATTCATACTTTCTAACATATTATAACTCCTTCATTGATTTGTACCTATATTTTTAGTCATATGCATATATTCCTCATAAGATCAGAGCTTCTTCATTCAGATCTATTGCACACATCCTCTTGCCATCCTTTTATTTTACCTCCTTCCTTTCTTCCATCCTTCCATTATCAGCCTTAAATTCATTTGTTGTAAGCCTTCCACCTTATACTATATTCCCCATTTCTTTCTCTTCAATTTTTAGATCAATTTTTCACTGGTAATATTGCTAATCAGCAGAACAAATATATTTTCCTTTAAGAATGCACCGAAGTTGCTGAAATATTGCAAAAATACTATTTTTATATTTTAACTGTACAATTTAGGTTAAAAAATCTATGTCTTTAGATATTTAAAGGATTTATTTTGCTAAATGAAAAAAACACCTTCATACATAAGATGCATACAATTTTTGAGAATAGAGCCCATGATTGCCCAAGTATCTTATCATGAACTCTTATTGGTTTTTTTTCAATATGATTAATATCATGCCAATAGTTCATGAGACCAAAAGTCATTTTTAGATTCTTAAAATTAAAATGAGTCACACAAATGAGTTCTGTGAGTTTGGCTATTTGGCTTGTATAACAAGCAGCAATGAATAATTTCCTTAAACAATTCACATTTATTAATAACTGACTGGTTTTATAAAATTGTGACTGTTATTCTTGACAATATGAATAATTTGAGCCTAATTAATGAAGTTTTCATTACTGGCATTTCAGATCTAATTCCCCCTTCCCGCTTAAGCTCCCAAAGATGCCAATTTCATTTTCTTAATTATCCAACTAGCAGTGACTGATACTTGCATAGAGATCTAGAACCAAAGAATAACCAGGGGACCGTAAAATATTTACATTATCAAGGGCAACTCTGGCTCATTATCCCCAACAAATGAATACTAGCCTGCATTTGAGCTTATCATTTCTCTAGGTAATTCTTTCTACTATCAAATTGTTCTTATTGCTAGTAAGAGCGAGGGGGGTAGTTTTCCCCCTAACATTGTCAGAATCTGTCTTCCTGCAAGTTGAATTCATTATTCTGTGTCTTGCACTCTGGGGCACTGAAAAAGAGATCTTGACCTTCTTCTACATGACAGCCACTCTTTGAAAAGTGCAATCATATCCCCCTCACTTTTCTTCAGGCTAAAGATTAGCAATTCCTTCAATCTCTTTTCCTTGGGATTTTGTTTCTCTGCCCTGATTATGCTTGTTCCCTTTGTCTGAACCTATTCCGGTTTCTTTGCATGCTTCTTCAACTATTGTTCCAGAACTGGACATAATACATAAAAGTGAATCTAACTAATGCAGGATAAAGAGGAACTAATTGTTTTGAAACTGTACTTCCACTGATGATGCACCTCTCCTGTTTTTTTTTTTTTAAATACTGGCTCAAATTCAAATATCTGGTCTATCTCTATAACTTTCTCAAAATCTACAAAGGAAGTTATGTGATCCAAAATGAAGGTAAATTTAATCTGACAAACTTGTTTGTGACAAAGCTATTCCAACTTCTGGGAATTACAGTATTGTTTTCAAAGTGCTTAAATGTGCATGCCTTTTATGTTAAAGTTATTATATGCTCTACAATTTTCTAAGGTATCGACATCAGGTTAATTGGTCTGTAGTTACAGCGTGCTTTTCCCGCTTTTTGAAGATATAAACATTTGTCCTGTACTAGCAACTGTAACTGACACTTCATTTATTCCCAAAGATAATAATGGTTTCTCCATATATCAGCAAATTTCTTCAATATGCCAGATTTTAAAACTACCCATCTAGATATTTCTATGGACTACTCCAATGGCAACTGCAAAGTCCTTGTTCTTCATATCTGTTCTCTAGCACAGAAGAGCACAGATTAGTATTTCCAAGTACCAGTGTGAAGCTTCCAGAATATGAAATCATGTTATTTTTATCATTCATTCCTATTGCCTTATACAATTTTAAATTAACTCCCATTGCCTTCAGCCCATTTTTTCTGAAATCATAAAAACGACAGAGTCAGTGATCCACTTCTCTAAATTATATCTAATAAAAGAAATGGATTTACAGTTTTGCTAACTTGGATTTTTTTTTTCTTCAAGAGTTGCTCATTTTAATGTATTGGATAAACACAAAGGAGGGTGAAATAAGAAACTGTGAGGTGCCTTCTGTTTATTTACATTAGAAACTTAATCACAGAGCACTATGCTCAGGAATGAACAGATGAACTTTTGCACAAAAGAAATTTTATTAAAAAGAGCTTATTATTATTATTGTTGTTGTTGTTGTTGTTGTTGTTATTAGCATATTTTCTCCTCGGGAGAAGGCAAAATAATAGTCATTACAATAAAACTTTTAAAAATAAAGATTTGGAAGTGTCTGATATAGGACACTTTTAATTGTAATTGTACTTTTATTTAATTGTAGTAGTTATAATTGTAATTGACCCAGAGTCACTTTTTGAGATGGCCAGTTTCTAAATTTGATAAAACAAACAAATAAACATGATTACTTAGATGAAATTATAACATAACTGGGGGGGGGGGCAGGATTTTCAATAGCAACCAAGGTTGTAGTGACTCAGAGTGTAACACAAACATAACAAAATCCAAAATGTAAATAAATGTCCTTTAATGCCTGCAACTTGGCCCCACTGTTCAATAATACTCAGTTGGAGATAAAATGTACTCAAAAATAGTCTTCAAAAGAAAGCAATATAATCCAAACTTAATGAGCAGATAGAGGTGAAATAAAAAACCAAACAAACTACACTGATGAAATTTCCACAACGGAACAGAAGTATTTAACAAATTCAAGGAGATAACAAGGCATAGTCTGTTGGAAGGACACCAACCAAGATAACCTCAGACCAAAATAAAACACACTTTGTTTTCAGTGTTTGCCAGTAAGCAGGTCCAGACTCTTATACAGTTGTCACACCTGCAGCCCATGAAGAAGTTCAAGGACCTCTCCTGACAAGTAGACCACATCTCTCCCTTATCTTCTCCTCCCTGCATGCCCTAGGATGGAGAGGGGATGGGCCTGAGTCCTCCTCTGACTGCTCAGCCAGCCTCTACCCTTCCCCAGCCTCCTCCACAATGTCCGGAGCCACACCTCTTCTCCCTGTCAGCCGTTCCTCATCTCCTTCAGAATGAGTCTCCACCAGGGGCATGACAAAGGTTAATAGAAACTTTATCTCATATTTCATTTATAATCTATGAGTTGAGGAGCTTCATAGACAAGGAAATGGTCAACTACATTACAGTGACAGTGTAAAAACATGAATAAAACAAATATATTTCATAAAACTCAACATCAACGAATCATAAAGACATGCATAGTGACATCATCACACAAAATAACACTCTAACAAACTTTCATTCTGTCATCTTACTGAAACATAGAAGTTGCATCATTCGCATAATGACATTGCTACGTATTTTTTATCAGTTGCCTCCTGCACATGTCTCTGATCACTCTGAACTATTTTAAGCTGCCATATTGTGTGATTGGAATGGAAAGAGGAACTGACACAAGCCTAAGGAAACACAAGCGTTTCAAAATTCCACTTTTAAATTGCGTTAAAATGCTAGAGTTGATCTAGATCAGGGGTGTCAAACTCACGTGATCAAGGAGTCGTCATGGGATGTGTCGGGGCTTTTTTCCCCTTTGCTAAACTGGGCAAGGGCATGGTTAGCATGTGACACATCCAGTTCACAGACCGTGAGTTTGACAGCCCTGATCTAGATAGTTTTGACTTTGTTCAGATCCTTACAGCTCTTCCCAGTTGCAGAGTAGCGCAATCTGGGATTTTAAATGCTGGGTTTTACTTTGAAAATAAAAATGGAAACTGAATTTGAGCAGTTGAAATTCAGCTTCAGCCAAGTTGAAATTTACCAAAATTATGCCAGTTTTTCCTTCTCTCTAACAATCATCCAGCCACCCTACAAAGTATTGTGTTGCTGACTTTTTTTCCCCCTGAAACTGCCTTGAAACAGAATGGCTCACTAGAGCCCAGAAGACAAGGTGAAACAAGGATTTATGCCAGCAACGGATGAACCACCCACAAGCTCCAGCACTGCAAAGGACATGACCAGTTTTGGTCCAGTCTCAAATGAACCAACCACAGAGATAGAAAGCAGCCTAATCTGCTCCTATGGCACAAGCTCTTGGGTGAAGGTGCCCTGAGTAAATGAGGAACATTTGAGTTTTCTTATTAATGCTACACATCATTTCTCATGCATATTTCCTTAAAAATAAGTCCTGATTTGTTCAAAAGGGATTACTTCTGTAATACGTAACAGGATTATCCTTCAGTGGCCAAGCAACTACATGAAAGCACCTTCCCAGATGAACTATCATCCTTGTATGAGCAGAAAAGTTGAGCATAAGATGTGTTGAGGCCTCTCCTGCTTTGTAACTTCTGTTCCTGTTAGGTGACAAAGCCTAATAACTGTCCCTTTACAGTCATCCTTGGATGGGGGGCAGAATTAAGAGAATTAATACCAGTTTAAAATGTTGCCAGGATAGATTTGTGACATGTATGTAGAATATTCTTGCAGGGCGAAATAAAGACATAACCAGATCTAGATAGCTGCTGCTTTCTTTTACTTGACACAGACAATTTCATACAGGATGGAAGACCAAAAGACAAGGAATCAAGTGAGAACTTCAGTTAGGACTGAAGAAGCTTCTTGGATGAGAAGCAAAATGTTTTCAAAGGAAAACACCAAGAAAGTCCACTTGCCTTTTGGGAAAAAAAAAAAAAAAAGCACTTTGGGACAATCATGACCTAGATGATTTAGTGTTCCTATAGACAAGGAATCAAGAGATAGAATGTTCAATGTATGGTTGATGTTCCCACTGTCAGGGCTCCAACAAATCCACCCTCAAAAGTCTCTAACCACATCTCAGAAAAAGGAAATTGGTTTGTTGGAAATTGCCATGTTGGTGTGTGGCTGGGTGCAGGATACTAAATCACATCATACATTTCCCCCTTTGACCCTGGTCTTTCCCCCAACCCCCTGAATGTGACTTCTCCAATGGGACACATCCATCTCCAAGAGTCATCCATCATGCTCTCCAATAACCTTCTTATGCTCTGACAACTTTAGGCTACCAAGGTGATTATGTCGGCATTTCAAGAATGCCTTGTTTTCCCCCACTCCCTTTTTCTGGCAGCTAAAAAGAACAAAGGAGTATCTTTTTAGTTGACATCCACCCTAATTACATCTTTTGACATGCTCATAAGCTTTGAACATGATGAGCTTACTTTCTCAAAATTCAGGCTGAGACAAGTACTAAGTGTTCTTGCTGTAACTATTAAAAGTTCAATCATGCATAGATCCCTTTATCCAAAAGGTCTCTTGGCACCTAGAATTGTTAGTGGTCTGAAAAGGCTTATGGCTCTTCTTACTAAAACAAGCTTTTGCCCAGCCCACCATCTGGTTTAATGCAAATGGAAAAGCATCCGGTTTAATGCAAATGGGAAAGGCCCAACTGATACTAATAAAAAGAGAGAGAAACAGAGAAATGTAAACAAGAAGCTATGTCTTAAATCTGGTCATATTTGGACTGATTCTAGAGTTATGGACTACATATAATAGTTGTAAAACATTATCATTCCAATCTGTTGTAAGTCTTCTCCATACCTCTCTGGATGGTGGATAACTCCCATGTCTAAGGATCCACAATAAAGCAACTGGTGTCAGCTTTAATCTGCCACAATTTTTTTTAAGAGAGTTGGGGGAGTTGAAAAGTCCAAGGTTATTCTGTATGTCGTATTAGGAAATTCCAGTGGCAGTTAATTGGTTCTCGTGATTTATGAAGTGTAGAAATGGGAGGAGAGAAGGGAGGAGAGAAGGTGGATTCTGTGTAATGCGCAAAAATAATTTCACTTGAGAAATTGCCTTTGACATGTCAGATCTGTTTCTGAATAAATCAATTGGAGAGAAATGTCTCAGAGTGATTGATATCATGGATACTTTCTGGATGCCTAACATTTTTTTCCCAAGTCAAACCTTTACTTTTTGAAGGGGCTTGGCTGATATCCCAGAGTTCTTTTTCCTGAGATGGAGAATTATCAACAATCAGCCAAAGTTGGAGATATGCAGGGGGGACAGTATGGGGGCCCTCCCTCCGGAACATTAAATAAATCTGCAAGCCTTTGTTTGGAGGAGATGATAGATGCTTTCAGAATGACAGTAGAAGAAAGAGGTTTGGGAGCTATACCAAAGCGTTTCAACTCAAGAAATTGTTATAACCCAGAGGTAACCCAGCTGGTTGAAGAGAAATCTTTCTCGAGACCCAGGCAGATTGTTATTCTGTCTGATTGCAGAGAGGAGACTATACAGATGCCAGTTGGAGGAAGCCAGAAAAATGCATCAACTGACAGGTATGTTACAGCCTCCGAGGCAATCTCCTCATTTTCCAGAGGGAATTTTGCCCCCTGCAGAGAGTATCCCTCCAGGGTGGGGATTTTATCCAGGCCAGGGGTGGATTCAGTGCCAATGGCAGACAGCGCTAACCTAGTCCTGGTCTGAAGAGGGGTTGCCCAGACAACAGACAGCAGCCACTTCACCTCCACCTGACCAGGGAACCAGGCCACACTCATCTTCCTCCTGGCCACCACAAATGCAGCCCCAACTGGCAGCAAGGCCACAGGGACCCTTATTCCAGAGAGGCACCACCCAGCCAGGATACAGGGGGCCTACCCAGCCTACGTACACCACCAGGCTGGTTCCTTTCATTCCAGTACAACCTGCAGGGGCCACCTCCACAACCATGACCCCGGCCAGACCAAATACCCTTTAAGATCATATTCAATGGCCGCCATGGACATTTCAATGACTTCCTCACTCAAATCCAATCCCATATAGAACAATTTTGAAATCAATGTGCCACAGAGCATGATTTGGTTATGGCCAGAACAAATGGGATGAATAAAGGGGATGCTTCAGACTGGGTGGCCCAACTGCAAATTGAATAAGCCCCTGAATTACGCAATGTAAATGGATTTATTCAATTATTAAGACTCAGATTTGAAAATCCAGAAAGGGTAGCAGAGAATGAAGAGAAGTTAATGGCAATGAGGAAAGGCAAGCGACCCTTGTCAGAATTTATTTGGGACTTTAGAAGGGTCACAAGCCACCTCATGGATTGGCCTGAAAGAATGGCTTTACACTATTTTAAAAATGCCATTGATCCAGAAGTAAAGGCCTGTGAAATTAGGGGAATCCCAGAGACCTTACAATCATGGTATGTTGCATCCCTCAACTTTGATCACAGCATCAACCCACACAGGAAACCCTTTCCAGCAGCCCTGCCTAAGAGAATTGTGGCTAGGAGACTGCCAACTGGATCAGACGAACCTGCTCATACCCAGCCTACCAGGTTGCTGAAATATTACCGATGTGGCCAAGCCAGCCATAGAGCAGCAGATGGTCTGGCCCTTGCTCCTGAACCACAAGCTTCGCAGTTGGAGTCTAATCCAGCTGTTAGAGGTTGGAAGAATCAAGAAAGACCTCCAGCCAGGGGCAGGTTCACCAAACACAGCTGGGAAAGGCCCCTCTGCATAGATGGGAGCAATGGACCACCAGACCACCACCACGTCCCCAAGAAACCAACCTGCAAAGATGACCCAATAGTGAGTGATCCCATCATACCTTTTACAATCAAGGTCAAGTTAGTGGTACCAAACATCAGAGAGGCTGGGGAGTTAGAAGCTGTCATTGATACTGGATGTTCTAGATATCTTATCGGACTTCCCATTGTTGAACAATTGAGCATAAAGACTAACCCACTAAAACGCCCAATCAGATTTGAGCAAGTGAATGGAACCTTAATTGGAGGGGCCCCAGCCACTCAGATGACTGAATTGATCAAGATGGAATTAGGGTCCCATCATGAAATCATATGCTTCATAGTGGTCCCCAAGATGTCCAAATCAATCATACTGGGACTTGCTTGGCTAGACAAATGGACCCCGAAGATCAAATGGGAGGATGGATTCAGAAAAATCCTCATTGGACTGGGCCCATTGCCCCCTCTTCCACCCAGTACCAAGCCACCAGTCAGCTTGAACCCAGAGCCTGAGCCAGCATCCATGACATCTCACCTTCTCCCAGATAACCTCCAGGTACTCAACCAATCCAAAGACTTGGCTGAAGCATTCAGTGAAGAAGAGTGTAATGTCTTATCTCCCCATCGAGCCACTGATTGTGCCATAGAATTAGAGCCTGGGGTGAAATTACCAAAACCAAAGATATATTCCATGATGCCTGCTGAAATGACTGAATTAAGGAAATACATCGACAGCAATTTGGAATGAGGTTTTATTGAGCCTGCCAAATCAAGACCAGCTGCCCCTGTGTTGTTCAAGAAGAAAGATGGCGGGTTGTGACTGTGTGTTGGCTTTAGAGATATGAATGCCATATGCGTCAAAAACATGTACCCTCTCCCCCTTGTGAAGGACTTATTGAACCACCTGTTGAAGGGCAAGATATTCACCAAGCGAGATCTCGGGAAGCTTACTACCGGGTCCACATCAAAGAGAGAGATGAGTGGAAAACTGTTTTTAACTGCCCTCTGGGTAGCTTCTAATTCAAAGTCATACCTTTCAGACTTCAGGGGACTCCTGCAGTGTTTATGCAGCTCATCAATGAGGTGCTACACCCGCACTTTTACCAGGGATCCTCGTGTACCTGGGTGACATCCTTATCTTCAGCGAAACCATGGAAGAACATATTCAATTGGTCCGACAAGTTCTAGAAAAACTTCTAACTGCCAAATTATATGTGAAACTCTCAAAATGTGAATTCCATAAAGAGTCGTTGGACTACTTAGGCTGTCAAATATCTAACCTGGCGATTGAAATGGACCCCAGAAAGGTGAAAGCGGTGCTGGACTGGCAACCCCCCAGAATCTGAAAACAACGTCAAAGTTTCTTGGGGTTTGCCAACTTCTATAGACAATTCATTCCGTCCTTTGCTGAAGTTGTGCTCGCGTTGACGGAGCTATTAAAAATGGGCCCGTCGCCCACCAAACCAAAGCCAAGTCAACCCCTGACTTGGACTATGGACTGTCAGAAAGCTTTCGAGGCCATAAAACACCTTTTCACAGCTGAGCCCATCCTCCAGCATCTAGACACAACCAAGCTTTTTATTGTACAAACAGATGCAAGTGATGTAGCGGTGGCAGCTGTTTTTCTGCAAAAGGACTCTCAAGGCCTACTGATGCTTTGCGCTTATGTGTCCAAATAGCTGACAGACACAGAGCGAAGGTGGGCGGTCTGGGAGAAAGAAGCATTCATCATACAATGGGCTTTGTTGATTTGGAGGCATTCTCTAGAGGGGTGCCAGAGGCCTTTGAGGCATGGACCGATCATAAGAATCTCAAGGCTCTAAAGACCCCTAGGAGATTATTGCCCAAACAAGTCCACCGGGCCCAATATTTCAAGTTTAACATTAAATATATCTCCAAAGGGAAAAACATACTGGTGGATGCTCAGTCCAGAAAACTTCAGTTTGACAGCCACTGAGAGGAAATAATACAAGCCTTAATTTCAGAAGCTCAATTGGCAGGCCAAGTGACCACTCAAGCCCATGCCAACCACAACCCCAAACACCTGGAAGATAAGCTGACTACAGAATTGAAAATGGCCTGATTGACTGACTCTTGGTTCCTGGACCATCAAACCGAGTTGACAATGAATGATGGACTAGCTTGGAAAGGGACTAAGCTTTATGTACCCACAATCCTAAGACTACTGGTACCAAAGCGTAGCCACGACTCCCGGCTATGAGGCCACTTTGGATTCCTAAAATCCCTACATTTACTGAGAAGACAGTTCTGGTGGCCAAAAATGAAACCTGATGTCGAGGACTATGTAAAAAGTTGCTCAATTTGTGCCACAATGAAACACAGAACTGGAAAACCCACTGGCCTCCTGCAACAAGTTGCTGAACCAACCAAACCTTGGGAAAAGATCACAATGGACTTTATTGTTGAATTGCCTAAGAGTGAAGGTAATATGATAATTTGCACTATAATTGACTTATTCTCTAAACAGGCCCATTTTCTAGCCTGCAAAGGACTTCCATCTGTGAAAAAAATTCCAAAGTTGTTCGTGAAACATATCTATAGAGTACATGGAATAATATCAGACAGAGGGGCTCATAGAATAATATCAGACAGAGGGGTACAATTTACTGCAAAATTTTGGAGGAAATTTCTGAAATCCATTGGTCCCTTTCAAGGTTATCCTCAGCTTTCCATCCTGCTTGTAATGGAGCAGTGGAGAAGGCTAACACCATGATTGAACAATACATTAGATGCTATATAAATTATCAACAAGAAAATTGGGCTGAGTTATTACCTTTTGCAGAGGTTGCTTACAATAATGTAAGTACATAGTACATACAGTACATAGCAGCACGGGGTTAACTCCATTCCAAATCAACACTGGAATGGATTTTGTCCTGATGCCAGGGTTACCTAGACAACCTCCCTCATCCATGTCCCTAACAGAATGGATGAACTCATTAAAGAAAGGATGGGAAGATACAAAAAAAGCTTTGACCGAAGCTGCAAAAAATTATGAAAAACAGGTGGATAAACATAGATCCCTTCAACTGCCTTTTAAAGTAGGGGATAAAGTATATTTGTCAACCAAGTATCTTAGGTTGAAACTGCCCAATAAGAAGCTGGGTCCAAAATTCTTGGGTTCATTCCCAAATTCAAAGATAATCAATCCGGTCACTGTCCAATTAAATCTTCCTTGAATATTGGGAAAATTCATCCAGTATTCCATTGTAGTTTACTAAAACCAGCTACTACATGATAAGACCACCGCCAATCGCTCCCCCTAAACCATTAATGGTACAGGGGGAAACACATTATGAAATTCAAAAAATTCTTGATTCTAGATTACACCATGGCTGATTGCAATATTTGGTCTGATGGAAAGGATACCCTCTCTCGGATGCTAGTTGGGTAAAGACTTGGGATGATCAATTAGTTAACCAATTCCATGAGAATTTTTCCCACAAACTGAAGGATCCTCGTGGGGAGGGGAGAGGGGGTTAAGGAAAATGTGTTAACCCCATATCTGGTTTTTTTCCTTTCTTTTAGGAGGAGGAGTTTTCAAGGGGGGGCACCTGTCAGCTTTAAAATTCAGCTGCCACAGTTTTTTTAAGAGAGTTGGAGGAATTGAAAAGTTCAAGGTTATTCTGTATGTCATATTAAGAAATTCCAGTGGCAGTTAATTGGTTCTCATGATTTATGAAGTGTAGAAGTGGGAGGAGAGAAAGGAGGAGAGAAGGTGGATTCTGTGTAATGTGAGAAAATAATTTCCCATGGGAAATTGCCTTTGACATGCCAGATCTGTTTCTAAATAAATCAATTGGAGAGAAATGTCTTGGAGTGATTGATATCATGGATACTTTCTGGATGCCTGACAATTGGATTATATTTACAATATATAACCAAATTATAACATGAAAATGATCATATGTAGTATATCAGGGGTGTCAAACTCACGTCATCATGGCAGAATCACATGACATAACGTGACTTTTTTCCCCTTTGCTAAAACAGGCATGGGCATCGCCAGCATGTGACGCATCTGGCATGTGGCCCACAGATTTGACAGCCCTGCAGTGGTCAAAAGATGGAAGCCACAATAGCACAATAAAAGTCCTGCTGGTTTTTTTTCATGCACTGTATATAAGATAGACATATAAAAACAGAGTTTTAATTGCACTTTTATGGTTACCATTTTGACTTTTTTAACCATACCTCATGGTTAGACAAACCTCATTGAAAAGAACTATATGCAGAGCTCTGAAAGGTTAAGAAGAAGTGCAGAAGCATGGCAACCTGGCAGCAAAGGAAAAACAAATACTAATGGGTCTTCTTCAACTGTCAATGTGTAGCAGCAAAACTACAAGGAGATACTCAGACTAAATATTTGAAAATCTAAGAATTCTATTGCACAGCAGAATCAACGCTGTTAAAACAACCAGGTATTTTGTCTGCATTTTTATTTTTTTTAGGATCAAAAAGTGGCTTGTCTTAGAGATGATGAAAGCCTGTCAAATTACAAGGTTAGTTAATTTGAAATATTTTCTTGTACTTTGTTTCCCAGGCTTAGCTTTGTAATACAAATCAGGTATTAAATAGAAGAATATATTTAGTTTTCTGGGAAATCAGACACAAATCCCTCCAGGTGATTTTGTTCACGTCCAGGAGCTCGGCTGATTCATTAACTAAATGGAAGCACAATTTTCTACAGAGGAGGCCTGAGGCAGTTGTGAACATTTTAGAAACAACTGCAAAATTTCAGAGAGCTCAGAAGTGATCAAGAAGAGCAGGACATCACAGGAATGTATTTTTTCTGACACAAGTAGCACATGAATAAATCAAAGGTGCACTGGGAATATAACGTGCTCAAAAGATGGAGGCAATTCAAGAACACAAGATGACCTAAAGGCCTCTGCACATTTTGCAAACAGCAAAATTGTGAGATCTTTGAATGTTCAGAAAGATTTGGGATAATCATGCTAGAGGTGAGATTCAAGGATTAATACAGCTAAATAAAGTGCAATTCAACTTTCAACAGCTGTTTGCTACATGTACTACAGATAGTCTATGGAATATGACCATAAACTATTTGGAATTCAATAATTATTTTAACAGAAAGGCATTTTTTTTAATACTAAAGGAGCAATTCAGCAGAAGTGCAGAACTCATAGCAAATTTATTTGGCCATTTTCTGATATCTCTAAATGAACTTTAACAGCAATTTTAGGGGATCTTATGTGGCAGTCTGGAAAATACTTGGAGGATAAATGGTACAGTTTTGTACCAAGTGCTATATTTTTGTACTAGGCCCAGAAAATTATTTTGGAAACCATACAGGAAATAAAGTCTGTTGCACAATATGAGAAGATATTTTGTAACTAAAAATAAATGTACACTTCCCAAAAATATTTTCAAACTAAAGTAACACTTTACATTGAAATCTACATTTACAATTTTATGCGGCAGTTCTTTAAAAAAATATTTTTTAAAAAACTGCTACATAAAAGCATATCCCAAAATGTTACACTGCAGACAGTAATGGTGAAAAATATATAGGATAGTCATTTGCAAAAGAATTAGAGCAATGTATATAAAAATAAATCTATTAATTATTTTTAACAATGTTTATTTAAGATAAGAGTACAAGTATTCCTGTATGCATTTCAAAATACAGGATAGTGTATTTGTTTCTTTCTCAGTCTCACATTCTTCTTTGTTTAAAAAATTACTCCAAGAAAATAGCACCACAAATACAATACCAATACAATAAAACATTCACAGTAAACCAAAACTTGAAGTTTATTAGTTAAATTTATGCATCTGCAATAATGTAGTAATAAAATCTGAAGCCTTCATTAACTGGAACATTATCAACAACCATATATTTTCATTATCAATCACTGAAGGCTCTCCAAAAAAGCTTTCACTTAACTTGCTTCCATGTGAAGTTTCAGGGGGATACTATTCCACAAGATGGCTGCCATAATGGAGAAACAATACTTGATGGTTTGAGGTTCTGGATCTCATGAAAGTGGGAAAAACAATTTTCTCATGATTCAGCAGTGGAATTCAGCCGGTTCCCACCACTTCAGGAGAAAGAGGGGTGGGATGAACACTGTCTGAATGATGTGGGAGTAGGTGTCAGGCGGAGCTCCATTCAAAATCCAGGAAAGAAATAGTTAGATTCTTTAGTTTAGAGAAAAGATATCTTTTCCTGAAAGTGAAGTGGTAGCAACCAAAGAATTCTGAATCTGAGAATTAAGGCGCGCAATTCATATGTATAAAAAGTGATGGAAATGTTCCCACCCCCAATAGTTCAAATGACACTTCCAATTAGAAGTTGTGGATATGATCATGTGGGCATCTTCAGATGATGATGAGGCCTCTGTCTGTTGACCTTGGCATAGTTTGATAACGGGTTGCAGTTGCGCAGAGAGAAGAAAGCTAAGCGAGAAATAGAAACCTAACTCTATTTTATGCTCCCCCCTTCCATTTATACATCAGACGAATGTAACTCCTCCAGCTCACTTCCCCAACTATTCCTACCTCTCTTTTCCACCCCCCGTTACTTATGGCAGTCGAAAAGATGCAAAGCAATAGCAGAAGATCTTGAAGACTGACATTCGGCCCTCCTAGAAAAAGGGAAATCATCAGTCCTAGAAATCCTAGAAGAGAGAGAGAGGAGAGAATATAAAGACAATTATTAATCATTAAACAATTTCAAAACAATACACTCCTAAGGCTTATCAGGATACTTGGAACGAAATGCTTTGATCAACTTAGGGGCTTTAACATCGGTTTCATTAACCCATTCGGCTTCTGAAGAAGGGAAATGTTTCCAGGCTACAAGATACTGGAGTCGACCCCTCCATTTGCGAGAATTCAGAATTTCTTTAACTTCAAAATGTTGTTCACCTTCAATCAATATTGGTATGGGAGAGTCAGTCTGGATGGGCCTTAGGTCAGAAGTACACTCAGGTTTTAGCAAACTAACATGGAAAACCGGATGAATTCGTCGAAGAGTTTTGGGTAAGTTCAGCTGGACCGATACAGGATTTATAATCTGTTCAATTGTGAATGGACCAACGTATTTAGGACCAAGCTTCTTTGACTTTTGAGTGGTTTGCAGGTATCTGGTGGACAGGAAAACCTTGTCGCCCACTTTATATTCTTTCTGTGGGGATCTTTTCTTGTCTGCAAATTTCTTATGAGCTTGATGGGCCTCATCTAATGCTTTGCGTGTTACTGGCCAGTTAAGTTGGAGTTGAGTTATCCATTCATCCAACGAATGGATGTTGGGCTTTTCACAAGGAAGTTCAGGTATGGGAACGAAATCTTGTCCCGAAGCCACTTTAAATTGAGTAAATCCAGTACTGCTGTGTACGGAGTTGTTGTATGCCACTTCGGCAAATGGTAGTAATTTGGACCAGTTATCTTGTTGATAATTTATGTAACATCTGAGATATTGTTCTAACACTGAGTTAGTCCTTTCACAGGCCCCATTGGTTTGGGGGTGGTGGGCAGAGCTTAGCCCCTGGGAGGAGCCTATTAACTTCAGGAACTCTTTCCAAAAATTTGAGGTAAATTGAACCCCTCTGTCAGAGATTATGTGTTCCGGGACGCCATGTAACCTATAGATATGTGATATAAATAGTTTAGCCAGCGTCTTAGCAGAGGGAATCTTGGAACAAGGTATGCAATGTACTTGTTTGGAAAACAAATCAGTCACTACCCAGATGACCGTTTTTCCACCACTTTCGGGTAATTCTACTATAAAGTCCATAGAGATTTCCTTCCAAGGAGTCGTTGGTCTAGCTACATTTTGTAACAATCCTACTGGCTTACCAGGAGGTCTCTTTGCCAAAGCACAAATCGGACAGCTAGCTACATAAGCTTCGATGTCCTTCTTTAAAGTAGGCCACCAGAATTGCCGCTTAACCAGATGTAAGGTCTTCACAAATCCGAAATGGCCAGCTGCTTTAGAATCATGAGCCTGTTGTAGTATTTGGCTTCTCAGTACCTGTGGCACATACAACTTGGCCCCCACCCAAGCCAAACCATCTCTAATTGTATAGTCACTTGAATGAGCTAGGAACCATTCGTCCAGTTTTAAAGCTTCTTTTAATTGTTCGGTAAGGTCATTCGATAAAACCACTTCTTGGTTCTTCCTTTGGGCTCTGGTGACCACTGGGGCAGCTAGGTGTTTGGCTGAGACAATTGGGCTTATCACCTCCTGACGCATACTATTATATTGAGGTAGTCTAGAGAGAGCATCCGCCATGAAGTTCTTCCCGCCTGGAATGTACTTCAATGAGAAATTGACTCGCTTGAAGTACTGGGCCCAGCGAACTTGTTTAGGGGACAGCTTCCGGGGTGTTTTTAAGGCTTCCAGATTCTTATGATCAGTCCATACCTCAAATGGGTGTTTTGCTCCTTCCAGGAAATGTCTCCAGGTCAGCAAGGCCCAACGAACTGCAAAAGCTTCTTTCTCCCAGACAGCCCATCTTCTCTCTGTTTCAGACAGTTTACGGGAGGTATATGCACAAGGCTGTAAGGTCCCTTTCTCGTTGATTTGAAGTAATACCGCTCCAATAGCTACATCACTTGCATCAGCTTGAATCACGAAAGGAGTGTCCATATCCGGGTGTTTCAGCACTGGTTCTGCAGCAAACAGTCGTTTTAGCTTTTCAAAAGCGGCTTGGCACTCCATGGACCACTCCAGCGGCTTTCCTGGCCTCGGCTTCACCTCCCCTTTTGTTTTCAAGAGATTTGTGATGGGCATTGCTATCTTAGCAAACGTCGGGATGAATTGCCGATAAAAATTTGCAAATCCCAAAAAGCTTTGAAGTTGTTTTCTGGTGCGTGGTGGAGCCCACTCCAGAACGGCACGCACCTTCTCTGGATCCATCTCTATGCCTTCGGATGAAATGCGATATCCCAAATAGTCAATTTTGTCTTGGTGGAATTCACACTTTGACAATTTAGCATACAACTTAGCGGCACACAGTTTCTGTAAAACCGACCGCACTAACTTCACATGTTCATCCAGGGTCTCTTTGTAGATAAGGATATCATCAAGATAAACCAAAAAACCCCTGTATAAATGTTCATGTAACACTTGATTGATCATTTGCATGAATACAGCTGGGGCCCCTTGTAAACCAAAAGGAAGAACGTTGAATTGGAAACATCCCATCGGGCAGTTAAAAGCGGTCTTCCACTCATCCCCTTCCTTAATTCGAATCCGGTAGTATGCTTTTCTCAAATCCAACTTCGTGAAGATCTTTCCCTTCGCTAAATGGGCCAACATGTCCTTCATCAAAGGAAGGGGGTACACGTTTTCCACAGAAATAGCGTTCAAATTTCTGTAACCCACCACCAAGCATTTGGAACCATCTTTCTTTTCACGGAACAACACTGGGGCCGCTACCCGGGGTCTAGCAGGTTGAATGAAACCACGTTCCAAATTTTTATCAATAAACAATCTTAGCTCTTCCAATTCCCGTGGGGTCATTGAGTACAACTTTGGTTTCGGGAGCTTCACCCCAGGCAAAATCTCAATAGCACAGTCTGTTGGTCAGTGAGGCGGAAGCTCATCCGAGGCCTTCTCACTGAACACTTCTTTTAAATCCCAATACTCTTTAGGAATTTTCTCCTCATCTTTTACGGGCTCAGTACTTGTGGAAGCTATTTCAATTAGGCCCCAGGCTTCGGCTGAGATCTGGCCCCTCCTCCCGGTCGCTGCTTTGTGCGTATGCACAACAACCCCTTTCTCCAGTTAACCTGGGGGTTCCATTTCCGGAGCCAGGGCAATCCCAGTATTAATGGTTGCTCCATCCCAGGGACCACAATAAAGCGCAGGGTTTCATCATGCTCTCCCATGACCATTTCTATAGGTTCCGTGACAAAACGTGCAGGGCAACCTCCAGCCACTGATCCATCTAGTTGGCAAAAGGAAATGGGCATCTTCAAAGTTTTAACTTTAGGCCCATTTTCTTCACTACTTCCGTGTTTATTATACACCTGGTGCACCCAGAATCTAACAGGGCTAGCATTTCCCCTTCGACCCCTGAATTGGGTACCCTCAACTTCACCGGAATGGTCATAGGGCCCACACTTGGACTTACCAGGATGTCGTCTTCCGAGTCAGAATCCTCCTCCTCAGGGGTCACTGGGGCTTCTGATTCCTCTCCTGCGGGACGGGTGACCTCTGCTGTCTCTTTCGACTTTAGTGCTGTTTCGTGAGACTTCGCTGGGGATTTTTCAGGTTTTTTTCCTTCCTTTGGCACCCCCTTTGGCTCCAACTTGACTCTGCAGTTCACAGCCCAGTAACCTTCTTTCCCGCATCGAAAGCAGGCCGAGGGGTTGAGTCTTGCCGCCACTCCTCCCTTCTGAGGTTTAGGAGCCTCTTGAGAGCGCGAGGGGGAAAACTTGCTCCACCCATAACCTCCCCGCCATTTACTTCGGATTAAATCAATTTCCACTTCTTCTGCCAACAGGTACCACATCTGCAAGTCATTGGGATCTCTTCTAGCAGTGCATCTCTGGTACACATTTTCATTTAAACCATCTTTAAACAGTTCTATCAGGGCTTCTTGGGGCCAGCCTCGGAAATGGCCTGCTAACTGCCTAAATTCTTGAGTGTAATCAGCCACAAACCTCCGCCCGTTTTATGGTTTTCGTCCTAATTCGGGCCTTGCGCTCCGCCAGTGGGTCCTCAAACCTAGCCCGCAGTGCAGCCATAAATAGGTTATAATTCAGCAACTGAGGAGCATTATCATTATGCAAAGTCACCATCCACTCTGCCGCTATTCCCTCCAGAGCCCTGGTAACACACCTCACTTTGGCTGTTTCTGAGGGAAAATCCTCCCCATACTCCTCCATATGGCTCCATGATCCTCCTGGTCACTATTTGAAGATGACATGATGTCCAGGCCCCCTCAGAAGAAAATTGGGTATTCTCTCCGGGTGGGCAGGTGGGGTGAGATTCAGAATAATGTCAGGCGGAGCTCCATTCAAAATCCAGGAAAGAAATACTTAGACTCTTTAGTTTAGAGAAAAGATATCTTTTACTGAAAGTGAAGTGGTAGCAACCAAAGAATTCTGAATCTGAGAATTTAGGCGCGCAATTCACATATAGAAAGTGATGGAAATGTTCCCACCCCCAATAGTTCAAATGACACTTCCAATTAGAAGTTGTGGATATGATCATGTGGGCATCTTCAGGTGATGATGAGGCCTCTGTCTGTTGACCTTGGCATAGTTTGATAACGGGTTGCAGTTGCGCAGAGAGAAGAAAGCTAAGCGAGAAATAGAAACCTAACTCTATTTTTTGCTCCCCCCTTCCATTTATACATCAGACGAATGTAACTCCTCCAGCTCACTTCCCCAACTATTCCTACCTCTCTTTTCCACCCCCCGTTACTTATGGCAGTCGAAAAGATGCAAAGCTATAGCAGAAGATCTTGAAGACTGACAGTAGGAGTAGATTTCCAGAAAAAAAATTGCAGACTACAGGAACAAGGATCCTGAGGACACAGATAAACCTCCAAGTGCTTTAACAACACACTAAAAGGATGCAAATGACCAGCTGTCTGCAAGGAATAAAAATCCTTCTATTCCCCACTATCCTGTCAGGGCTGAAGAAGCTTCTGAATAAGAAGTGAAATATCTTCAAAACAAAAAGTCCAGTTGCCTCCAGAAAAAAAAATAGGATTCTTTCTATGGTAGTAGTAACTTACATATTATTTCCAAATATCTTTGAATTCTTCTAAGTTAAATAATATTGCTCCATTTCATTAATGGATTTCTTCTTTAATTGTATACTTTAGTTCTTTCTGGTTCTCTCCAGTCAACTTTCAAAGAACCCTCTTTTGTGGGTTGTTTTTTTTAGTCAACAACAGTTTCCCACAGAAGGACTTCTTATAGTTAGTGACAAAATTCTTATATATCTTTGTAAAATGTTAAACAACCCACAGGGAACATTCTTTTAAGTCCATCTGGCCCCTTAATTCATTTATAATTTTCCAAAATCAATATTCTAGTCATCCTTTTGCTGTTTATTTAAAAGCATATATTTTAAGTCCATAACCTCTAAATCCATAAACTCTTTTAAGTCCATAATATCACTAGCACTGATGATATTACCTAGTTGGAATAATGAAACATCTGCAAGAAAATAAGCAGGCTCAGAGAGCACCAAGGAACCCTCAAGTCCATAAACTTGCATGAAACTTCTTTCATCAAAGATGTAATGAAACTTGCTCTTCTGAAATTTCTTAGAATCCAAAAAGCCATTAACAAGCAATGTCTATGGTAATTAAAAGAGGAAAAATGTGAACTGAATGCCATACCATGACTTAGGTGAGATGACTCCCCTCCCTCAGAGCTCCTGAAGTCTAAAACCCAGCTGTCTTATAGTATCCTCACCTCTATTCAGAGCATTTGTAGGTGATTCCTGCTCCAGAGAGGAATTCCAAGGAGATGATCTGTTCACCGACTCCTCTTTGCCACCTCAGCCATTAGCCCTATTCTCTGTGGAGCTACTTTCAGTTTATTGTTGCTTCCTCAGAAATCCTACTATATATCTGATACTCTATTATATAGTGCAATATTGATGCAATATCAGGGGTTTTCAGTTCAATGTATGGGATGTGAAGGATGTGTATTTGTGTTATTTTCGTGGTCATGGTGTGCACTGAGGATGATATTTAGTTTCATTGTACAAGGTTCAGTGACAATAAAGTAAACTAAACTGTCCTTGCTCTTTTAATGAGGTTGGATGAATTCCTCTAGTTTCATTTGTCCTCCACAGAATATCATCTGTCAGTAGAAAACAGATGTCCTTAAAGTGTGGTGAAATGGATAGGTACATATAGGCAGATAAGGAATGAAAAACTATTAATTACATAGATTTAGGGGAGATACCATGTGGATCCTAAATATATTATTCTATCTT
The DNA here is from genome assembly GCA_015471245.1 of Laticauda colubrina. NCBI lineage: Eukaryota > Metazoa > Chordata > Lepidosauria > Squamata > Elapidae > Laticauda > Laticauda colubrina. The sequence goes on along the minus strand of BLBF01000004.1, from coordinate 53,927,236 downwards.
TTTTTTTACTCTTTTCAAAGTGTTTATTATATGCTGGCCTAGAGAAAGCTAAGGATGATAATGATGTATGTAAAATAAAATAGATGCCATTCTATTTCTGAATATGAGTCTAGAACTCTTCTGAAAAAAGTGATGAGAAAAATAGGTAGCTCATTAGTCACAGGTACAGAAGAAGGGCACAGGGTAAAAAGACTGAATGAACGAATGCCATGCTTGTCTAGTGCTCCAAGGGAGCAGCAGTATTAGCAATAAGTGTCATGGCCAGCAATAGATAGAAATAGCCTGTGGAATAGAGGTTGCCCCTGCTTAATGACTATTCATTACCAACTATTCAAAGTTATGACAAACTCTCCAAAAGGTACTTATGATCCAGTTTCAGAGTTCCAAAAGGTTCACATCCTCCCATAGTCATAGGAGAGCAAATTTTGGGTGCTTACAACTGGCTCAGCTGTATGACCAGCTGCAGCAGTCCAAGGCAGAGGTGGTATTCAGCAAGTCCTGACCAGTTCTGGAAAACTAGTAGCAGAAATTTTGAGTAGTTTGGAGAATCGGCAAATGCCACCTCTGACTGGTCCCACCCACATCTATTCTCTGCCTCCTGAGTCCCAGCTGATCGGCTGGGTCTTCTTTTGTTGCCCTGCACAGAAGAACAGAACTGGAAAATAGGTTAGTGGGGTGGGGAAGGAATGGGATTTTGCAGTAACCTTCCCCCAGAAATGGGGAGGGAATGGATCCTTCCCTTGGAATGGAGTGGGAATGGAGATTTTGCGGTATCCTTCCCCTGTCACTCCCACCAAGCCATGCCACACCCATCAAGCCACGCACACAGAACTGGAAGTAAAAAATTTTGAATCCCACCACTGGTCCATAGTCACATGACTGATTTACAATATTTTTTTGTTACTTTCTAGTTTTTTAGCTAACTGCCAGAAAAAGGGACTGTAGTCTATAAGATTACATTGATTCACTTAATGATTGTGGCATTCAGTTAACAACCATAACAAAAAAAGTCAGGTCCAATCATGTGGAAGCCTCAACTTTTGACAGTCATGACTTACAACAGAAAATCCATTACAGTCATTAAATTGAGGTCTACCTATAATCAAAATGGAACTACCTCTACCTTCTCCAAACAAAAAACAGTGACGCATGATCATGTAAAACCCCTTTCTTGGGAGAAGTGGCAAAAATATGTAATGCATTTATTGAGAAAAGAACCAACAGACTGCTGGCAGCTGAACCCAGTTCTCTGTCCCAATTTAAAACCATGCTATATGCAGCCCAGGACTAATGTTCCTTCACAAGGACTAGCAGCTCTTTCAAAAGAGCTCTCAACCCACATGTATTATGAAGATTTGACAGGTGCTTTGGAAAACCTCAATCAGATGCTTTTGAGGAAGCTTCGTATTTGGTCTCAAAATGGCCATAAAGTCTGGCAATCAAAGGAAGGGGCATGTTTACAACTGAATTAAGTATCTTGGAGGGATTGAACCAATCCCAACCCGTGACTGCATATTCAATCCTATTTCCAAAGAAGTATGCTAAATTATATCCATGGCAAAAAAAAAAAAATTGTTTCCAAGGAAGATTTTAAAGCTGAACATCTAAAGATTACTTTAAGCTGCCTCGGCTCTGGCTTAGAATGAGAGACAAAGGCAATGTCATGAGGATATGGCATTATAAAAAGCTTACCAGGACAAATTCCCTACTGCAATTAGGGGCACATGAGGATGAGCCTTTGAGTAGTTACAAGCCAGCAGCGTAAATGAGTCATAATTTCTGCTTGATCCGTTTTTCAACAGATTGCATGTACACATCGGGGCTCTGAAACCTGCTTGCCCTTGATAGGTTTCCAGAAGAAGAAGACAACAAAAGTGTTTTGTTTTCCTTAGGGAATATATTTGAGGTATGTAAATGATAACATCCAACACTGAAATCTTGCAAATTTCACATCCTATGTTTCTATTATCATGCTAAGACAGTAGCTGGGTTGCATCAAAAATGGAAATAATAGCTTATAAAAGATAAGGAAAAAGAGTCTAGGCCAACATTTACTAATTGTGTCAACTGCCAGATGTATGGAACTCAGGAATATACATTCCAGTTAGAGAATTCTGGTCATATCTGGAAGTTGCCAACTTTGGAAAATGCTGGCCTACACAGTCCCTCCTGTTTTTCCTCTCTAGTCACTGTGTTCCCAAGCAAGATATGAGGGTGAAGCCCTGACTATTTATTCTACTAACATTCTTATCATTTCTACCAAACTGGCATTTAGGGCCATGCTGCTTCATGTGAAAAATTAAATAAATTATAGGTGAGCACCATGTATGTAATTATTTTCCCATCTTATGATTGTTTCCTGCAAATCCCTCAAGACTCTAGGAAGTATTAGGATTCATCCATATGTTCTATGCAGGGACAAAGGAAATGCTGCTTAAGTAATTCTTTTGTTGATATTTCTTTGAAGCTGTACATCTGTCAGCAAAAAAAGATGACCCTTGGATCCCTATTTCACGTATTAGAATGTCTGAAATTTTTACTCCATTCTAAATTCTCCTTGAATATCTTCTGAGCCCCTGTCATTTCCTCAACATTGCAAGAGACATCTGGATCAACCAACTGCTTCTGTTAATTAATTTTATATTTAGTGCTCGGCTGTTGCCACCATTTGTTCTTTTTTTTTTTTTCATAAAATTTGTTTTCCCCCATCAACTAAAAACAATAACATTTTGAGATGCAGTGCCATAAACGAAGCTTCCAACATTGGTAGGGAGTGGGGGAAATGCCTATTTAGGAGCAGGGGGTGAAAGTAAGTCCCTGCCAAATCACATACAGAGATGAATCTAAATGAGTGAATTTAGGTAATTAACACACAGCCAAGCCAAAGAACAAGATCTGGAATAGCTGCCAAACACCAATTACCTGTGCAGCTTAAAAGCACAGGCAATAAGCATTTCCCCAAAGCCTTTTCATCACAACCTTATCAATTTTTTATGTTCTGCTTTTCTTCTTCAGGCAAGAAGAGGATGATAAAAAGACAAATCAGAATAAATACCTTGATTTGATTTGGGCGGGGTGAAGGAACCTACTCCATGACAGGACAGCCCTTAGCTGACCTTGGCTCACCTAGGAAAGCAGATCATATCTGCTCAGGGCTTGAAAGGATCACAGGAAGTCCCAAGGCTACAGATATCCTAGAAAGTTTTTTTAAAAAAACATCCCAGAAGATCACAGTGGTAAACAATTTCTTTCTTTGTCAAGAAAGTGGCGCTTTCCTTCCCAAGATAAAAGCCAAAGTTTAGGACAAAAGTCAAAATCAATTTGAAGGAACCTTTTGGCTATCTGATATGAGCAGCTAGTAATAATTATGTTCACACATCAAAACTTAAGAGGTTTAGAATGCTGGGCCAGCCAATTGGATTTTGGCAACAAAAGTTCCCACCAATGTCCTTTCCCTCCGTCCCTGTAAAACTAAAAAGGGCATTAAATAAAATAACTAAATACAATAATTAAGTGAAAATTAGGTCTTTGAGGGTTTTGTCTTACTCTGTCTAAGAGAAGAGATGTCCTTGGCATGTGTTGGCATTCATGGCTTTCACAATCTCTCATAGAGAACGTGCAAAGCACCTGTGGGCAAGTCAGGAAGTAATGAGTGGAAGATTGTTAAAGAGAGATCCAACTTAAAACTAAGAAAAAATTTCCTGACAGTGAGAACAATTAATCAGTGGAATGGCTTATCTCCAGAAGATGTGAGTACTCCATCACTGGAAGTTTTCAAGAAGAGACAGGATAGTCATTTGTCCAGAATGATGTCAGATCTCCTTCCATAGGCAGGGGTTGGACTAGAAGATCTTCAAAGTCCCATCCAACACCTATTATTCTGTTTTCAAATCTCCTTTGGAGACCACACCAGACCAACAAGTGTTTCTGGCTTTCCTTGTCATTATTTATTATGGAAATGTTTCCATGAATAAATAAACCTTAACCACGTGCAGAGCACACTACCTGGTTCAACAGTGTTTGAAAGGGTGATGGGATATCATCTAGCATCAAGCCAAAAATTGAGGCATTAGCAAGATTGAAGGCTTCCATCAAAATGAAGAAAACAGTGTCACTTTGGCAGAATACAAGCTCCATTGCTTTTCTCTGTGCGTATAATATAATGACACATCTGCAAAAGGGAATTTGTGTTGCAGTATATGGATATAACATGAGTACAAATTAGGAAGGATACTTTGATAAAGGACTTCTCAAAGCTATTTAGCTTATTTATCACACAATATTGTCAGGAAATCAAACAGAGAAGCAAAAATAATCAATTAATGGGTATTTGGAGGATACAGAAATGGGTAAATTGCTCTACAAAGTCTACATTTGCAGAAAAAAATGTCAGTTCAGTTAAATGTTTTCTTGGTATGGCTCTTTAAAAAATATAGACATAAAGAAAAGAAACTATTTAGATAACTCTTTGGATACTTGCCAGAAAATATTGGAAAGCAATCAGCATAAAGTAGTTACACTCTATTCCAGAGGTGTCCAAATTTGGCTACTTTGAGACTTGTGGCCTTCAACTTTCAGAATTCCCCAGCCAGACATAGAGAATTGAAGTCCACAAACCATAAAGTTGCCAAGGTCGCATACTCCTGCTCTATTCATTAACTGGAGAACGAACCAATCAGGGAAGAAAGTTATAAAGTACACTTCAATGCACATTTGCTTTAGTAATAAAAAAAAAAAAAACCTCCTTGCAATTGTAGATCCTCGGGACATGTTTCAAAGAAGTTTGAAAGGAAAAAAAAAATCAATCAGAATTTTTTATTTCGCAGCTTATTATGGTCTTAAAGTAATTTGTGCTTGTTACATGGTTGATGAAAATTGGTCCCATAATGCATCCATTTTAAAGAGTGACACATGAAAATGAAGCAAAGCTATGACACTAGTCATTTATTATCTTTATTAATTTTACAAATAACTCAAGCTGGTGAATATAGCCAACACAACTTTCTATTCCTATTTTCCCCACAACAACAACCCTGTGAAATCGATTGGACTAAGATAAACTTAGTAAAAGTCACCCTGCTAGCTTTCATGGCTAAGGCAAGACTAGAACTCACCCGAGATCTCTGCCCAAAAATTTGGCAGAGAATTTGAAAAGTCCATTTGTGCACAGCTCCAGCACAGGAGCCTTGAACTGGCCTCACCTTGGGGCATTTTAGGATGGTTAAATGGCTGCTATAACCAAAGCGCTTGGACCATTTCACCCAGATTGAAAGGAAAAAAGCTACCAAGCATACAGTGTCTGAAATTTCCAACTCAAGCTGGCCCACTCTTGCTTGAAATATATCAGTTTTGCAAGTACCATTTTTTTCTTTTTATATATTACAGTTCAAAGATTTCAGAGGCTCATTCTTAGCCAATAAATCAACAGCTTGGCTACCCATATACAATACATCTGTAATGGGCCTTGGTTTTGCATGAATTTTAAGAATTTTTTTTACCAGTGAACAAAAATAATGCAAGGGAATATTGTAATACTGGTTATTGCTGCTGAAGCACTGAAATAACTAATTCCATTTTAATAAGGAAGGACAACTGCATAACAGAAAACAAATTAGAACTCTTCCGCTGAAGAATGACTTGTATAAATTATTTTTACAGCAGTTTTATTTTCCCCTAATTATATTAATTCATTTGCAATTCACTGTAATAACACCAAACACAAAGATTTCACTTACTATTAATGTGTCTCTGAGCTCTACTTTCCTGAGAGTCCCCCAGTAATTCAGATTAGTTAAATGTACCATTAAAATAAAAGTAAAAGCTGCCGTTTTTCTAATGTAGGATGGATGGATGGATGGATGGATGGAAGGAAGGAAAGATGGATGGAAGGAAAGATAAATGGATGGAAGGAAGGAAGCTATGCAGCTTCTTCTCACAATCAATTGATGAAAATTATTTTTTCTTGAAAAATTATGTGGCAGGAACTACTTTCATTTTTATTGAAAAGGCGACGACAGATGGTAAGATGCCTAGATAGTGTCATCGGTACATTGAACATGAATTTGGATAAACTCCAGGAGACAGTAGAGTGCAGGCGACTTGGCATGCTATGGCCCATAGAGTTCCAAAGAGTTGGAAATGACTTAGTGACTGAACAGCAACAATAAAAAGTATCATATTTCTGAAATCTGAAAGTACATCTGTCAACCTATCTTCATCTACTTTGAATTTTCATCCTGACACATCTGAGTTAAACCTCACCCTGATGAATGAGAATTGCTTGGTTGACACAAAAGTCATCAAAGTATCCGAGATTGTGGTATGAATCAAAACCAAGATACTTTATGCATTTTTCCCTCTCTCTGAGATAAATCTCTTGGGGTGAATCTCTCCCTGGTTCATAGATAGCCTTCAGCAAAATGCTTCTTCCACCGTCATTCCACAGTTTGTTATCGTGCCTTTTCTTGTTCTGCTACTGCCTGCAGTTTTCAGCAGACCATCTCAATTTGAAGTTAGTTGTCAGCTCATCATACCCTATTGCTTAAAAAGATATACTGGTATGTCACAACAGAAAACAAGCTGAAGTTCACTAATGTGGTTCAGCAAAAGTATTTTATCAGTCAGGGATTGAATGCAGAACTATGAAGCATGACAATGAGAACGCATGAAGGTTAAATAACAAGCACTCAGTGTGAGGAACAATTCTAATTAATGAGGAGAAATATGAATAGAATGTAATTGCAAATCATTTCTCAAGCAATGGATTTCCCCCCACCCCACCCCACCCCTCTTGCCTTCAATACTGACAGTTGTTGCTTGCCTCATTTGGATCTGGCAACTGCCACATAAATCTTAACAGATCTGGTTTTCAAAAATCCATACTACATTAGATGGCCCCAAGAAACACAGAAAAATGCAAATCCATAATGCCAATTAGCGGTCAAACAAATTTTTGATCTGGTAGTTTTATACATAGAGGTGGCTGTGTTCTTGAGGGTTCTTTGAACTCAAGCAGAAAACAATATCTCAGTCAAGAAACTATTAAATCAGGCAAGCAATCCAACAGTAAACAACAGCCTAGTCAAGGAACCACCAAGAACACTCCCACAAGCATTGGCAGGGCAAGCTCCTTGTATATGAACAGAGGACAACCCCACTCTCTTCTAGCACTAGTGATATTATATAAGACAGACATGACAGACACAGACTTCAGAGTATAATTAGGACTGCAGAAAAAACAATTACTATCAACCTGCCTTCCACTGAGGACCTGTATATTGCACCAGTAAAAAGGAGGGCTGTGAAAATATTTACAAACCCCTCACATCCCAGACACAAACTGTTTCAACTCCTACCCTTATAAGAACGCTATAGAGTACTGCACACCAGAACAGCTAGACATAAGAACAGTTTTTTTCCCAAACTTCAGCTTAACATCAGTGAGTATGATCAATAAATGCAATGGTTCTGCAAACATACAAAAATTAATTATATTACCTGAATTGACCATTGTTAATATTCACTTCTACCAATGAAAGGAAATCAGAAAGAGTATAGAAAATACTTTCAATATATACTTCCATATGTGTGTGTGTGTTTGTGTTTATGTGTGTATACACACACGTGCAGGTAATATCACAATATGCATATAAAAGAGGGTCAATTTCAGTTGCAATGGTAGTTTTGTCATTTACCACCACTTGTCTTCCCCAACATATCCATGCTCAAAGCACCATTGTAAACAATTCCAATAAGGAAAGGAAATAAAAAAAAACAGCAGAAGCCAATGTGGTTACATCAGTGAAGAGCTGAAAATGAAGAGCTGAAAACCCATGGAAAGTTGAAATAAGTGTAGGTCATTGAGGAAGGGTCCAGGCATGTTTCACAGAATTGGAAAGAATGTGTTGAGATTGGGACATAAATTGAAAAGGTCAAAATTAAAGGGAGAGACAAGAATAAGCACTAATAGCTGTTCCATAAAGAAGGGGAAATATTAAGAGGTTATAAAGAAAAGGCAAACTTATTCATATCCTACTATGTCTTAGTCTTCTCTTAACTAGAATGAATATATATTCTTTACAAAGTTGTGAAAAATTAGGCAAAGAGGAAAGGCTGCAACTTGAGATTGATAAAAACATGGTCAGAAAGTATTTGTTTACATTGGAGGAATTATTATTTTTTTAGAGCCAGGATAGTAATAATTATACTAGTTTTAGGATCTGCAGCTTCAGTAATTGCATGTTAGGATCCTAAAGGACGTTATTGATCAAAATATATTTTGGCCAAAATATATTATCTTTTAGACACGGTGACTTGCCAGATGATGGAAGAAGGTAAATGTTCCTATCTTCAAAAACTGTAAAATGTTAGGAGCCAGTAACTATAGCCAGAGATCTCTCATTAACACTTGTGGGCAGATCATAAAAATATCAGTCTGAAAGTACCATTAAAAATATCATGGCTACCAGAAATCTATACAGATTAGACAAATTGGTGAATCATAGTTTTCTTGAAAATCATATTGAAAGATTACCTATAGATGATTCCATATCAAGCTAGTGAAAAATCAAGGAGACTATCATAAGGCTCATCTTACATTCTTCAACATTTATATTAATGATTTGGATGAAAAAGTGGAGGCAATACTTGTGAGATTTGTAGATGGCGTAAGTTGAAAATTTAGAAAAAGAATAGTCAGTCCGTGAGTCTTGACCCATGCATACCACAACCATCAATCATCTAGAGTGTCATTTGAATGAATGACATTTGAATTATGTACATTCATGCTTGAAGATCCCAGGAAACTGGACAATGCCTTCACTTTGTACCAAAAGAGTTACATTTTTATACCCTTTGTTTTGGATATTATTTGTCCCCACCCCCGATCCTCCAAACACTAGCCTCTCTCATTTGTTCTTCTCTTTGCAAAGCACAAAAAGGTAAATATAAACTTACTTGACAGGTTCCTGAAGATACCTGTTGTATTTAAGCTTCAGAAGAGCACCAGCAAAAGAAAAAATTCAGGGAATCAGATTTGCAAGATTGCCAGTAAAGAAAATTTATTGAAGAAAAAAAATCATTTTTCAAAAACTTATGGGCCTTTCTTTTACTACTGGGAATGCAAAGATTAAAGTGAAGTCTATATATCACAAATAGGAGGACCAAATGATTTAAAATATTTGTTATAATGACCTGCTATGGAGCAAAAAAAAATCAATCTCCTTTAAAGCAAGAATCTGTTAAACAAGCAAAGGCAAAGAAAAGTTTTATTGGAAAGTGTTGGTCTACTCATTCTGTGTTTGCATTTTGATGCAAATAATAACTTAATAATAATGATGATTGTTATGTTTTTTAAGTCCTTGCTGCAGAAACAGCAACTATAATCTTTGCAGCAACAATACATTTAACTTATATACTACCCAAGTCTCAATGACTATGCTTTTTAATATTTTCTTTCTATACTGTCCCTCTTGAGGGAAATGAATATTTACAGATTGAGCAAAAGTTTGATTGGTAAATAAAAAATAAATAATCTCAGTGTCACAAACTTAGATGAAGAAACAATTTTAAGAAATTGGGAAAATACCCCAAATTTAGAAAGAATTGTTATTGAACTGCTAATATTCATACACAGTAAAGCTTTCCTATGTTTAGGCTATTCATGATTGCAGTCACATAATTAATTAATTTATCAATTAACTTAATGCAACAATTATCTTCATATCAATCATAGTATGTCAGCTAGGTAACTGAACTATTTTTATGTTAATGTAAATTGGAATTCTTATTTCAAGAATAGTGTCTGATGGTAAATAAGAAAATCTGCAGACTACGGACAGTCTGCTTCCAAATGTATCCCTAGCACAGTTCACATCAGAGGTGGATGTAAATGACATGGGGAAGCTGAAAACTGGGCAAAAAACAAGCCAGATTTCAAGTAGTGACACAATTCTTGCTGGGATGCCCATCACATATCTGAAGACAGCAGTTTATTTCCAGTGGAAAGAGGGAAAAGGGAAAGGGGATATTACTTCATTGGCAAATAAGACCTAACTTTAAGAACTACTTTAGGGACCCAGGGGGGAAAAAAGCCATAATGTTTCAACATTATGTGACCTCTGGAAAACATTCCATTGGTTTATTATTCCTAATATTCTTTTTAAATCACTGGCTAGAAGAACCAAGTAGAGACTATGGGAATGAGTAAACCACTTTGTATTATTTATCAGAATGAAGCCTGTATCTAAACTTATGAGAAGCAGTTGCGATCATTATATTGTTCTTGCAATAATATTGTAATGATGAGAAACCACAATATATCCAATATCTAATGGACTGCATCCAGGCTCCAAGTTATAATCTTGTAAATAGAAATTCCATTGAGTCAGATTACTGCCCATTTATCATTAACCCCAAACGTGCTCATGTTCCATGTTCAAAATGAATGTTTTACACGAGGCAAGCATTACAAAGCTTCCTGATTACAATGGTTGAACTTTACCCACGTAACCCAATGGCTGCCTTGCTTTAATTTCTTTGAGAAGGCTAAGTCATCCTTGCCAGGATTTGTAAAATAAATAGGTTGGAACAGAAAAGGAAGAGGGAGAGAATTAAACAGAAGGCATAAAATCATCTAATTTGGATTGCAAAAAGCCCCAACATCAGATGGTAATAAATAAAAATCTGGAACATTCTAACTTTTTTTCTATCATCTAATGGTTACACTGGTTTGTAGTTCAGATAGGGAATGTCGAAAAAATTCCTTCCTTACCCTACAACCAAAAAGGAATCTTATGTTAGAAAAATGACAGAAATTTTCCAATCTCATATTCTCATCATGAAACAATGTGGAAGATTCTATAGCTCACACCTCTAGTCTCCCTTTCATATATGGAACTTGGATCATTTGCTTTGAACCTAAGTTTCTTCAAAATTCCTTCTACATCACAATTTGGGAAAGGCCTTTTTTAAATGACAAAGACCATTTACAGTTAGAATGGCAATCACATTTTTTGTGTACAAGACCAACCACACTTTAAATAGGCTATGTTCATTTGTGTATGTATTTATGTATATATTTTTGTATGATCGGGATCTTAAAAGTTGTGGCATACATAAATACTTACATTTTCTGGTTCAGATGCTGTGGATTCAAAAGGCTGCTACAAGCAGCAGAAACAATGTGTACAAACAAGAAAACTTAATGGCACATAAATTCAGTGGTGATTGAAGCATCTGTTTTCTGGGAGATTGTTTCCCCCCTCCCAATTCATACTTTTTTAAGCAGGCTTTCCATGTGATGTTTACTAACATGAATATTAAGTAAGGTTCTCAACTTTCTGAAGATTGTTTAATTGATTAAGCATCTGCCTTTTCACCAAGTAGTGAATTAAGTGAATTGAATGTGTTTTGCATATTACTCAAATCTCAACACTGCTTCTTTTTAAAAAAAATATTCTGTTTTTGTTTTTAATTTTATTTTGCATCAGTGTTCAGTGTTCATATGGAGGAAGTGTTATCTATACACATGATCCTTTGTACTTTAGCTGAGCCATAGGAAAAATAGTAAGGAAGGATGTTTGGACCTTTGCACCCAAGGCTTAAAAATATAGAACTTAACAAATATTTTGTCATTCTTCAAATACCATGAGTGTTCCTGGAAGAGCAATTTTGCACAAGGAGAAAATCTTAATGACTTTTTACTAAGCAATGAAACCAAAGCTGTAGATATAGAAATTAGTATCATGTATTGTAATATGGAACATATAGTGGAAGAAAAAAATAGTCACAGACACATATATTTTCAAACATAGCCAGCCAAACCAAACTAATACTTATTTCCAAATCGTAAATCACCGAATCGGTAGAGACATCGGTTGGATCCCACCCCGCCCCAATAGCTGAACTTTATATGGGCTTGATCAGACTCACTTTAATTGATGAACTTACTGCTATTTGCTATCAGTTTGAATGTGTTTGTTAATTCTGAGCACAGGCATAGCTCTGCTTATAAGAAGGTGTGAACACTTATACAGTCACATTGAAAATGTGAAAAGACAAGCTTTCTACCATGCTTTAAAGCAGAGGGGTCAATCTTGGCAACTTTAAGTCCCCAGCCAGACATGCTTTAAAGAAAATCAAAAGATTGTTGGGACCACTATGCTGATTCTGTTACTGATACCGTTTAGAGAGGGCTGTAAAGTGGTATATAAGTCAAAGTGCTATTGCTATTTCTATTTTATTAAAGTGTTCATCTTCCCTCTCTCCACACACAGACCCATCAACACAAATTTCCATTTCCCTTTCCCTTTTCTTAAATTGCAGCAAGAACCTACCAATGTTGCTTCTGCCTTTCTCAATGGCTGCTTTTATAGAGGAGGTTTTATTAGACCAGCTATTTTCTAACTTTTACTGACATGGAAAGGTGATAAGAGAGATCACATGGAACTTGTCACTGGAGCTCACTGATGCCTTTAGTTCCACTGCTACCTTTAAAAAAAAAAAAGCTAATGCACAGCAATTATGATGCAAGTGTTTTTATCAATCCAAAGGAGACAGGGCAAGGAGGAGAAAAAATAAAGCTTATTTTGCTGCTTTAATAATTAGTCCTGCAGGATTTCTCCCAACAGTGACTATTGATAAGGGGAGCTCAAAATAAAATAATAAGGCACCAAACTTGTGCTGTTCATACAGAGTGTAAAACTCGCCTCCTGCTTGAAATTCAAATGAGTGCTGCTCTGACCTTTGCTGTCACATTTTTATTTCATAGACAGTTTACAAGTCCTCTCTACCATGCAGGTCATGTTTTAGTTTAAACAGAAATACACTTGTAGGTGTTAGATACTAGTTAATTATTACACTGAACTCATTCTAATTAGCTTCCGTTGTTATATGCTGCCCTTTGGGACCTGCCCCTGTTGTCACTGAAAGTGTTTTGTAGCAAAATAATTGGTCTGAGATCTGTATTTCTTCCTTTTTCTCTTCCCACCTCACCCACTTTTTTCTTTCCTTCTTACATTATTGATTTTGCACGTGCTTGATCTTCACAAACATAAGAACTCTTGCGGTGGCAGTCACCTACCCACCCCAGTCTAAAAAAAGAGGGAGGGGGAGCCTAGAAGGCTGAAAAACAGCATGAGCTATGTACAATACATTAATTGTGAGGTGCAAAGTGATGGTTCCATCTTTTCATCTCACCAGGCTTGGGAAATTATATGATTTGATAAATGTGGAGATCAATGGAAGGAGATTTTCTTCTCCATCTTGGAATAGGAAGGCAGAATAGGAAGGCTTGTCAGAGAAACTAAATTGAATTTACTTGTTCATTCATTCATTTATATCCTGCCTTTATTATTTTTTTATATGTAAGTCTAGGTGACAGACACACCTAATAGTCCTTCCTATTTTCCCCACAACAAGCTTGTGAGGTAAGTTAGGCTCAGAGAGAGCAACTGGCCCAAAATCACCCAGCAAGCTTCATTCCATTGTGATACCATTTCATTACTTTTGTATGTAAACAAGAAAACATGACAACTCCTTCACCGAATTATTCTAACTTTAGAATATCACAATATCTAGCCCAACACTAGAAAACAGCTCACAATCTTTTAGGAGACAAACTGTGTCAAGCATGGTTATTTTAGCTTTTCCTAATGACAACTTTCTACTTCAAGAGGGAGAGGAAAGTACTTGATGCTAATTGTTAGGGGAAACTGAGGAAGCAGAAATAGCAGGAGTGCTGCGGGGGGGTGGGGAGTGTACAGTTTTGGAGATCTTGAGTTAAGGGAACCTATATGTCAGGCTCCAAGAAAGATACTTTGTGAGTCTTCCAAGAAGATTTCTTTATTGTTCCTTACCTTTAGACTGAATCTTGCCAAACTAAAGCAAACTACTAGCCACACAAAGCATATACATATACACACAAAGCATATACATTCGAGAGGCTCTCTTCACCTTCTTTCTCTCACACAAATTATCTGAACTGAGTTGTCTCTTGCTCCTCTGGAATTTACTCCCTCTCTCCAGGGAATCTGAGCTATATTCCATCACTCTGAGTGTAGTCAAAGAAGCCTTGGACTTCAAAAGAGCAGATTTCAATAAAATAAGATCAGTATGAGGAAAGTCGAGAAGCTATTTGGAAATTAGCTCAAGGTGGGTGGGAGATATTTCAAAAGTGATATTAAAAATACATCACAATTTCAGTGAGGAAAACAGTATGAACCAAAAGAAGCCAATGTGGCCACACAAAAAACAGAACTGAAAATGAAATGAGGCTTATACAAGAAACAGAAAAAAGGCCAGGTCACAAAGAAAGATTACTGACCAATTACTCCAAACCTTTAAAGTTAAAAGTGAAAGTTCAGGTGAGTTAAGATTATCAAGAATAATAAAAAGGCATCTTTTCTTTATATATGTTCAAAATAAAAGAAGAAAACAATAGACTCTCCAACTGTTCATTGAATAAATCAAAATACTAACAAGTAAGAAAGAAAAGTTTTCTAGATTGGATAAGACCAGGAACTTGTGAGGAATAGGATGAGGGAGTAGCGGTCAAGAGTGCAGCTTGAGATTAATGGCAACATAGACCAAAAAAAATGACACTTTTCTTTGATTCTTTAGATGACTTTATCCTAATGCACTGGGCTAATAGGCCAGCTGAACTTTGGGAAATCCTGAATATCTGGTGAAGAGCATGATAACTGGAGAACAACAAATGTGGTCCTATCTTCCAAAAGAGGGAAAAGGAAAATGGAGCAAACTACAAACCAGTCAGTCTGACATCAATACTTAAGTACTAAATTAAATAATCTAAAATACAAAATTCTAGAGTGAACAGTACAGATCCATCAGCAAGCACCTTAAAAACAATATTGTAATTATCAAAAGTTCCCATGAATTTGAATGAAATAAAAGAAAAAACACACCCAAAGTTTAGTATAATTGATTGACTTCAGTCCTCTTTATCTAATCAGTTGGACCCACATGAAACTCTAATAATGTTCAGTGATGAAGATACACAAACATTTAGAAAGTCTGAATTGGATAAATATGTCCAATATTGTACATATAATTCCTATAGTTGTTAATCTAGCAAATTCATCTGCCTATATCCAGCCCAACCAATCTAAAAAACATTGTGGCATCACAATAAGATTGTTCAGTGTTGTGGATCATTACATTTTAGCTGCCACATTCACAGATGATTTGACAGGATAATCATTCAGTTGAAATACATAAAATAGGAGAAGATTTTAAAAGTAAATGTACCATTGAAATCAGAGAATTTTCTTTTGGGCTTAATGGACATCTTATGGAACATTGTTTTTATATACGATAATGGCAGCACAACTTTTATATGATCAGTGGTGGAAGAATTTGCAAATACCTACGATGGAATAATAAATGGTGAAGCTGATGGAGATGGCAGAATTGACAGCCTTGATGAAAGAAAAGGCTGACAAATTTTGTTTCCACTTGGACATCACTTTTCAACTTTTTGCAAGAAATTTGGGGATTTGATGATGGGAATTTGATGAGCCTGTGGAAATAATGTAGACCAGTGGTCGCCAACCAGTGGGCTGTGGCCCACCAGTGGGCCTTGAGAAAATTTTGGTGGGCTGCAGAGAAATCTCAACCCCAGAGCACCCCCAAAAGGAATTAATCCAGGCTGTGAAACACAAGGCTGTGCCACCCACATGGCCTGCAGAAATGCTCCCCTCCCACTCACTCCTTACCCGGCAAACTTGCCTGTTAAAATTTCTATTTTTCCTTTGTCTGATCATCATCTGTTCTGCTGTGCTGTGAGATTTATATTAGCTAGGAAGCAGAAAATGGTTGGATTTCTTGCTTTCTAGCTAGTCTTTAGATCTTTGGCTCTGCTTCCCTTAGGACTGAAGGTTTTCTTGCAAGCAAATTCAGTGCAGACTCACGGCAAGGAAATTTGAGAGACTGAGCTAGCTGATGGCAGATAGATAGATCTCTGAATGGATCTGTGAGCAACTCAATCTGCCTGCTTTGCCTGATTTTGGGTAAAAATTGCTTTTTGATCAAAAAAAATTCAGTATTTACATACATGTTATGTTGTGAGTTAATTTTGTGAGTTTGCTTGCTAGTAAATTTTATGAGTTTGCTTGCAAGCAAATTTTATGTGACAGACTGAGCTAGCCAATGGCAGATAGATAGATCTCTGAATGAATCTATGATTCTGTGAGCAACTCAATCTGCCTGTCTGCTTTACCTGATTTTGGGTAAAAGTTGCTCTTTTTTATAAAAAAATAAATATTTATATAAATATTTATAATATTTACATACAAGCCATGCCCAGTCAGTCACATGACCATCAAGCCATACCCACAAATTAGGCCATGCCCACAGAACCGGTTAGTGATCCCTGGGATCTAAAATTCTGAGTTTGGTGGTCCCTGAGGTCCAAAAGGTTGACGATCCCTGAGATAAACAAATGTTAATCTTAATCTTAAGAGTTTGATGCATCCTTTTTATCTGTATCTATCCCAAAGAAAGTCAGAAGTCATTATTTTTCTACTTTTCTTACTTTTTTTCCTTTTCTCCACGCTTATATTCCTTATCTTTTCTGAGCCTTTTTTTCAAAAACTTTTTGTGTTTGTTTTTTAACTTTGTATTAAAAAAAAAAATTATACACACACATTAAAAAGCCCATAATGTAGATGAAAAAAAAGATGACAGTTAGCCCTTCCTCAAGGGAGGGTATAATCCTCACCTCATGCAGTGAGCAGAATAGTGGTTCTACCACTTCTCATTCCACAGCCTGAAGGACTGAGTGGATTCCATCACTATCTAAAATAAAGAAGCCCATCATTCTGAATTTTCAGAATTAGGCATTAGATGATTGCTTTGGAGAAAATTAGCCAGGAAGCCCAGTTTCATTCTCTGAAAAATCTGTCCCCAGAATAAGGCATTGTGACTGCAATGCCCATAATATTACCTTATAACAACTCATATGAAATCACATGAAATCCTCTCGTTTTAAGGATGCAGCAAGTGATATCTCAAGGGATGATGTCAATACCATCATCAAAAAGAAGAAAAATTGGGAAGAAGACAAACACTAAACACACTGAATTCACTTAATCTGTTTTCACTCTCTGATTTCCTCCTTTTTGTGTAAATTGGAAGCAACATGTATCTTCAGGTACTTCAGATGCTATTTGATTTGCCAGCACAAAGTTTTCCCTTTTCTCCTCCCTGGAAATATCATTAGTTGAACATAACACCCCTTGGATGTCACCTTGTCTAGATTAGAACCAAAAAATACTGAATATATTGATATGTTTGTCTATTAATGCCTAAAAATCATTACTTGAATGCTATCTTTACCTCAAGCAACTCTTTGTTGAAAACATCATAGCTCTGTTCAGCTAGCAGAAGCATCCTGGAAGAAAATCCACATGGCGGGAAATCCATCCTCTGTTCTCTGCTTGGAGGAAAATTGCTTCAGTTTGTCTCACAAATTAGAGGGTGGGTTCTGGGTGTCTGAGAACAGGTCGTGAAGAGCAAAGACCTTTCAACTCTTCAAATGCTGACTGCTCTTGAGATTTATATCCTTTCTTTAGAAGTTCATATAGTGGCCTTATGCGATCCACAAAATTAGGAATTAAAGTAGCAAAGCCCAGGAAACACTGTACATTCTTTATGGAGTGCTCGACACAAAAGTACATTTGCAGTGTAAATATATTACATGAATTACATGAATAATTACATTAATTACATTAATTACATGAATCAGTGGTGGGATTCAAATATTTTTACTACTGGTTCTATGGGCATGGCTTGGTGGGTGTGGCTTGGTGGGCATGGCAGAGGAAGAGTACTGAAAAAACTCCATTTCCTCCCAACTCCAGGGGGAAGATTACTGCAAAATCCCTTCTCCCCACCCCAATAACCTGCTTTCCAGCTCCGTTCTCCTGTGCAGGGCAACAAAAGAAGACCCAACTGATCAGCTGGGACTTGGGAGGCAGAGAATAGATGGGGGTGGCACCAGCCAGAGATGGTATTCCAAACTACTCAAAATTTCTGCTACCGTTTCTCCAGAACTGGCCAGAACCTGCTGAATACCACTTCTGATTTGCAGCATCCATGTCTATGCCTTCAGTAGAAATCCAGTGTACCAAATACAATTAGTCTTTGAGTTACAGTCCATCTGAAGCTATTCTGGCACTGAAAAAAAGACTTATGACCTTTTTTCACATTTATGTCCAACGATGGGATTCTACTGGTTCAGCCAGGTTCTATAGAACTGGTAGCTCTGAATAGCAGCTGATACCGAACCAGTTCTCTTTGAAGATCGTCTTTTCTTCAGTTGGGCCCACCTGCGTGCCTGGGCTCTAGGCTGTCCTTTATTCTTACCTTAGTTGCTTTGCACAGCACAGCTCAGTGCTGTGCATCAGCAGGAGATGGTGATTGCTTGTAGGAGAAGTTGTTTTGCAAGTAGTGTGCATGCACGTGCAAAGTGCACACTCACCAAACTGGTTGTTATGCCGATAGGATCCCACCCCTGCATATGTCCATTGCAGCATCCCCAAGGCAACATGATCAAAAATTGGATACTTGGCAACTGGCATGTATTTATGACAGTTGCCATGTCCTTAGATCATGAGATCACTTTTTGCAATCTTCTGACAAGCAAAGTTAATGGAGAAGCCAAAACCACTTACTGTGTTACTAACTTAAGAACTTCAGTGATTCATTTAACTATGGCAAGAAAGATTATAAAATGGGGCAAAGCTTAGGATTATAAAATGGGGCAAAGCTTTCTTATTTAGTGCAGAAATTTTGGTCTCAATTGTGTTCATAAGTCAAGGACTACCTGTCATCCAATTAGGCTAGTTCAGACAAGCATTTCTCCAATTTCTCCCAATGTGTTTTTAATCAAATGCCTTTTATATTCATTAATGTACTTTTGTTTTTCTTCTATGGATTGCTTAAGTATCATCTGTTGTGGAAAAGTACAATATACATTTAATAAATGAAAGACATAGAATATATAATTCATTTTAATAAGAATGAGGCAGAAGTAAATGCAGGATTAATTATGGGATGGTACCTTAAGGGGAATCTTATTTACTACACCTCAGATATGAGTGTGTATAATAGACTCTCAAATCAAATCAGATTCAGATGAACTGTTTCATCCAAAAGGAATCTTAATTTACACAAACTCTGTGTTTTATATTTCAGAGTTACATTTACTACAAACAATACAAAATGTCCTCAGGATATCCAAAACTGGGCTTTTCTTACCCAATTATTTCTCCTACAGCTTTTCCTGTTAGCACATGCTAAGGTCGCCTTCATCCAACTGCATGAGCAAGCTTTCCTCCACTTTTTAAATTGGCAAAAAGTATGCTGGCATAATGGGAGGGAGAAAGGTAATTAAGAATTATGGCAAATAAACAAATAAATTAAATAGTTGCCCTGACTACCAAGCCCTAGTTTTAACTCAGGCAAATAAATGGCATGGTCACTGGTTTTATCTCAGGCAAATAAATGGCATGGTAAAAATGGTCAAGGAAGGCAATATTCAGAGACTCAAGGGAACATGCTCACAGCAGCCTAAACTGACCAGTGGAAGCTGGGCAAGACCCAGTTCCTGTAAGCATATGACATCATTAAGGAGGTCAAGATTGTGTTCACAACCAAAATTGTGTTGGAGGAAGAGGGAAATGTTCATCCAATAATGCATTAATTCATTAACAAGGCTGTTGCATACTATTGGCAGAGCAGGAACTAGCTTGAATATATTATTGGAAGCACATTCATGTATTCCAAAGGCTTGGCAAAAGTTAGATCTTTTCTTGCTTCAGCCAACACAATGACAATATCAGATTGTCATAATTAATCTGATTGATAATCTAGGCAGGTTTGGTCAATATCAATATGACAGAATGTTTCAGTTTAGCATCAGCAGCAATTCAGTCACGTGACCACTCAGACCAGTAATTTCTCAGATCTGGCACAGTGAGTTAGGTAATTCTTAGAAGTCTGAGGAGAAAGTTTTGAAATGAGAGGAGATGGCTGATGAATCTGAAACTGAGGAGTTTTGAAATGAGAGGAGATGGCTGATGAATCACGTTGGACTTGACAGATTTGGCATTACGAAAAGCATGTTAGATCCAGAGTTGACCAAAGGTCATGGAAGTGCTCCTGGGGAGTCTAGGAAAAGACTACTGAAGCATCCCACAATTACCCAAATACAAATTGGAGGTGAAATGCAGTGAGGCCTTCTTAAAGCAGTTGATCTGGGGGAAATTGAAGAAGATCAAGTGCTACAGCTCTGAGATATGGCCAGCCAAATGTAATTAATGCTCTTACTCAGGGATGGGATTCAAATTTTTTAACAACTGGTTCTGTGGGCGTGGCTGAGTTGGTGGGGCGTGGCTTGGTGGTCATGTGACTGGCTGGGCATGGCCAACTCAACATCACTTACACTGAGGTACGCATCTCCTCGCCTGGCCTCTCATGACTGTGGGGATGCTGCAATAGTTGTAAGCGTGAAAAATGGCTGTAAGTCACTTTTTTCAGTGCCATTGTAACTTTGAATGGTCACTCCACACAAGTAAAGTACCAGCAAAGGAGGGGAAAAAATCTCCAGAGAAGTTCCTGAGACAGGAAGTCCAGTCCTGCCAAGAATGTAGTAAGGGTTAATGGAGAGGCAGTTTCTGTAAGCAACACCAGAATGTTTCCTTCCTGCCTTCCTTACATGATTTGGCCAGTAATTTCTTCTTAACAACCGTTTCTCTGAACTGCTTAGAATGTTAACAACCGGTTCCTGCAAATAGGTGCAAACCCACCTATTCCCACCCCTGCCCTACTTAACTCTAAGGATGGGGGAGGGTTTTCTACAAATAATTACCCATAAACCAGGAGCAGATGCTTTGTGTTGCCAGCAGAGGACTAATTAACTTCAGAGCAATTGAATAAGCTCACATAAATCATCCTTTCACTGCCTGTTTAACACAAAAAATACAGGAAGACAAAAATTATTGAAATGTCTTAATTGCTCCTTAACAAAAAAATGACTGTTTGAAGAAAAACAGCTAATCTTGCATAGATACAAATAAAAAGGGGGGATCACAGGAAGATTTTTATGTGCTGAGTTTCTGATCCCTTCCTAAGTCTCATGACAATCGATGGTGTATTTTCAGTCGCAATAACATAAACCCATATATCAGCGCTTTAGCAAAATTTCACCATTTCTCCTATCTATGATTGGGTTTCAGTTTATAGTTCCCTGTTCAAATATGCAGAAAACAACAACTAAGTCTAATTCCTCTTCAAAACACATTTTGGAGCAGTTCTGTTAAACAAATGTCTATAAAAATACTATTTAAAAATGAATTTTTCAGATATTGTCATCTAGAATTCTATAACCATGCTAATCACCTTTAATCTGTCTGCTATTCCAGAAAGACAATCATTTTGAGATCACAGTCTCTTGTAAATATTTCATATTCATCCTTTCACTGGGGAAAAAAATCAAGTTTTCTAATGTCAGATCCATAGCTGCTAATGGCAATAAGTTAGAAGTGACCTGAAAATAAATATTTCTGAGGCTCAAAGAACAGACTTATCTGTTGTTCTCAGCTGATAACAATGTCAGAGAGGGCTGTTGTAAAACTTGGGAATGTCCCTTGATTAGGAAAAAAAAAAAAAAAGATGCCCAATTAGGTTTAGAAAGAGTGACAAAGAATTGATGCCCAATTAGGTTTAGATAAAGCTCTTCTCTGTAAACCTCAATTACCTGTGATGCCTTATGACATTCACCATTTACAAAGTCTAATTACACAATACTGTCTGACATTTAACGTCTATGGATAATTTCAAAGACTTCTACTTCAAAGGGGGCTGCTCATAAGCAACAGTAATCACTTCAATTAGCTTGGCACCATTACAATGTAACAAGACCATTTGACTGCCTATTAGAAGCAGCCAAGCTCTTCAAGTGTGTAAAATTAGTAGGCATCGCTAATTTCTGGGCAGCACTACATTTGCATGGGAAAACACAGTCCTTTAAGCCAAAAGGGGAGTTTCATTCTTGAAACAACTTCTGAGCTTTCATGACATGTGCACGATGTTGTTGCTGCAAGAAATATACTTCAAATAACATAATCTCGTAAACTAAACTATCTCACTCCATTCTAGCAGTTACTATCGCAGATTGCCAGTTCTGATTTAGGCCTTTAGCATGGCTAATGGTGTTCATATATCTGGAATTAGCATCCATGTAGCTTCACCTACTTGAATATCTCTAAATTCAGGAAAAATCTCTGGGCTGCAAAACCAGTTTGCACTGAAATTAATGCAGAAGGGATCAGCAGATGAGTATTGGATCTGGGTAGGAAATGGAACTGAGAATTCAGTTTAACATGCTATTGAAATCTTTCTCACCTTGGTTTTTAGTACATAGTTATTGAAAGGCTCATTTTGCAAAAGGAGACTTTGCTTTTAATATAAATGTAATGCTTACAATTACAAATGATTTTGGTTAACAATTTCCTTTAAATATAAATTTATTTAAAATATTTTCATCTATTTTTCTACTGAACAGCACTCAAAACAAATTGAAACAACAATGTCAACTTCCTGTGCAACTACTTTGTACGGTAGCAGATGTCATCCTTTTTATGCTTTTTATCAAGGGATTTGTGGAGAATTTTCCCCCATTATTACCCCAGTTTTTCCTCAAACTCTTCAATTTCAGTTTTGAATTCACAGTAAAATCTGACTTGCATTTTTTAAGATGTGGACTTGCAATAGTAATCTAGTAGTTTAGAAGATATGTGTCAATAACTTATTAACCATAATAGTTTTGTAAGCAATGTTGATTCTTCAATTCCATAATACCTCATTAATGTAATTAAGAATGATACAAATATTCTGTTCCATAAACAAATTCTGTGAGTTTCTTCTCAAGCTTCAGGATCTCGTTCCTCTTCTTTAAGATCCTATCTTAAGGGTCTTCCTAGTCTAAATAAAAAGCAGATTATTCATGATTTGTATTAATTGCTGAAATAGCACTTAGCAACAGTACTTAGACTTATACACTGCTTCACAGTGCTTTACAGCTCTCTCTGAGCAATTTAAGCCCATGTCACACTGCACCAACAGATGCAAAGAGGATATAAAACGTTAAAAAAAGCTTGCCATCCGTTGGAAAACGCTATGCATCCGTTGTGTACTCACTGCATACGTGTTTAATACACTCTATCCTTTGAGCATCCATCCACTGAGATTTCATCCGCTCAAGAGGTTTTGAGCTGCACAAAACTTTTTGAGCAGATGAACTTTACGCTGTGTACGATGTAAATCCATGACATCCAAGCAACAAACGCTCTATGTCCGTTTATCATCTGATAAACGTCCTCTGTATCCTCTCTGCATCCTCTGGGCATCCCCTCAACTCACATCCACTGCAGCTGAAAATGGAAAGAGGGAGGAAACAAAAGGTACACGGAACGTCTACACAGCATTAGTAGCACGGAAATAGAAAGGATGAGCAGTGAACGGTTTGCATCCTATATACATCCTCTAGGCTTCCTATGAACATCCCTTTAACATCCCTGCTACATACTACATACTACCCACGTCCGTTTTTTTCCTTTCCTTTCCGTTCTGTTTATGCAAATTTTTGCCACTTTTTGGAGCGGATGACAACAGATGGAGCACCCCAGAAATTTTGCTCATCCGCTGTGTGCTTTTTGCATTCGTTTTGCATCCATTGGCCAGTGTGACCTAGCCTTTACAGTCAGCATATTGCCTCCAACAATCTGGGTCCTCATTTTACCCACCTCGGAAGGATGGAAACGATGTCAACCTTGAAACTGGTGAGATTCGAACTGCCATTGGCAGTACTGCATTCTAATCACTGCACCACCGTGGCTATTTGTCGGCTGATATCCAACACTAATATTTTCTCCATATCAAAGCCATGAGAGAAATTTGATAGTCTGAGCTTTGAAATCACTGAAAGGTTTGCTTTCAGGTGCAAATTTTGATAAACTTTTGGATTTTTTTTTTAATGTGGCACAGCAGTACCTCCAGTTTCTCCAAAAGCTTGTCTCATATGTTTGTATACAATATCATGATATATCATTTCTTGCAAATCCTTAGTTCAATCAGGTAGTTTTCTGGTTTGCATGAAATTAGTAATGAAGCATTTTGTTTGACTGGCCAAGTCAATCGTTTTCCCAAATAGCTGTATTCCACAAAACTGTGAGACTAGCCCCAACAATAAGGATCTTCTTGTTTATTTCCTTGATCCATGTCTATATTCTCTTTTTCTCAATAAATTCCTTTGTATGTCTAAAAATTTGTCTTTCGTTTAGGCAGGGGATTTCTCATTAAACAGTTTGCCAAGTCTCCATGAACCTGTAGCTACCCCAGTGCTTTCACAAAGTTCATACAGATTTGTTTTATATTCATTAATGTACTTGGAAAGGAAAAAATCCTTGTTGGAAAAGATAAGAGGTCCATAGCAGGAAAGAAACACCAAGAATAACTTTCCAACAAAATTTAAAGATCTATCCATCTTTTTATTCAGTTAGTAATCAGGATCAGTCCCAAGTATAGATTTCATTCTCATTACTCATGGGAAAGTGTTGCTTTCATTTTAATTATATGTAATTTTAAAAACCTTCATTTACATGTTTCAGTGTTCACCAACCGAGAACTAATTTAATCAGCCTTTTACAATGTAATGCCATCCAAAACCATTGAAATTCAACACAATTCACTGACCTATTTAAGCCCCTGTCACACTGCACCAACGGATTCAAAGAGGATGTAAAACGGACAAAAAAGCTTGCCATCCGTTGCAAAATGCGATGTACTCACTGCCTCCATTTTGCTTCCTCTCTATCCATCCAGCATCCATTTATTGACGTTTCATCTGCTCAGAAAGTTTTGGGCTGCTCAAAACTTTTGTGCGGAAAATGTATCCAATGCGTCCATTCTGCATCCACTAGGCATCCGTTCTGCAGCCGTTCTGCATCCCTGACGCATCCGCTATATCCGCTAGGCATCCGCTGCGCATCCGCGCAACTCGCATCCGCTTGGACACAGGGAGGAAGCGGAACAGATGCAGAACGGATGCAGAATGGATGCCTAGCGGATGCAGCATGGAAACAAAGCATGTAAAATGGGAAAAACGTCCGCAGAGGGGAGCTATCTCGCATATTAAGGATGTCTACAGGATGCCTAGAGGATGCCTAGAGGATGCAAAGGGACACCTATACTGCCTATAAAAAGGGGGAGCAACACATCTGGATCTCACTTTCAGACCAGCAGCCCTGCAGTGCAGACCTCTGCAGCCTTCATCTGCCTCTTCCTCTTCCACAGCATCCAGCCACGTCCACCGTGGATCGTAACACAGTCCTTTTGGCAGCCACCAACCTTCTGCAACAGTGTGAAGCCATCACAGGCTCTGTGAACTCTACTACAGGAAGAAAAAGGGGCGGCCAAGAAGCGTCTGGGTACGAAGATGGTTCGCCAGAAGAGCAGAGGACGGACTGTACAACAAGCTGATGGTGGAGCTCAGGAACGAAGACACTCATGCATTCCAGAACTTCATGAGGATGCCTCCGGCCATGTTTGACGAAGTTGTGCAGCGGCTGACACCCAGGTTGACCAAGGCAAACAACAACTTCCGGCCCAGCCTGGAACCTGGGCTAAAGGTGGCACTCACTCTGCACCACCTGGCCTCAGGGACCACCTACAGGAGCATGCAGTATGGCTGGAGGGTGCCACACAACACCATCAGCATTGTGGTCAGAGAATTGGTGCAGGCCATCATCGAAGAATACCTGCAGGAGCTCCTCCAATGCCCCTCCACTGATGAAGGATGGAAGAAAGTTGCAGAGCAGTGGTATCAGAGGTGGAACTTCCCCCACACCGTTGGAGCCATAGATGGGAAGCACGTGGCCTGCAAAGCGCCACCCAAGTCGGGCTCCACTTATCACAACTACAAGGGCTTCTTCAGCATCATCCTCTTCGCCATGGTTGATGCTGACTACAAGTTCATGTACATCGATGCTTCAGGCAGCGGCTCTTGTTCGGATGCCCAGGTATACAACGCCAGTGACCTCAAGGAGGGTCTGGAAGGCAACCTCATCATGGGCTTCCCAGATCCAGACCCCCTGCCCAATGACACGCAAAATGTGCCCTACTTCATCGTGTGGGATGACGCCTTCTCCCTCAGAACCTACCTCATGAAGCCATGCACTTCCAGACTCCTCACCCGTGAAGAGAGGATCTTCAACTACAGGCTGTCCAGGGCAAGGCGGGTGGTGGAGAACGCTTTTGGCATCCTGGCCAACAGGTTCCAGGTACTTCTCACCACCATGCAGCATCGCCCAGAGACCGTGAGGAGGATCGTGGAAGCTTTCTGCATCCTGCACAATCTCATGCGCACCCGCTACCCAGTCTTGCAGAACAGGCTCATGGACCTCCAGCAAGGCAATGGGGACATGGAGCCTGGTGAATGGAGGCAAGGGTGAAACCTGATAGACACTGAGGATGTGCAAGGCCCCAACAGAGCCTCACATGAAGAGAAGGAGCAGCGCAACCTCCTGAGACACTGGTGCAACTCCCCAGCTGGAGCAATGGAGTGGCAAGACAGGATGATAGATGATTAATGGGTGCTTCCTTCAGCCTGTCTCATCACACGGATTAGATTGGGCCATGTATGTTGGGTGGGCCTGCAATGAACAGGGCATTTAATAAAGAGTTGTGTTTATGTTCAAATGTGTTGATCAATGCTTACATTGTTACTGATAATAAAGGGCCAAAGGTGTGGCACCTGGGAGAGTGGACCATACAGTCCCACTATGCTTGCACTGGAGGTTTATCAATCCCACAGCTATCTTAACCCATCCCAAAGGTATCCCTGCCCACCCCACTGCTATCTTAACCCATCCCACAAGCATGCAAAGGCTTAAACCAATTCTAAAAGTTTCCACCAAGATTTTATTACAAAAAAAGAAATGAAGCAAGTGTGTGAATCAATGATAAACTTTTTTGAACAACAAGCTGTAAAAGAAAAATGACCCAAGTCAAGTGTCCAAATAAAGTCCACAGGTAGCCAGCTACCCAGTCTCTGGCACTCATATTGGTCACTCGGAGGTGTGCCCAGTCTCAGGGGTGAAGGGTCCAGGTGCTGTGGAGGTGGCTGGTGCTGGAGTGCTGGTCTGTATCATCATTGGGGTGCCTGGCCCCGAGAGGACAACAGGGGACGGTGTGTTGTGGAAGCTCTCAGACAGCTGGCTCAGATTTGCGATGCTGAGAGGTCCTTCCTCCATGCCATGGGGTGTCAGCCCCAGTACTGATGAGAGATGTACTGAGGCCAGGCTTGGCTGTGGGGTGGAGGAAGGAGTAGTGTAGTGGGGCTATCTGGTCTGCAGCTGGGTGAGGACTGGTGTGGGTGGCATCACTGTCGTCAGTGGCATCATTGTCGTGGGTGGCATCGGTGGCATCGGTGGAACCGGTGGCAACGGTGTCGTCCGATGACTCTGTGCCTGGACTGGGAAGGGCTGCTGCCTGTGCTGCTGGACCTCCTGGTAGCCCAAGCCCTGGTAGGTGAGGGGCTGTGGCAAGCCTTGGAATGGGAGGGACATCACCTGTGGTGGAGGTGGAGGAGCAGACCTGGACTGTGTGGGAGCAGGTTCCCCTGGATCAGGAAGGTTGTGAAGCAGCTCGGTGATCCGGTCCTTCACCACCTGGTACTGGGGTTCCTCCATGTTCTTGAGGTTCTGGTTGACATAGGTGAGGAAGGGCTTGCGGTTGGAGGATGAGGAGTTGGTGTGGACCAGCTGAGAGAGGAGATCTATACTGGTGCGGATGGTGTCCCTGATCTCCAGCAGGACAGTGTGGCTCTGCCCCTCCTGCTGTCTGGCTCTCTACCTCTCTGTGGAGGCGGAGCTGGGGGGTGGTGGATGCGGCTACGACTGTGGTGGACTTGATGTCTCCTCTCTCCCACCGCACCAGGGAGTCCTCCACGCGCTCCACCACGGTGACAACAGCTGTCCGCGGTTCTCCGCCCTGGCACGCTCCACAGAAACCTGCCTGGAGACAGGAACTGACTCTCGCCCGGAAGAGGACTGGGTCTCAGCAGGCTGCCGGAGAGAGAGGGTTGTGAGAGGGGCTCCTGGTGCTCCTTGGTGGTGGATCTCACCCTCCAGGAAGCTGCACCTGGCCATGACGTAGGTCTCTCTGTCCGTCAGCTTAACCATGGCCTGGCCAGATTTCTTCAGGTGCAGCTTCCCGTACCAGGTGTGCATGTGCTTCCACCAGCCGAGGAGCACCTCCGAAGTGTAACCCTTACTCTCCGCCCTCTCTCTCCAAGCAGCCTGCTTCCTTTTGGTGTACAGCAGGTGTCCCTTCCGCCACAGATGAAGTATTGCCTCCTCTCCCGTCCCCGTATATGCCTCTTCCTCCCTTTGGCAGGACCAGATGAGCCCTCATCAGAGGGGCTCCCAGGTGGTAGGGGCTGCTCCTCCACACCACCAGCAGCAGCAGCACCAGCAGGATCATCATCATCATCATCATCACCAGCAGGATCATAATCATCATCATCAGCAGCAGCAGCAGCAGCGGCAGCAGCAGCAGCAGGATCATCATCATCATTGTCATCATCATCAGCAGCAGCAGGATCAGCAGGACCAGGATCAGCAACAGCAGAGTAAGCACCAGGAGCACCAGCAGCACCAGCATCACCAGCACCAGCAGCACCAGGAGCACAAGCAGGACCAGGAGCACAAGCAGGACGAGCAGGATGAGCAAGACCAGGAGCACGAGCAGTACGAGCAAGTCCAGGAGCACGAGCAGGACCAGCAGGACCAGCAGGACCAGGAGCAGCTTCAGCAGAGTACGCAGCAGCAGAAGCACCACCGCCAGGAGCAGCTTCAGCAGAAGCTCCAGCACCAGAAGCTCAAGCCCGAGCAGCAGAAGCCCCAGCAGAAACAGAGTCAGGGACAGGGGGCGGGAGGGTGGCCATGTCCCTCTTGCCAGGGATGGCGGCAGGTTGCTGAGACTTTCACTTCTTCCCCATGGTTGTGGAGTTGCTGGCTGGCAGGGAGGCTGGCAGGGAGGCTGGCAGGCACCAAGGCTGGCAGGAAGGCTGGCACCAAGGCTGGCAGGAAGCCTGGGCAGTGTGACAGGGCCTTTAGAGGATGTCATAATGAGAATGCAACATACTTCGAGAGCCAGTTTAGTGTGGTGATTAAGGTATCTGACTAAAACCCAGGAATTCTAGTCCCTCTTAGACACAAAAGCCAGCTGGCTGACCAGCCAGTCACTTTTTCTCATCCCTTGGAAGGAGGAAATGGCAAACCACTTCTAAAAAAGTTTGCCAAGAAAACTACATATTGGCCGGAGTCAAACTTCATGGAAAGGACAAAAAAAAAAAAAAAAAAACACTAAGAAAATTTGATCCTAGGTGACGGCTTCTGTTTTGACAATAACCCACAAAAACAGAAAATAATACTCAATAATTACTTGTGCCATATGGTCAATTATCAGTGTACAATTATATTATTTATACTGAAATTAAGACGTGCTTTGTTTTTCTTTAGCTTTTAATCTAGAAAAATTAGAATTTACCAATCAGGAAACAAAAACAGTATAGCAGTAGAGGATATATTAAGTTACCTTTGCTTTGTGTGTGTGTGTGTGAGAGAGAGAGAGAGAGAGAATATGAGTGGAAAACATCAACATAAAACTGATTCATCAGCAAATGCTTAATGGGAAAAGGTCAGTTGACATATTTGTTCAATATTGGAAATTTGCTAAAATTTACTCCCTGTGATCATCTTTCAAACGTGCATCTTTTATCAGAGATAAATTCCATTGATGGCAAATTGTTCCATCCTCTATTGCCCTTCTGGTTTTTGTCTAATCTTATTGCCTTAAAATAAACTGACTTGTGATTGCTTTTTTTCAGCACAATTTTCACAGACTCATATTTTCATCTCGAGGTCATGCTTATTACATCGCCCTTGGTAATTTGTTTGGTGTAAAAAGTTTCTGGGGTTTTGTCCTTTTTAACCTCAAACATGAGGAAAATTCATGCAAAGGTTGGCCTGTGAAAATTCCCCAAAAGTTTAGCAGTCTTAGAAGAAAATTAGCAGGTTACTTTTACTCCATAGGTACACAGGGTAGGGATGGGTAAAGCTTTCCATTTTGGTGCCTCTTAATTCCTCACAATTTTTCTGGTTATATCTCAGTTTGATCCATTTCCATATTCTTTTAAAATGATGATGATAACAGGATGGGATAAAATAACAGGCTTCAATTATGGAGCATTTTGCATGAATGTTGAACAAGTTGAAGCTTGTTGCTAAATGATGGAAGTAAGAATAAAAGGAATGTTTCATGAATTGTGGCGGTATCGAATGAGGGATAAGACAATTGGATATCATCTTGACATTTAATTTATCTACGGGTAGTCCTTGTCATATGACTGCAATTGGAACTGGGTTTCTGGTCATAAGTTGTTAAAGTCATAAGTTAAGGCGCCCACATGACTAGACTCAATTTTATGACATTTTTTGCAGCTGTCTTAATGGAATACAATTGTCATAAGTGCAAAGCTATTTTTCTGAATGGTCATTGGCAAAATAAACCCCATAGCAAATCATAGTATGTGACTATGGGATGTTGCAACCAGTTGTAAAGGTGAGCTAATTGTCAAAAGCCTGAAATGTGATCATGTCACTCCAGAGTTGTGACACAACATTTTACAGTGACTTGAAGTGCTTTACAGGCCATAAAGCATTCATTCTGAGCCCCTTGTAATTTTAAACAGTCATAAAATGGACCAATCATAAGTCGAGAACTACCTGTATGGGTAAATATATAAGGAATATTGTAGCAACATTTGAGATGCATTTGTGGAGCAGATGATGTCATGCTGCTGACTGAGATGGAATTCCTAAGGATATGCAATAAAAGTTAGACTGTATAATGCAACATGATTTGAAAATCAATGTGTTAAAGATTATGTAGTTTTGTTTGAGAGAGGAAATGATGACTGAAAAAAGCTTCCAACTAAAACATAAAAAGGCAATTTAAGGTGCTGGGCAGATGAGAGGATGGTATGAGTCCTACCTAGAGGAACTTTACTGTAAAGAAATTCCAAGTGTAATAGAATCCTATAATTACTCAACTTATGATTTGAAAATAAACAACAAAGGAAAATGATAAGATTTTAAAGCCACAGATAAAATAAAAGTTAATATTATCCAATCTATCCAACTAAACATTTGTATTTATCTTTTAAAGATGGACATTTTTATTGAAACAAATGTCCTTCTCAAATTTTTTCTTGAGCTTTTCTAGAACTCCAATCTGTTAAATCTAAGGCTGTTGGAAAGAGCCCTGTTCTCTCAGCCCTGGGTATGACTTCCTGCCTTTGTCTCCAATGGACAAACAATTTTTTTCTCTAGCAGAAAGGGAAAGTGTCTAGGATAATTGAACACAACTGCCCTAAAGCCCATGTCACACAGCACCAATGGATGGAAAGAGGATGTAAAACGGAGAGAAACACTTGCCATCCATTGGTTAACGCGATGCATCCGTTCTGTACTCACTGCATCATACTCTCTATCCATCCAGCATCCGTCTACTGAGATTTCATCCGCTCAAAAAGTTTTAAGCTGCACAAAACTTTTTGAGCGGATAAAGTATCCAACGCGTCCATTATACATCCACTACGCAAATGGGGAACATCTGTTATACATCCATCATCATCCGTTACGCATCCGCTATATCCGCTAGGTATCCGCTGCACATACGCACAACTCACATCCGCTCCAGCAGAAAAGGGACACAGGGAGGAAGCAAAACGGTCGCGGAACGGACACGCAGCGTTAGTAGCACAGACGTAGAAAGGATGAAAGCAGATGCAGCTCGCATACAAAGCATTAAAATGGAAAAAATGTTCGTATAGGGGACGTACCTCAGATATTTAGGATGTCTGCAGGATGTCTAGAGGATGCAAAAGGACACCTAGTGGAAAACCTATATTTCCTAAAAAAAGGGGGAGAAATCACCTGGATCTCACTTTCAGTCCAGCAGCCCTTCTGTGCAGACCTCTTCAGCCTTCATCTTTCTCTTGCTCTTCCACAGCATCCAGTAATCTCCACCATAGATCATCGCACACTCCTTTTGGTAGCCACCATCATTCTACAACAGTGCGAAGGCCTCTACAAGCTCTTTCACCTGTTCTACGGGAAGAAAAGGAGGCATCCAAGAAGTGTGTAGGTCCAAAGATGGATCCCAAGAAGAGCCAAGTACGGACTGTATAACAAGCTGATGGTGGACCTGAGAAACGAAGACACTCGTGCATTCCAGAACTTCATGTGGATGCCACCAGCCATGTTTGACGAAGTTGTGGAGCAGCTGAGACCCAGGTTGACCAAGGCAAACACCAACGTCCAGCCCAGCCTGGACCCTGGGCTGAAGGTGGCACTGACTCTGCGCCACCTGGCCTCCGGGACCACGTACAGGAGCATGCAGTACGCCTGGAGGGTGCCACACAACACCATCAGCATTGTGGTCAGAGAAGTGGTGCAGGCCATCATCGAAGAATACCTGGAGGAGCTCCTCCAGTGCCCCTCCACTGAAGAAGGATGGAAGAAAGTTGCAGAGCAGTGGTATCAGAAGTGGAACTTCCCCCACACCGTTGGAGCCATAGATGTCAAGCACGTGGCCTGCAAAGCTCCAGCCAACTGAGGGTCCACTTATCACAACTACAAGGTCTTCTTCAGCATCATCCTCTTCGCCTTGGTCGATGCTGACTACAAGTTCATGTACATCGATACTTCAGGCAACGGGTCATCTTCAGATGCCCAGGTATACGCCAGTCACCTCAAGGAGGGGCTGGAACGCAACCTCATCATGGGCTTCCCAGACCCCCTGCCCAACGACACACAAGATGTGCCCTACTTCATTGTGGGGGATGACGCCTTCTCCCTCAGAACCTACCTCATGAAGCCCTACACTTCCAGATGCCTCACCCGTGAAGAGAGGATCTTTAACTACAGGCTGTCCAGGGCAAGACGGGTGGTGAAGAACGCCTTTGGCATCCTGGCCAACAGGTTCCAGGTACTTCTCACCACCATGCAGCATCGCCCACAGACCGTGAGGAACTTCGTGGAAGCTTGCTGCATCCTGCACAATCTCATGCGCACCCGCTACCCAGTCTTGCAGAACAGGCTCGTGGACCACCAAGAAGGCAATGGGGACATGGAGCCTGGTGAATGGAGGCAAGGGCAAAACCTGATAGACACTAAGGATGTGCAAGGCCCCAACAGAGCTTTACGTGAAGGGAAGAAGCAGCGCAACCTCCTGAAACACTGGTGCAACTCCCCAGCTGGAGCAGTGAAGTGGCAAGACAGGATGGTAGATGCTTAATGGATGCTTCCTTCAGCCTGTCTCATCACACTGATGAGATTGTGCCATATATGTTGAGTGGCCCTACAATGAACAGGGCATTTAAGAAAGAGTTGTGTTTATGTTGAAATGTGTTGATCAATGATTAAATTCTTATTGATAATAAAGGGCCATAGGTGTGGCACCTGGGAGGGTGGATCATACAGTCCCACTATGCTTACACTGGAGGTTTATCTATCCCACAGCTATTACCCATCCCACAGGTATCCTAACCCATCCCACAGCTATTACCCATCCCACAGCTATTACCCATCCCACAGGTATCGCTGCCCATCCCACTGCTATCCTTACCCATCCCACAAGCATGCAAAGGCTTAAACCATTTCTAAAAGTTTCTACCAAGACTTTATTTACCAAAAGAACTGAACCAAGTGTGTGAAGCAAAGATAAACTTTATTAATAACAAACTGTAAAAGCAAAATGACCCAAATAAAGTGTCCCAAGAAAAGATAAAGTCAACAGGTAGCAACCCAGTCTCTGGCACTCTTCTCAGTCAATCTGAGGCATGCCCATAGTCTCAGGGGTGAAGGGTCCAGGTGCTGTGGAGGTGGCTGCTGCTGGAGTGCTGGTCTGTATCGTCATTGGGGTGCCTGGCCTCGAGAGGACAACAGGGGATGGTGTGTGGAGGAAGCTCTCAGAGAGCTGGCTCAGTCCTGTGATGTTGAGAGCCCCTTCCTCCATGACATGGTGTGTCAGTCCCAAGACTGATGACAGATGTTCTGAGGCCGGGTTTGGCTGTGGGGTGGAGGAAGGAGGAGTGTAGTGGGGCTGCCTGGTCTGCAGCTGAGCAAGGTGAGGCGTGGGTGGCATCTGTGGCATGGGTGGCATCGGTGGCATCGGTGGCATCGGTGGTGTGGGTGGTATCTGTGGCATTGGTGGCATCTGTGCCATCGGTGGCATCGGTGGCATATGATGTATCCGTGCCTGGACTGGGAAGGGCTGCCTGTGCTGCTGGAACTTCTGGTAGCCATAGCCTGGGTAGGTGAGGGCCTGTGGAAAGCCTTGGAAGGGCTGTGACATCACCTGGGGTGGAGGAGCACACCTGGACTGGGTCGGAGCAGGTTCAGCTGGGCCTGGAGGGTGGTGCAGAAGACCTGTTATCCTCTCCTTTATCACCTGGTACTGTGATTTGGACATGTCCATGAGGGTCTGGTTGACGTAGGTGAGGAAGGGCTTTCAGTTTGAGGATGGTATGTTGGTGTGTACCAGCTGAGAGAGGAGATCTACGCTGCTTTTGATGGTGTCCCTGATCTCCAGCAGGACAGTGTGGCTCTGCCCCTCCGGTCTGCCTCTCTGCCTGCTTTCTGTGGAGGTGGAGCTGGGGGTGGGGGTGGGTTGGTCTCTGTTGCCCTCTCCTTGCTCCCACTGTGTCAGGGGGTTCTCCACACGCTCTGCCACTTGGAGTGCAACTGTTGGGGGGGTCTCCATCGTGGGGCGCTCCACAGATACCTGCCTGGACACAGGAGCTGACTCTTGGCCAGAAGAGGACTGGCTCTCTGTGGGTTGCCTGATAGAGAGGGTAGACAGAGGGGCTGCTCCTCGGTGGTGGACCTCACCCTCCAAGAAGCTGCACTTGGCCATCACGTAGGTCTCCCGGTCGGTGAGCTTGACCGCGGCCTGGCCAGACTTCTTGAGGTGCAGCTTCCCGTACCAGGTGTGCATGTGCTTCCACCATTTGAGGAGGACCTCCGAAGTGTAGCCCAGGCTCTCTGCCTTCTCTCTCCAAGCTGCCTGCTTCCACTTGGTATCTTGATAGAGCCTGTGTCCCTTCCCCAGAGGTACTCGTTCTCCCTCAGCCATTCAAGCACCTCATCCTCATGTTCCTCTTCGATGGAGTACTGCCTCCTCTCCCTATCGCACTATTGCCTCTTCCTCCCTCTGGCAGGGTCTTCTGGGCCGTCATCAGAAGGGCTTTGAGGTTCTAGGGGATGGTCCATCACACCACCACCACCAGCAGCAGCAGCAGCAACAACAGCAGCAGCAAAAGCAGGACCAGCAGGACCAGCAGCACCAGCAGCACCAGCAGCACCAGCAGCACCAGCAGCAC
>BLBF01000004.1:53831721-53889548 GCA_015471245.1 Laticauda colubrina | reverse complement strand
AAATAAATAAATAAATAAATAAATAAATAAATAAATAAATAAATAAATATTATACTGGGGGCTTGGGGGGGGCAGCGCCCTGAAAGGCTGGGAAGGAAAAGCCCTTGCCTCTTACACATACAGCCCACAGGCCTCTTTTATTTCTCCTCTCCTTGTGTGCACATCAAAGCAACGTCCTCCACCTTCTCTTATCCAGGGCCACCCACCCCTCAGCATATGGAGTGGCTGCCCAAATTTGTGTTTAAATTTCCCAAACAGCTACTAAATGGCTGTGGAAAAGTATCCCCCTGTGAGATGCCCTGGATGAAGGGGTGGGGGAAGAGCACTAGCAGACCAATGGCCGGTGGAGGACAGCTGACTAAGAATGCCCATTTTGGATCAAACAAATGGTTGTCCAATCTCTTCTGGAAAAAAAAAAACTTTTTTCACCTCACCTCATCTTTTGTTCACCCTTCATTGGAACTGTTACCACCATTCACCAAGAATATAGCATGCAATTTTCACCAATTGATGGATTTCTTCCGGTGCAATAATAGTAACCTTGATGGCACCAATTCATATTCCAGCATTCATGCAAGCCTTTCCGTTTATCATTAAACCTGCTTCATTTCACTGAATATATTTATTAACTCCACAACACAAGATCAGTTTATTCATACTAGTACATCCTTTCCCTTACTTTTCTTACTTTTAGGGATATGTAAGGCAGCTCTTTTTTCTTTCATTTATTTTTTATTATTGGTTTTGCATTCCAAATAACAAGCTTCAAAAATGCCACAGTTGATCAGATGAGTCCACAGATACTGATCTGTCGTGCCACTTGGGAATCACAAAGGTTAATGCAGTTGTGGGGCTGGCTAGCACCCTCAAGCCTTCCCCCTTCCTTTTCATTAACTTTTAACCACAAATTTTAATTATTCTTTTTAATTAAAATTTTCAATTTTTATATTCTGATTTTATGTTTTTAACATTTATACACTGTCGGAGTCCCTCTAGGAGGAAAATGGGCAATTTCTAAATGTGGTAAATAAATCTCCAGTGGCAACCATGGCTTTGGTCAACTGACCAACTCTGATAATACTTTTTAGTAAAATAAATAAGATGTAATCAAGGTTAACAGTTTTCCTTCCTAACATTATTAGTCCTAAAACAGTGTTTGCATCAAATTCAAGTTTTAGGCTAAGTTTGGTCTTGCTATTCTGTATGCAGTACAATCAATAATCTAGAAGTGATCTTGAACACCAACTAGCTGTTGCATATACTCTTAGGACATATATCTAAAGATAAATGGATTTCAATATCCATATGGATTCCAAAATATGAAAAATGTTAAATTTGCACTACAAATAAAAAGCTGTTTCCCATCCCTATTGCTCAAGGCTGTTCTTACTTGCTGCATCATAGTCACTTCCTTTCACTTTTGAACTAATGATTAATTCCCCATTTTATTTCCTGCCAGTGGAGATTTTGTCTAGAGTCATAAAGACAAACTAAAAGAAAGGCTCCTGAAATAGCTAGGCATCAGTCTGGTTGAAAATGTTCCCTTATACTTTTTTTAAAAAAATGTAACCCTATTTCTTAAAAGCTGCTCCTATAGTCACACATAGAACCATTCATCCATTTATCAAAGTCACTAATAATAACTTTAAAAACAAATGTAAAATGGGGGTCCATCTGGCATTTCTTGAAAATGAATCTTCCAACAGTTTCATCAGTCCTGTCAGTGAAGAAGGATATGTGTAAGAGTGAAATGGAATTAGGCGTTAATTGTTATGTGTTGATTCACAATTCTTCAGAAGCCTTTTGCCAGCTTTGATTCTGGGATGCGTATCATGTTTGTTGGTAAAATATCAATCATGTAATTAGAACCCTTATGAGAGGAATCACACTGATGTAAAGTTGTGTGTATTGGCTCTGTACAAGGAGCCGATGAAGTCCAGGCCTGGAGACCAGGTTAGATGTTAAGAAGGGAATAGCAGTCCATGCACATCAATCAAGACCCAGTTAGATAAAATCAAAACTGTTTTCCAAATGGTGTCAGTCACACATACACACACACAAACCAGCTTAGGATTCCAAGACAGTTTGCAATGGGTTGACAACAGGACCAGCTGGTGCTCAGTCTGAATTGTGACCACATGATTGGCCATTCCCTTGTTTCTTGCCCTTCCTATCTGGACCACATTCACTCTCTGGCTTCTGTAAAAACCAGTCTACCATGTCTGCTTTTGCCTTCTAAGGATTGTTCTTCCTGTCAGGGAATTGCATAGCAGGTGTCCAAATGAAGTCAGAGACACTGACATGAAGTTGTAGTTTTATATAAATAAATCTATTTACATCTATAGTTACAACAGAAAGATAATCAGGAACACAGGGACATCGTGAGAAGCATACAAAGAGGATAAAAAGGTGGGGGAGGGAACTCCTCCTTTCCACATCTATGGAGATTCTCAGTCATCCAGGTCATGCTTGTTCCAAAGGTGCTTTTTTCAAGAGGCAACTGGACTTTCTGGTTTTTCTTTGAAGACATTTAGCTTCTCATCCAAGAAGCTTCTTCAGCTCTGACTGGATGGTGGGAAAGGAAGGATTTATACTCCTTGCAGACAGCTGGACATTTACAGGTTGTTTAGGTCACTTGGAGGTTTGTCTCTGTCATCAGGAGTCACCTAAGTGGTGCAAATTGGTAGAATTCCTTCTTGGAACTGTTGAAAGAACTGTGTTGTAAATTGGAGATAGATGATGCCATATCCCTCCCCCTCTGTTGAGACAGCTGTTCAATTTTGACAGAGATGGCATCTCTTTCAAACCAGATATCATCTCTGTCCATATTTTTTACCCATAGCAACAAATCCAGTGTAGATTGCCTCACGCAGGAGCCAGCACTCTCCAACCATCAACTCCAACAGTGTATTCTGGCCCTTTACTGTTCATACAACTAAATTTAACATCCTAACACTTCCTCACTAATCCCCATCCCCTTCTCTGCTTTCCCAACTGTATGCACACATGGAGGCCTTCATATCATGTTATCTTCTTTGATACAAAATCAAGCCCTTTATTTTCCTTTGTTTCCCTTATTATAACCTCGTGTTCTGAAACTTTAGGAATCAAAGCAACAGGCAAAGAGGTTGTGGGGTTGGGTTGGGTTGGGTTTGCTATGCTTTGCTTTGTTTTGCTGTTATTGTTAGTGTTGTTCCTCTGTAGGTGAACAGAAACCTTTTAACCAGGAAGAACCAAGCTGTTCCCATACTGTACCTTAGAAATATTTGGGGGGGGGGGAATAAAAAAGAAAGGAAAGAAAGTTAATGGGAAACACAAAAAGACCATGCTTCACCCAGCCAGGCAGAAATTGAACTGATGCCATTGCAAGATGTAAAGTTGAATGCAGCATGAGCTCTTAAGAGTTAAGAAAAACTTATGAACTTAACAACCCACTGTTGGATAACTGCAAGATAACAAAATATGTGGTGAACCTAGCAGCCTAGCATGAAATGATTGCCCAGGGCATCCATAAGAAGTGAACTGGCATCGCAGTCAGTCATGCTACTAGAACAGTCCAAATTAAGTGGATCGTCTCCAAAGCATTGAGACGATCCACTTAAAATGAATCAACTCAGAAAACAGCTATTTTATATCAAACCTGGGAAATCCAGGCATAAGACAGATTTGCAATGGGAATGGATCCATGATCTGTCATCTGTCCTGCACTCAGGAAGTAGAAAGTGGCCCATTGTGGCAAAAAGTATGGAGCCTGAATAAGTTTAATCAGTGAGAAGAACAAAGTGTTGCTATACAAACAAAATACCAAAAATACATGTTTAAGGCCCTGTCACACTGCCCAATGGATGCAAAACAGACACAACGGACGAGCAAAATGTTCCATCCATTCTTATCCGCTCTCAAAAGGGGCAAAAATTTGCATAACCAGAGCGGATAACATGGACAGGGGAGGACGCAGGGCGGATGGAAAGCGGATGCGGAACAGAAGCCCAGCGGATGGAAGTGGATGGGAGCGGATGGCACATCCGCTAGGCTTCCGGGGGACCTCAGCAAAGCAGACGCGGAACGGATACAGCGGATACAAAGTGGAGGCACAGCGGATGAAGTGGATGCAGAGCGGATGCACAGCGGATGCACAGCGGAAGCCTAGCGGATGCCGAGCGTTAATTGCGCATGCGGGGAGGATGCATTGCGTCAGCCCCACGGATATAACGGAAGCAGCTTGGAAGCAGGTCGCCATTCAGAGGAAAGACCTGCTTCCAGACACATCAACTGCCTTGCCTGTCCTGCCTGCATGTCTGCCTGCATGTCTGCCTGCAAGCCTTGCTGCCAGCCTCCCTGCCAGCCTTGCTGTCTGCCTGCCTGCCAGCCTTGCTGCCAGCCTCCCTGCCAGCCTTGCTGTCTGCCTACCTGCCAGCCTTGCTGCCAGCCAGTCTGCCTGCCAGCCTTGGTGCATGCCTGCCTGCCAGCCTTGGTTCAGCCTGCCTGCCAGCCTTGGTGGTTGCCTGCCTGTCAGCCTTCCTGCCAGGCTTGGTGCCTGTCTCCCTGCAAGCCTTGCTGCCTGCCTGCCTGCCAGCCTTGGTGCATGCCAGCCTCCCTGCCAGCCAGCAACCCCACAACCATGCTGAAGCACAGCAAGCCTCAGCCATCTGCTGCCAGCCCTTGCAAGAGGGACAGGGCTACCATTCCACCCCCTAGCCCTCACTCTGGTTCTGCTGGGCCTTCTGCAGCACAGGCTCGCTCTTCTGGGGCTGGGGTTTCTGCTGCTTCTGCTTCTGGAGGAGCTGATGACAAGCACTCCAGCACCAGCCACCTCCACAGCACCTGCACCCTTCACCCCTGAGACTGAGTGACCAAGAGGAGTGCCAGAGACTCATTTTTGTCTTATAGCTTGTTGTTAATAAAGTCTGTTTTTGATTCACACACTTGCTTCATTTCTTTTTTTTTAATAAAGTCTTGCTGGAAACTTTTAGAAATGGTTTAAGCCTTTGCATGCTTGTGGAATGGGTTAAGATAGCTGTGGGATGGGTTGAGATAGCTGTGGGATGGGCAGGGATACCTGTGGGATGGGCAGGTCTACCTTTGGGATGGGTAATAGCTGTGGGCTAGATAAACCTCCAGTGCAAGCATAGTGGGACTGTATGGTCCACCCTCCCAGGTGCCACACCTATGGCCCTTTATTATCAATAACAATATAATCAATCATCCACACATGTCAGCATAAACACAACTCTTTATTAAATGCCCTGTTCATTGTATGGCCACTCAATATACATGGCCCAATCTCATCAGTGTGATGAGACAGGCTGAAGGAAGCATCCATTAAGCATCTCTCATCCTGTCTTGCCACTCCACCGCTCCAGCTGGGGAGTTGCACCAGTGTTTCAGGAGGTTGCGCTGCTTCTTCCCTTCATGTGAGGCTCTGTTGGGGCCTTGCACATCCTCAATGTCTATCAGGTTTCGCCCGTGCCTCCATTCCCCAGGCTCCATGTCCCCATTGCCTTGCTGGAGGTCCATGAGCCTGTTCTGCAAGACTGGGTAGCGGGTGCGCATGAGATTGTGCAGGATGCAGCAAGCTTCCATGATCCTCCTCATGGTGTGTGGGTGATGCTGCATGGTGGTGAGAAGTACCTGGAACCTGTTGGCCAGGATGCCAAAGGCGTTCTCCACCACCCGTCTTGCCCTGGACAGCCTGTAGTTGAAGATCCTCTCTTCACGGGTGAGGTATTTGGAGGTGTAGGGCTTCATGAGGTAGGTTGTGAGGGAGAAGGCGTCATCCCCCACGATGAAGTAGGGCACATCTTGTGTGTCGTTGGGCAGGGGTTCTGGATCTGGGAAGCCCACGATGAGGTTGCGTTCCAGCTCCTCCTTGAGCTGACTGGCGTTGTATACCTGGGCATCTGAAGATGAGCCGCTGCCTGAAGCATCGATGTACATGAACTTGTAGTCAGCATTGACCATGGCGAAGAGGATGATGCTGAAAAAGCCCATGTAGTTGAAATAAGTGGACCCCGAATTGGCTGGAGCTTTGCAGGCCACGTGCTTCCCATCGATGGCTCCAACGGTGTGTGGGAAGTTCCACCTCTGATACCACTGCTCTGCAACTTTCTTCCATCATTCTTCAGTGGAGGGGCACTGGAGGAGCTCCTCCTTGTATTATTCGATGATGGCCTGCACCACTTCTCTGACCACAATGCTGATGGTGTTGGGTGGCACCCTCCAGCCATACTGCATGCTCCTGTAGGTGGTCCCTGAGGCCAGGTGGTGCAGAGTGAGTGCCACCTTGAGCCCAGGTTCCAGGCTGGGCCGGAAGTTGGTGTTTGTCTTGGTCAACCTGGGTGTCAGCCGCTGCACAACTTCGTCAAACATGGCTGGAGGCATCCTCATGAAGTTCTGGAATGCACGAGTGTCTTCGTTCCTGAGCTCCACCATCAGCTTGTTATACAGTCCGTCTCTGCTCTTCTCCCGATCCATCTTCGTACCCAGATGCTTCTTGGCCACCCCTTTTTCTTCCGTAGTAGAGTTCACAGAGCCTGTAGATGGCTTCGCACTGTTGCAAAAGGATGGTGGCTGCCAAAAGGACCGTGTTATGATCCACGGTGGACATGACTGGATGCTGTGGAAGAGCAAGAGGCAGATGAAGGCTGCAGAGGTCCGCACCGCAGGGTTGCTGTTCTGAAAGTGAGATCCAGATGTGTTGCTCCCCCTTTTTATAGGCAGTAAACGTGTCCCTTTGCATCCTCTAGGCATCCTTAATATCCGAGATAGGTCCTCTCTGCAAACGTTTTTTCCATTTTAAATGCTTTATTTCCGTGCTACATCCATTCTGCATCCATTCTGTGTCCGTTCCGCTTCCTCCCTGCGTCCGAGTGGAAGCGAGTTGTGCGGATGCACAGCGGATGCCTAGCGGATATAGCGGATGCGTAACGGATTCAGAACGGATGCAGAAAGGATGCGTAGCGGATGCGTAGCGGATGCATAACGGACGAATTGGATACATTTTCTGCGCAAAAGTTTTGGGCAGCTCAAAACTTTCTGAGCAGATGAAACATCAATAGACGGATGCTGGATGGATAGAGAGGAAGCAAAACGGAGGCAGTGAGTACATCGCGTTAACCAACGGATGGCAAGCTTTTTTGTCCATTTTACATCCTCTTTGCATCCGTTGGTGCAGTGTGACATGGGCTTTAAGATTTAACTGCACAAGCCTTCTTTCCTTGGAAGGAAAGGAAAATTAGGTGGCTCCTTCATCTTCTATTTCTTCTGCCTGGGTAACTGATAAAAATAGCTATATCTTCATTCAGAATCGTACAGACGAAGGGAATAACTGTGAACTGAATCAAAATGTATGTCTCGGGATGCAAAAGCCACACTTTATCCCTAAAAGAATTAGCAATTGTTTGTTCTACTCTGATTGTACATCTGTTCAACAGCTGGTAAATTGCATGGCTATGCTGAGTCAGGCATCAGCGAAAGACATCCTTGCCTTCAAGCTTGCTGCTATCTTCTCCTAAAGTGGGAGTTGTAATGATGAAAGATCAGGTGTTATATGGATGAAAATAAAGTTAATTAATTGGCAAATCTTCAGCGGTCTTGTTTCAGGCTGAAGAAAACTCTCTGATTCTGCTCAAGTATTGGAACAGCAGGCAAAAGAGGAGAGCCCTCCACTTGCTCCTGCCCCAAAGGGGCCGTTTGATCAGCTGGAACATGATCTGCATTGACACAGCAGTGGTGCATAAGTGTCAGACCTTTTTTTAATCAGAATTTCCTTACACCTTGTGAGTTCTTTCAAGCTGCTGGCTAAGTTCAGGAGAGGAATGACAGAGAAGACTGGAGAGAACCACCATGTTACAATTTATATTCACCTTTCCTCAACATGATGCCCCCCAGATGTAAAGGGGCTACAAATTCCAGTCCCCCCCCCAATCATCTGGAAAATGTGAAGTAAGGGGACATTGATCTACATTTTTATAAACTGCTTGCTAGATTGGGAAGTGTGTGTGTGTGCCCACACACACACACACATATACATATACATATTTATACATACATATACATATATAAAAAGTGACTTCCCAATCTAGCACTATATATATACTGTTCCTCCACAGCATGCATGCTTATTATACAGACCTTACTTACTGATGAGAGACAATGAGTTGATGGAAAGATAGAGACATGGATAGATTAAGAAAGAGATATATGAGAGATGTGTGTGTGAGAGAGGGGGGGAGGGAGGGAAAGAGAGAGAGAGGGAAAGACAGGCAGGGAGAGGGAGGGAGAAGGAGAGGGAGAGAGAGAGAATATGAATGCTAGGCTTCTGTATGAGAGGAGGACCCAGTCAAGAGTACTAAAGGCATTAAAAAGGAAGAAAAGGATAACCCATTTAAGTGGAATAATCCTGTTGAAAAATATCTCCATCATTTCATGTCAGATAAAATATTTAGTGGCTTTGCCTCCTATTTTCCTATTTCACTCATGGAGACACTGAGGATCTTTGTCAGCTGAAGCAGCTGCTTGAGGGGCTGCAGATCTGCACAGATCTGATCAACTTTGCTCCAGATCAGGTGAAAATTGTCTATGGGAACCAAACACCAGAAGCAGAACTGGGTGACTTGGACTACAACTCTAATATTAGGCTCCAAATTATCCATGCTGTAAGCTTTTCAAAAATGGACCTACAGTATATCCTCTTCTGCCTGAGTCCCACTGATATGCAAGGCTGATCCAACACATTTTGTCTTCTCAGTGGAAACATACAATAACTCCTTCCCACCTCTATTCCATATGGAAGACTCACCTAGAGGGGCAGCTGTACCT
This sequence comes from Laticauda colubrina, assembly GCA_015471245.1. NCBI lineage: Eukaryota > Metazoa > Chordata > Lepidosauria > Squamata > Elapidae > Laticauda > Laticauda colubrina. The sequence continues at coordinate 53,880,728 of BLBF01000004.1, read as the reverse complement.
TACTTTACTACGAACAAGGGAGTTGCCTCTTTAGCTAATAGCAAATTAGTATAGAAGTGACAGAGCAAGTGGTGTGGTACACCATCCTCTACTTTAGAAGATAATTGCCTGGAAACTATCATTCCTATCTCATCCAAGATTTTCTTTTTCAACCTTGCTGATGGTAGATCCAGACCTGCTGAAATGAAACAACCCATTGGTCACCTAAAAGTATGTCTCATGTTTGCACTAAATTCAAAGGGGAGCAATAGTTATCCATGTCTGTAGCCGTATGTTTCCTGGAAGGTACATAAATGGATGATAATGTCCATGACAAACAGAAGTGCCTCAGATGAACTAGTCGCAATCATTCATTCACACGCATGGGAGGAGTTACTGCTGAAAGCATATCCAAAGACAACTCCAGAAACGAAAGAAGTAAAATAACAAATTTGAACTTGTGATGATAATGATATCCATATCAATTGAACAATGATGATGATGATATCCACATCAATTTATGGGAAAATAGACAAAAGGGTTTTTAGTATCAGTACCACACAGTGTTTCTACTAAAGCATTTTAGGACTGGTCTGTGATGAGCCAGGGCATGCCACAAAAGCAAGAAAGTCACAAAAATAGGTAAAGTCCTTTTAATACCTCCAACTTGGTCCCCAGTGTCCAGTTATCCTCGGCTGGAGTTCAAACTCTTCCAAAAGCAGTCTACAAAGAAAAGAAATGCAGTCCAAACCCAAAGTACAGATAAAGTAGAAATTAAAAAAACCAACACAAACCACACTAAAGTAATTAACATGACAGGCCAGGATAATAAATTGCAGACTTCCCAAAAATAACAAAGTACACACGGTTGGGAGGATGCCAAAACTAAGAAAAGCCTTGACAAAGAGAATGCACGCTTTGCTTCCAGCAAGGTGCTTGTGACAAACGCCCTTCTTATATCCTGTTCTCCCAGCTGCAACTAATGAAAGGGATCAGGCCTTTTTCTCTCTCATAAGCCATGTTGCTCCCTTCTCCATTCCTCCCTGCATGCCCTAGGACAAAGAGGAGGTGGCCCTGGGTCTTCCTCTGAACTATGCCCTTCCCCCATTTCTTCCACAGCCACCAAAGCCACACTCCCACTCCCTTATCAGCTGCTCAATCTCCCCCTCAAAATCAGATTCCAACAAGGACATGACAGGTCTGAATAAATGCATAATCACATAACCACTTCACAATGCTGTTACAAGAGAGTATGAAAACTCTTCTCCTTAACAATATAGCTTTCAATATGCACAGAAAACTTGAGGCTTTTATTAAGTGAGAGAGCATCCAAATTTCCAATTATTGAATACAATCAGTCCGTTACTATGGTCTACTCCCCTCTTGCCAAATTATAATTAGAACCCAAGAATTGTTTTTTTCAACTAAGATAGTAAAGGTTTGGCATTCTTTTGACCATCTGTCAATGGTTTTGCAACATGAATTCACTGCCTTTCAAAAGGGCAAAGTAAACTACCTCTCAGACTCAATTTTAGGTTGAATCAAATAACAATAGAAACATTCTTCATTTTAAAAAGCAAAAGCATTGTAAACTGAACTTTACCAAGGGTCAACATAACATTGGAACCAACCTGTTCATACACAAGGCTTAAATGCTCCAAAACACCTCCTCTGACAAAGGGAGTTACTAAATAAGTCAGTAAATCTGCATCTGACATGTGTTTTTCTATTAATAAGCCAGAATCTTATCCAAGTTCGTTTCTGATCCATTAATTTGGCTTAGTCATTCCTGATAAGTCAGAATCCAAACTGAACCAAGTTGATCAAAAAAGATCACAAGAGCTACCCAGAAAACTGAACTCATGGTCACCTCCTAATTTGGGGTGTTTGCCTGTTGCTGCAGTGACTGCCTTTTTTCTTACAGAAGTAGCAATACTACTTAACTCAGATGAAAGCTGCAGTCATTCTCAGCTTATTCTTTAGAGAGCAGGGGAGAAACTGTTACCATTTCCTATGTCCTTTGCACATATCTATCATTATCTGGCTCTCTGAGAGCTAGATTCATACACTGGAAAACTTTGGGAACGCTGACCTGAAGTCTGAAGGAGAATTAGCCTCCAAATTACTAGACACTTGGAGCTATGCACTTTCATTTCCTTTGAGAATTATAGCCACTTTATGAAGGCTGCCTGCCTATTCCTTTGGCATAACATCTATAATAGCTCATCTTCTGTTATTTCTTCTCCACGCTGTTTCAGGGAATGCTATTCAATGCGCTGAATGGTTTTTCACTTTTAATTTTCAGTAGCAATTTTTTTTCTAGTTTTGACTTCTCTTAACACCAGGCAGCCCCATATCTTTTAAATGCAAAAAAGATACATTCCCTTACCCTTCCCGCAAAGGAATACAAAAGCATTGTCATTTTGTCATGATCAGAGTAGCATTCTCATTATAATCCAGGATATCATTTTCAAAAAATAAAAGAGGTAAACAACTCTGAAACAAATAAAAGAATAGAACTAAGAGCATATTCCATGGTGTCTTCTTGTGATTTTGTTACCAAATAGTCTTACGACATCTTTAAAATACAAGTTGCAATTGAAAAAATGTATAGATTTGTTCATAAAATTGTATCAGACTACTGCATCAGAAGCACATATTTATACAATCCCGAATGATATTTGATCAATTCTAATGTATGTCTAGCATAAATCAGCTGTGAAATCTAGATATTTTTTTCCCTTAAACACATTGGCCCTTCAGACTCAGTGGTCTAAAACACTGCCTTCCTAGGAGCATTCTTCCCTTTAAATAGAAAAGGTGGGTTCATTTCTATTTGGAAACAATGGTGAAAACATAAATTAAAGATCCTCCCCACATGTATAGTTCAGTCTTTAGTCTGTAAAATCACCCTGTTCATCATCAGTGGCATTTCATTTCATTCCCACCCACATATTGTACTGAGAAAAAACAAACATGCCTTTTTAAGGTTGAACTTGACTACAGTAGAATGCCAAACTTGAAAACTGAGGGAGAGAGAGAAAGTTCACAACTGCAAATATAAATATAATAAACATTGCTTATTATAAGCAACACTAATAAGAATTAATACATTGCTTATTCGTGGAAAATGCTACATGGGGAATTGGTAAGGCAGCATTGTTCCTAAGGCTTATTATCCAATAAATGGCCATTTTTTTAAATAAAGTATTATGGTGGAATGAAAGAAGATGGGAGAAAGTAGATATTGCTATCTTTGTTGTCATTATCTCCTTCATTCCTCCTTGGGAAGATCATGATGGAAAAGAACCAATCCTATCACCTTACAAGAGATGAAGCAGCTTTGTCCAACCTGGTAACACTTTTTTAGATGTGTTGAACTGCAGCTTCCATCATCCTCAGGCATGCCAACAACCTATTACCCTGGCTGGGCTGAAATAAATTGTAATCAAAGAAGTCAAAATGGTACTAGCTTGCTAAGGACAGGCTAGAACCAAACTGATAATACAGGTACATAATTCTAGCATCTCTTTTCCAGGTGTTTCAGGTGTGAAAAATAGAAGAAAAAGAAATTGGCAACACACAAATATCAATACAGGATTTGAGGAAAAGGTATCCAAGTTTAATAGAATCCCAAAATTAAATTTGCCATTATAGGTACAGTTCATGGCCCTATAGACACAAACATCCTCTTAAATTACTATGTCAAGTTTTTAATAACTATCCTCATAAAATTTTCTGAATAATTGTTATTTACAATAAATAGTATCATCTGTTGGCACACTCAACTTTTTTCACCACCTAACTTGATATTAATATTGATAACCTCAATTAAAAGAAAACCTCTAAAGGGATAAAGGAAAAAACCTACAATGTTACTCCATTGTGTACTTCTGTGTTGTATGACTGTTTCACTACCTACTTGAGAGGTTCTTGTCCCTGCATGTGCCCTTGCTCCTTTTCATCCCTTTGGAAAAAAATCTCTTTTATTTAGACTTAAATAGAATTCATCTCCCTAAAATGGATGACTAGCTTTCACTTTTTTGTGAGAAATGATTCATGTACCAAGAAGTTGCCCCTCCTCACCTCTTATCAAGAGCTGAAAATTCTTCATCTCATAGAAATTGCTTTTCTGGCATCAAAGATGCTGGATTTGCTAAGGTCAATACACTTAAATGTTCTTTAATAGCACCTGGAGCTCAGATTCAATTGCTTCCTGAAAAAAAATACTTAAGAAAGCATAGACAATATATTCATTTCTTTCACTATGAGTGATGCTGCCGGACAAACTAATACAAGACAGAGCCCACTGATAAAAGGTGGCACAGCCCTCAGTGACCAAATGTCAGACAGGGTCCAAGTGTCAAGGTTTTGGGCGGCTTTAAAAAGATATATTCAAAGAAACCTTTCATTATATTCTCTGAGTGCAAAACCTAAAGGAAGAAAATCAAGATTGCACCTATTGTCCAATGTGCTGACTTCCATATGCACAAATGAAAATGAGAATAGATTTTGCAGAAAAAAATTTACATAGAGAAACTTGCTTGATACAGTTGATTCTTTTACAAAATATATAGTGGAATTGCAGCATTAAGCTGTGTGCAAACACTTAGAGCAATCAAGTATCTAAATCACATTATTCTGGACATATGCAGTTATGCCATCTGAGAAATATTGAAATATTTTAAATTATGAAATTATACATTAAAATTATTTGGGTACCAAAATTAAATTTATAGTTATAAAGAACAATTGTTTGTTTGATGTAATTATATGGCCACCATCTTGCAATCAAGTGACTCTGGGGCCGGTATAACTATGTGCTACAGTAACCATGAAGTCCTGTTACATTGACAATTAATTACTTCTGAAGGTAAGATATGAAGAGATCAGTACCTTATTACAGGTAGTTCTCGACTAAGGATCACAACTGACCCCAAAATTTCTGTTGCTAAGTGAGACTAAGTGATTTTTGCCCCCTTTTGTGACCTTTTTTGCCACAGCTGTTAAGTGAATCACTGCAATTGTTGTTAGTAACTGGGTTATTAAAATGAATCTGGCTTCTACATTGACTTTGCTTGTCAGAAAGTTACAAAAGAGATCACATGACCCAGGGACACAAATATGAGTCAGTTGCCAAACTTCTGAATTTTGATTACATGACCATGAAAATGCTGTGAAAAACTATCATAAGTCACTTTTTCCACGGCCATTGTAACTTTGAATGGTCACTAAATGAGCTGTTGTATGTTGAGGTCTACCTGTCCACTCAATGGTTAACTATTTGCTATAGCTAAGGTCAGATCTTCTTCCACTAATGATCTATAGCACCTTCTAGCATTACTCAGCTACTGAGGAGGGGGTATTAAAAGTGTGCTTTTTATGGCTACATCAGTACAAAAATGATTGGATGATTCCTGAAGAAGCTCTGCATCACTGCTTGGAATCCTGCCTAAGGATTCCTGTTCTATCAATAGAACCATCATCCATGAGTTTATCTTTAACCTTAGACTGTCTATTATTGACCTCACCCCCTTCCTAAGAGGTCTGTAGGAGGCATGCATAAGTGTACCAACATGTCTACCATCCCTGTTTATACTTATACCTGTTATCTACTACTTGCTTGACAAATAAATAAATAAATAAATGATAAAATAAAATCTGAAAAGTCAACTGAAGAGTAGCTTCATCTCTTTGGGAGGCCCCATATAAATAGGAATCTCTTTGAATTCACCATACAAAATAATACTGTCTCTGAATATATATACACCTGCTTCTAACTATCCTGAATCTGCTGGCAATCAATTTCAGAAGACAAATTTAATTACAATTTTTTTCTTCATGCTATAAAACTTCATACTTCAAGAAAAATGTGCTATAGAATTTTACTCAATCCAACTATCCTTACTGACAAAGAAGGAACATTCATATTTAAGCCATAAATAAATACAGTGAATCATAAATAAATACAGTAAAGCCACATATGGCAGAAAATGATAACAACTGTTATGAAAGTCATACGCTCAGCTTTAGTGGACATTCAAGAGCAACAGACCTTGATTGTCTAGTAAATCAAGATCTTATTGCAATTGGATAATACTTGAACATATGGGGAATGTAGCCTCAAACTTCATAGACAGAAGATCTCAACGTCATCATCCAATATCTCAAAGCCATGCTGAGAAAAATTCCAAGCTGAAACCTCTGAGCTAGATGTACTATTAATCCTACTGGTATAAGGCATTTTCTTATACTCGAACGTCCTTACCAGGGACGAAAGTACATTTTCTTCACCTTCCTGATAAGTAACCCCAGAGGTTGTCCATACATATTGGAAGAGTTTTTTCTAAACCCTGGGAATGGTGTTCAAACCTAGGCCTAATATACAGTATCTTGTATAGAAATTAGGCACCAGAAAACATGTAAAGCAATGAGATAATCCCAATATGTTTGTCCATAGTAGATATAAATGCCTTTTTTATATGCTGTGTATAACTGAATAGAAAATGGCCTCCAAAGCAGAAGGGAAAAGATACTTTGTAATATGTATGAAATTGTCATACCTACTTAATAACTGTACCTTGGCACACAGTTTAGAGATGATGATCCACAATTGGATAATGTCTTTATTAGAAGCAAGTATAATAGCAGAAAAGAGTGAATAAGCTCTCAAGTTCCATCACTGGACAGGGAATTACAAATAGCAGAGAAGAAGGAGTACAAATTAGGACAGCTGTTTCAGAACTACAACTCAAACTTAGTATGAAGGTAGAGATTGTAGACTGAATACTGAAGCTATGAGTAAAAGTTAGCTTGTACTTGGCATCCAGGGACCAAAATAAACTCATTTCCCCTAGCTTTGAAACATAAATACAATTAGTTTCCAGTCTGGACCATGGGCAAAACTTACAAGCTCCTGGTCAGAGAAAAAAATTTTTTTGTAATCTTTATATTTGCAAAGCCAGCCAATAATTTTGGGTAGTGTACTATAGATATGGATGAATTGCCTATCAGGTAGCTGAAATACATTGAACTCTTAAAACACAAAATCCCTCTTTGGGTATAGAAAATACTCTTCCTCTGAAGGTAGACACCATCCTTGGCAGTGAAATGCTGTTTTCTGCAAAGCAAAATGCCATTTGAGTCCATTAAATTCTATAATTAGCTCCCACCTTTATTACGACCAATCCCCAGACTACTTTTCCTCATACAGGTGGTCCTAGAACCAGTCACTTAGGAATCATTAGAGATAAGAACTGACCTTCCTGAGGGTTCTTGCTTCCAGCCTGAATTCAAAGTTCCAACAACCATTGCCCCCATGATCACATGATCACATTTCAGGTGCTAGGTAACCCATCCACATTCACACCTGTTACATGATCACAATATCGTATCCTGCCTTTTTTTTAACACTCCTTTGGAAGCCAGACACAATTCTGAGGCACACCGAGATTTACACAAATCCCAATAGCAAAGTGGGAGGAAACAACTAACCGTAGATAAGACTTAGCTGATCAGGACAGGTTTCCAGGTCAAGCAATACAAAGTCAAGGTGAAAAAACTTACAATGTCAGATTAAGGGAGACAAGGTTGTGGTTAATCAAAAAGCCTGGGTCATAAATAACTAGATTTCAAGTCTCACAATAGATAAGCCAGATGCTGGAAAGTTGTTTCTAGCAAGAGGCCAATAGTTCCTCTGGAGACTTAATACACCCTCTGCTGAGTATGTAGAGCTGTGGTCCAACCTTGTTGGTGAGTTTGGGGGGGAGCACCTGGAGCACCCAATACTGAAACAGAATCAGACCCTGAGGGCATGTCATACATTTGGACAGACAGCTCGAGAAAAAAGCCATGAAACTTTGTTTTTATTCATGTAGCAAGATTTCTATGTGCCCAAAAATGGAAAAGTTCACCACTGCCTGCAATCGGGGAATGGTTGGTGAAAATGATGGAAATTGCAAAGGTGGCTAATTTGAATTCCTTGATTTGAGAAAAGACATGTAGACATAATATCCTCATTTATAGCTGACTGGAAACCCCTTCTAGACTATTCATAATATAAATATGAAACAGAAAAATGCACTTAATGGTTTGTGGTGCTGATGAATAGAAAATAATTATATAATAGAAAAAGGCAAGCTTTTTTTTTGTAGCCCTAGAGTAAGAGACCACTTGGGTAATCATGCTTAATATTTGCTGCAAAGGAAGTCAAAAGCTGCTTCTTTCCATTTCATTCCATCTTTTCTTTTTGCATTTTGTCTTTTTGTTGCTGTTGTTGTAGTCTACAATACTTTGTTTTCTCTTACTTTGTATTAGTTTGTGGTTATTTTTATGTTCTTTTTAGAACTTTTAAGAAAAAGATTATCGAGGGGGGGGAATCCCTAATCTTTCATGGAATCTCATAAGATGAAAATCGCCTTTCCCAAACTGCACGAACTCCAGCCATCTGACCCACCACGTGGAAAGACAGTTAACCTGCATACTTGCCAAGTTACTGTGAAGAAATCACCTGTCTATATGGCCTTCTGTTTTAAATGTAGGGCAGCAAATGAAAGCAGCAAATGAGATTGTTTCTTTCATGCGCTGTATGACAGCATCCTCTCCAGAGGCCCGTTATTATTACAACTCACACTACTTCTCATGTTAAATTAACTTGTTCTGACTTTAGGACAGTTCTGACGACTACACAATCTGATACAAGGAGCTTAGGTCACATGCTGCTGCATGCATGGGCTGTCACCAACTCTGTTACTAAAACTAGACAAAACCTTGTCAAGAGAAATAACTTCTCTGGAGATAGAGATAAGTGACTCAATTAATCACATTGCTTGCAAGGTTTTGAATAGTTCAAGGACAGAATTCCCAGTTAAAAGAACTGGAGGTAATAAAAATACACACACATACACACATGCACACACACACGCATGGATGCATGCTTATATTTATATTTATATAAATATAAGAGAGAGGGGGAGGGAGGGGGTGGAGAGGGAGGGAGGAAATATATTTAAAAAGAGACACATAACATAACCGCTATCTGGCAGAAATTTGCTGTCAATCCACCCAGGGGTCGGATTCAAATTTCTTAACAACTGTTTCTGTGTGTATAGCCTAATTTGTGGGTGTAGCTTGGTGATTATGTGACTGGGTGGGCATGGCTTGCTGACTGGGCATGGCTTGGTGGGCATGTGACTGGGTGGGCATGGCTTGAATGTAAATATTATAAATATATATGTAAATATTGATTTTTTTTATAAAAAGAGCAACTTTTACCCAAAAGCAGGCAAAGCAGGCAGGAAGATTGAGTTGCTCACAGAATCACAGATTAATTTAGAGATTTATCTATCTGCAATCTGCTACTTGAGTCTTCACATAAAATTTGTTTGCAAGCAAACTCACAAAATTAACTCACAACACACCATGTTTGAAAATATTTTTTAATTGAAAAAGAGCTACCCAAAAGAAGGCAAAGGAGGTAGGCAGATTGAGTTGCTCACAGAATTACAGATTCACTTAGAGATCTATCTATCTGAAATCGGCTATCTGAATTTGCACTGAAAAGTAAGGAAGATTTGGCTCTGCTTTTAAATTAGTTAGAAATTTAATTAGTTAGAAATTTCTAGCTAATCTAAATCTTCCAGCAGAGAAGAACAGCTGATGGTCAGAGGCGGGGGGGGGGGGGAATAGCAATTTACCAAACCAGGCAAATTGGATGGCTCACATGACATGTAAGGAGTGAGTGAGCAGGGAGGGGTGAGCCTAGCCAGTGGAGCGATTTGCTGGTTCTCTGAACTGTGGACAATCATAACACCCATGTGTGCAGTATGTGCAAGAAATCCTGAACAGCTGATAAGTGCTGTGCACGGGTGCACAGTGTTTGAAAATCCTCTTGTTTCCTGCTTTTTCAACCTCAGCTGTGCCATGCAAAGCAACTGAGAAGGGAAAAGCAGGGAACAAAGGACAACCTAGAGCCCAGGCAGGCGGGTGGGCCAAACACCGAATTGGTTCAGTGTCAGCTGTTCTTTACAGCTATCAGTTCTATAGAACTGGACTGAACCGGTAATATCCCACCCCAGCATCCACCCCTTCAGCAAAACCCTGACAAGGCATATCTTATCCAAAGAGCAAGAAGACCTTCAATGTTGGATTAGACTCAAAAATTAATAAAGTAGCTTATCTAACCTAGCATCTTTCAGATGTGTTAATGACTAGGACTCTCAGAATTCCTACCTACCATGGCTAAAACAGCAAAATGGTGACCAGGTAATAAACAAGAAGCATGAACTGTTAAATTGGATTAGTTTTCTCCAACCATGTAGAAGGACTAATTCTGGCTGCATGAGACCAAGCCTTAAGAACAAATTATCAGAATTAAGAAAATTTACATAGATGTACGGAATATGTTACAACATAAGCTTTCTTGCAGAAATATATCTGATATAATTAATATAATCTGAGTTCTAAGCACAGGAGTCGCATTACTGAAATCAATGGAACCTAATTTAGTTATGTTTAATTTAAATTCAGTTTCATTTCAAACTATGTGTGATTAACTGCATTTAATCCTAATTTGGTGATGTCTATTTTTTTTCATGAAATATATATTATGGCATGCCAGCACCCAAGAAAGAATGCTGTACTATTTTTTTAAATACATCCAAGGAGGTTATTATACCACAATTCCCTGTCTGTAAAAATATAAATATTAATATTGTTTACTTCTTCAGGATTCTATGAAGATAAGATAAAATACTGGGGGGCAAAGCATTTTCTATGTTAAAATGCATAAAAAATTTATATAGTCCAAAAATAATAATTTTCTTTTACTATTTCTCCTGAGATGTTTTTTTACTAATCTGTAAAAAAGGATAACACTGTTTAAAAAAAAAACTGATTTACAGGCAGTGCAGCAAATGCAGTACAGCAATGCCAACACAACAGCACAAACACACAACATCATATAAATGTTATTATTGTATACTTGCATTCTGGCATTCTGACATATGTACCTATGCAACATTATTGATATGAATATATTCATATTCTGAATTTCATGTATTTACCTGCCAGAGTAGTCTATATGGACTAGGACTAGGACTGCACAGACCTTTGGATTTCAGCAGGAAGGAGCACTTTGTAATTTGTAGGAGCACACAGCATTTGTCAGCAGCTCCTTAAAGCAACTGCCTTTCCTTTTGGGATTAAACACTGGATTCCCTCTATAGTGGAACATACAGTAACTGTGAAAGGGATTTTGGAGTCTTAGTGGACAACCAGCTAAATATGAGCCAGCAGTGTGCAGCACCAGCTCAAAAACCTAATTCTAAGTTGCATTAACAGAGGGATACAATCAACATCAAGTGAGATACTAACACCACTCTATAAAGCCTTAGTAAGATCACACCTTGAGTATTGCATCCAGTTTTGGTCACCAAATTATAAAAAAGATGTTGAGACTCTAGAAAAGGTACAAAGAAGAGCAACCAGGATGATTAGGGGACTGGAGACTAAAACATATGAAGAATGGTTATAGGAACTGGGCTTGGCTAGTCTAGTGAAGAGAAGGACCAGGGGAGACATGATAGCAGTCTGCCAATATTTGAGGGGCTGCCACAGACAGGAAGGGTCAAGTTATTTTTCAAGGTATCTGAAGGCCAGATAAGGAATAATGGATGAAAACTGATCAAAGAGAAATCCAACCTAGAAATAAGGAGAAATTTTCTGACAGTGAGAACAATCAACCAGTGGAACAGCTTGCCTTCAAAAGTTGTGGGAGCACCATCACTTTAGACTTTCAAGAAAAGATTGGACTTCCATTTGTCAGAAATGGTGTAGGGTCTCCCACTTGGGTGGGGGGTTGGACTAGATGACCCTTCCAACTCTGATTATCTGTTATCTGAATACAGTCCCAGATTAATTTGGTTTAAAGCAGAGGTGTCCAACTGTGGCAATGTTAAGACTTTAGAATTTCAACTTCCAGAATTCTCAGGCAATTAATCCACAAGTCTTAAAGTTGCCAAGGGTGGTCACTCTTGCTTCAAAGAATTGTTAACAGATATGCCATGAAACACCTTTTTCCCTTCTTTGAGGCACATTTCCAACACAAACAGCTATACTGGGGTATAAGTAAACCAACCAAGAAAAAAACAGGACAAATGTACAAAGATGTAAAAAAAACCAAGTTTTTATCATTTAGATTTTAAGAAAAATAGTTAATAAATATCATCAATGATTTTTGCAGGCTAACTGGGTCAGATATTATTCTTTTGGGAATAAAATCCTTTCCCACTTTATCTGGGAAATGAAATGAGTCCTTGTATCAGTATAGCATAGGTTATGTCTTCATCACATCCCTGGCTCCTGAAATATTAACCAGCCAATAGTAGGCATGATTTGGACAGCAAATAGCATCATTAAATCTCTTCTATGTTTCCAAATCTGTGAAACAAATTATATAATGAGATACTTACCTTTTAGCCACTCTTAGAATATGCAAGGTATGCAACCCCAGTAAATAGATTTAAGTCTAGGTGGATATTTAAAACAATGCATTATTACATCTGATTTGAAGTAATGAAGTGAGCTGACATAGATCAATTGAGTTGACCATCTTTTAATATAGTCAGTATATTAACCTTCTTATTAATCTAGTTATGCTTATTGTGGGAAGTTGCCTTACATGGAAATTTAGATCAAACAATACATGGGGAATTGAAAATTATGACTATATCGACAGCAGAAATTTGGAGGTTTCTTTGTCTTTTGTCTGTCTGTGGTGTTCTCTATCTAGTGGTGTCAGAATTACTGTAGCCCAGTTAATCTAATTTGAACCAAGATGAATATTATGCAGGAGATCTTTCTATATCATTTTCATATCCTGGATTGAGAACAAGATGTTTAAAGGCTGGAAATTCAAACTCAAAGTAACTCCACAGTACTTTGTGTTCTAGTGCCCATGAGGGAAGTAGAAAAGTATAGATAAAGATTTACCTTTTTTTGTCTCTCAAAAAGACATCTGTTTTTGTCTGAGACTCCTAATCTGAAGTCACATCCTTCCCATAAACAATTTCACAGAATACATGATCTTTCAACTCTCCTATTGGTAGTAAGTGCTAGACTTTGTTTATCCTGGAAATATATTTCTTGTAAATAAATCTCCTTTCTGTAATAGTCATAAAACCTGCTTTATTAATCAATCTTCAGATGAGGTCTCTCCTCTCAGGAATGCTCTTACATATATAGAGAATACCAACATAAAGGTTTCTTAATGCATATTTTTAGCGACTTAATGTTAATTAACATTATATTATTTATGTTTCACTACCTAAAACTAATCTGAGTGATAATCCAACCTTGATTATTTAATAGGCTTCACTAAATTAGACAACAAAGAACCATGACATTTTTAAAAGGCTTTTTAAAATTCCTAATTGTAAGGCTATTACCTGGAAAAGAATTATACACTCTTGACGAAAAATTGCTAAACAGGCAAATTTCAAATATAAGCTAAATTCTGTAGATTCTTAGAGCTAGTTCTTGTGGAACATGAGGGGCATTTCAATGAAGTAGAATAATTTCATGAATCTGCTTATTTTGTCATATATATTTTTGCTTTGCTTTTAAAAATCAGATCATTTATGTTGTACAATTTCCTACAAAAGCAAAACAAATAGATTTAAAAAAAAACCTCACACCCCACTCTGTTTATCACAATCTCTCTAAAATGTTCATGTAATAACTGGGAGTAGATATATATTCCCCCCCCCCCTTGAAATCAAGAATAGTGAGGAAAAAAACCTTGCCACTAGGTAAAAATTTGTCTAGCATCACGCATGCTGCTCCTTCTCTCTTTTTTCACAATAATGGATCACATATATTTAGAATGTTACATTGCCTGTGCGGTTTAGGAGCAATATATCACTGAAGGAACTAGATAAAGCAGACATCCTCCTGGATTTCACCCACACACATAAAATATTGCATAAAGTAGATACATTTGCCTCCAGCCATTTGTTTACTTCAGAGCAGAGAACAAACTGGAAAGTTAATGCACACAGAATGCCATTTAAGCCATACTTCACCCAAGCAAAAAAGTGAAGAAAATTCCAAAATATTTTTCCCCTGTTGGCACATTATACAAAAACCAGTCAATAATATGTCAGAAAACAGGGAGGGAGGGAAGAGAAAGAGTGAGGCTTACCAAGTTATTTGTTTTACATTTTATGGCTTGTGTCATTCTCTAGTCTTTGGTTCAAACTAGCTGTATCTCCTACTTGTGTTATGCAAATATCTGGCATTTTAAAAAGTGTAAAGAGCTTAGGAAGAACAGGAACAGGCAGACCCTGATACTAGCAAAATCGGAATTTACTCTTCAAGGAAAGCCTCCACTGGTGGCTACTATTTGTTGAACAAAGTTTGTGTATTTGAATCTCCCATAATTGGTCTCATAATCTCCTATAATTGGTCCCAATTATTATCTCAATTAATTTAGTATCTCCAAACCTAAAACTTATTTTCCTCTTTTTACAGGATTTAAAAATAATAGCAAGCAAGCAACTAGCCTCCAAAAGTCTTAGATTCATCCCATTTCTGGCTTTTAGTAGAACATCAAAGAAAGCATTGTGAGCCTAAGAAATGTAAATTAGGCAGATTTTATTTGGTTCATCAATAAAAGAACTTTAATTGAAGAAATAGAAAATAAGTTTTTCAAAGGGTCCTCAGCAGAGCAGAAAAGAATAGGGCTGATTCAAAACAAAATGCAACATATTATCTAAGAAGTTCAAAGCAAACTCTTCTACTTTCCTAGTTGCTAAGCAAAATCGATACAGTGATTCTAATTAGGCCCGCTTCCTGAATGAGCTCAATATATGGAAAAATAGGCCTACCTGTGATCCCCTGGCACAATGCCTTGGTCCAGAGTTATCCCTGTCATCTCCAATAATTAACTAAAAAAGTGAGATAGCAGTAATAATTAACTAAAAAAAGTGAGATAGCAGTGAAGGGAAAGAGCTTGGCTGAGAAACTGGCCATCTCTTTGATAGATCTATCAGAGCTAGACTGAAAGAATCAAGATAGCTGCAAGATGGTAGACAAGAAATACAGAAATTTCTTACTCTTTGTAGCCCTTTTGTGATTAAATATTTGAAACTCAAATCAAAATGTTTCTTCAGAGCAAACACCACGGAGAGAGATGGACCACTACTTTGGTTTGATAGAAACTTTCTGTGTCTGTACACTATATAACTTGAAATTATACGGTAACAAAATCTTTTAGGTTTCAGACTACACAGTTATTCCTTATTCAAAATCTACATCCTAAATATTTAGGATATTTACCATGTCATAAGCTGGAGGGCTGATAAATTTAATAAATAAAATAATGCATGTATGAATTATTGTTGAGGGAATTTGCCTTCATCTGCAATTAACTGGGGATGCTAGAGTTTTCAAGTTTGTCAAGAATACAGAAATGTTTAAACCAATTTATTGAGAATAAATGCTTTGTTTTGAAGGCCCGGTCCCACTGCACTTATGGATGCAAAGAGGATGTAAAACATTAAAAAAAGCTTGCCATCCATTGGAAAACGCTATGCATCCGTTGTGTATCTGGGATGTATCTTGTATATTCAGGATGTCTGGAGTATATCTAGAGTATGTAGAAGGATACCTAGCGGACAACCAATATTTTCTATAAAAAGGGGGAGAAAATCATCTGGATCTCAGTATGAGTCCAGCAGCCATGGTGTACAGACCTCATCATCCTGGGTCTTGGTCTTCAACATCATCAATTGTTCTCCACCATGGATGATGACACAGTCCGTATGATTGCTGCACTCATTCATCACCAGAACCAAAACCTGTTCAGACTGTATCAGGTTTTACACAGAAGGAAGAGAAGGAGATGTCCAAGAGCTGTGTGGGTCCGAGGATGGATCGTGAGAAGAATGGAGTTTGGACTGTATGACCAGTTGATGATGGAGCTGAGGAATGAAGACCCTCGTGCATTCCATCACTTCATGAGGATGCCACCAGCCATGTTTGATGAACTTGTAGAGCGTCTGAGACCCAGGTTGACCAAGCCTAGCACCAACTTCCGTGCCAACCTGGACCCGGGACTGAAGGTGGCACTGACTCTGCAGCACCTGGCCTCTGGAGCCACATACAGAAAAATGCAGTATGCATGGAGGGTGCCACACAACAGCATCAGACAAAGTGGTCAGAGAAGTGGAACAGGCCATCAGGTGCCCCACCACTGAACAAGGCTGGAGAAAACTTGCAGAAGAGTGCTATCAGAGGTGGAACTTTCCCGACACCATTGGAGCCATAGATGGGAAGCACGTGGCCTGCAAAGCTCCAGCCAACTCAGGGTCCACTTATTACAACTACAAGGGCTTCTTCAGTATCATCCTCTTTGCCATGGTTGATGCTGACTACAAGTTCATCGACATCGATTCTTCAGGCAACGGGTCAGCTTCAGATGGCAAGGTATACAACGCAAGTGACCTCAAGGATGGGCTGGAACCCAATCTCATCATGGGTTTTCCAGATCCAGACCCCCTACCCAATGACACACAAGATGTGCCCTACTTCATCATTGGTGATGACGCCTTCTCCCTCAGAACCTACCTCATGAAGATACCTCACCTGTGAAGAGAGGATCTTCAACTACAGGCTGTCCAGGGCAAGACAGGTGGTGGAGAACGCCTTTGGCATCCTGGCCAACAGGTTCCAGATACTTCTCACCACCATGCAGCATGACCCAGAGACTGTGAGGAGCATCATGGAAGCTTGCTGCATCCTGCACAATCTCATGTGCACCCGCTACCCAGTGTTGCAGAACAGACTTGTGGACCGTCAACAAGGGAGTGGAGACATGGAGGCTGGTGAATGGAGGCAAGGATGTAACCTGATAGACACTGTGGATGTACAAGGCCCCAACAGAGCTTCATGTGAAGGGAAGAAGCAGCACAACCTACTGAGACACTGTGCAACTCCCCAGCTGGAGCAATGGAGTGGCAAGACAGGATGATAGATGATTAATGGATGTTCCCTTGAGGCTGTTGCATAACACTGATGAGATTGTGCCATGAGTGGTCCTACAATGAATAGGGCATTAATAAAGAGCTTTGTTTATTTTAAAATGTGTTGATCAATGAATAAATTGTTATTGATAATAAAGGTCCATATGTGTGGCAGCTGGGAGGGTGGACCATACAGTCCCACGATGCTTGCACTGGAGGTTTATCTATCCCACAACTATCCTTATCTATCCCACAAGCATGCAAAGGCTTAACCATTTGTTCAAAGTTTTCACCAACACTTTATTTAGTAAAAAAGATGAACCAAGTAAACTAAGTGTCTCAAGCAAAGATAAACTTTATTAACTTTCTTAGCTAAACTTTATGACTTTATTAAATAAGCAAAATGAACCAAGTAAAGTGTCTTAAACAACAAAGATAAACTTAACAAGTAAACAATTCAGTCTCTGACTATTCTCAGTCACTCTGAGTCATGTCCATGGTCTCAGCTGTTAAGCGGGCAGGGATTGTGGAGGTGGCTGTGGCTTGAGTGCTGGTCTGAGGCACCATTGGGGTGCTTGGCCCCAAGGGTACAACAGGTGGTGGTGTGTTCAGGAAGCTATCTGAGAGCTGACTCAGTCCGGTGAGGTTGAGAGGCCCTTCATCAAGGACTTGAGATGTCAGGCCCAATGCTGATGACAGATTGTCCATTGACAGGCTTGGCTGTGGGGTGGAGGAAGGGTTGGGAGGAATGTAGTGGGGCTGTCTGGTCTGCTGCTGGATGAGGACTGCCGTTTGTGGCATCTGATGAACCTGGGCCTGGACTGGGAAGTTCTGCTTCTGCTGTGAGAAGTCCTGGTAGTCGTAGCCTTGGTAGGTGAGGGGCTGTTGAAAGCCATAGAAGGGCTGTGACATCGTCTGGGGTGGAGGAGCAGACCTGGACTGGGGTGGAGCAGGTTCAGCTGGGCCTAGAGGGTGGTGCAGAAGTGCTGTGATCTTCTGCTTCATCACCTGGTACTGGGCCTTGGGCTGGTCCCTCAGGGTCTGGCTCATGTAGGTGATGAAGGTGTTCCAGCCCGAGGATGCTCTGTCCAAGTGGACCAGCTGAAAGAGAAGTTCTGTGCTGGTCTTCACTGTGTCCCTGATCTCCAACAGGACACTGTGGTCCTGGCCCTCCAGTCTGCCTCTCGGCCTGCATCCTCTGGAAATGGGGATGGGGGTGGGGGTGGGGTGGCCTCTGGTGGCTGCTGCTTCTTCCTCCATTTGTGACAGCATCCTCCACGGGATCCTCCAAGTCCGCCGTCATGGGGAGTGCAGCTGTTGGGGGAGTTTCTGCTGTGGGGCCCTCTGAAGACACCTGCCTGGACAGGGTAGCTGTCTCCTGGCTGGAAGAGGACTGGCTGTCTGTGGGCTGTCTGAGGGAGAGGGGTACCAGAGGGGCTGCTCCTCGGTGGTGATCTCACCCTCCAGGAAACTGCACTTGGCCATGACGTACATCTCCCGGTCAGTGAGCTTGACAGCGGCCTGCCTGGATTTCTTGAGATGTAACTTGCCATACCAAGTGTGCATGTGCTTCTACCATCCAAGGAGTACTTCTGCAGTGTACCCCAGGCTCTCTGCCTTGTCTCTCCAAGCTGCTTCTTGGTGTCCCGATACAGTCTGTGGCTCTTTCTCCAGAGGTACTCGTTCTCTCGCAGCCATTCCAGCATCTCATCTTCATGCTCCTCGGAAACGGTGTACTGTTTCCTCTCTCCCTTCTCCTTCCCTTGCCTCTTCCTCCCTCTGACAGGGGCTTCAGCGGGGCCTTCAGGGGCTTGAGCATCAGGGCCTTCTGGAGATTGTTCAGGGCCTTCAGGGGCTTGAACAGCAGGGCCTTCAGGGGCTTGAGCAGCAGGGCCTTCAGGGGCTTGAGGGCCTTGGGCTGGTCCACCACAGCAGCAGCAGCAGCAGCAGCTTTAGAGTCAGTGCCAGGGGGTGGGATGCTGGTTCTGCCCTTCTTCACCTTGCCAGGGCTTGAACGAGTAGGCACGGACTTCCTCTTCTTACCTGACTGACGAACCATGGTGTTCCTGCAAGATGTATCTGGCAGCACATCTTTCCCCTGTATGCTGACTGCATGTGTGCTGCATCCTTTTATATCCGTGGAGCTGATGCAATTCATACTCCCCGCATGTGCAGTGAACGCTTTGCATCTGATATACATCCGCACAGCATCCCCTTTCTTTCCTATAGGCGTCCGTGATGCATCTGCTTCATCCGCTATGCATCTGCCCCTTCTGCTATGTGTCCGCTTCGAAATTCTCCCCCAGAACCCCTTCAGAGGTGTCATCCGCTTCCATCCGCTTTCATCCACTAGGCTTCCTATGAACATCCATTTAACATCCCTGCTACATACTACCCACGTCCGTTCTTTTCTGTTCTGTTTATGCAAATTTTTACCACCTTTTGGAGCTGATGACAACAGATGGAGCCACCCCCGAAATTTTGCTCGTCCACTGTGTCCTTTATGCATACGTTTTGCATCCGTCGGCCAGTAGGACTGGGCCTTTACTTACATTTTCATCAGATTCTTTCTGTTCTTGGAAAAAGTGTCACATGACAAAACCATAACAGGTACATGGGACAGGTTCCCTGTGAAGTTCAAGGAAATGCAAATGAGAACAAAAATTACCTATATTTAGCTTTTAGTGGTTAGTCAAAATAGGCCGACATCAGCATGCAGCCAATTCTCTTTAGCAGTTTCTTTCTTTTTTTCTTTCCATCCCTCACTGTCTGATAATGTAACCATATCCTGCTGTAAATAGGCTGAAAAAGCTTTCTGCAACCCTCCAAGTGCAAATCAATACAAGTTATTATGATTCATAAAAGTGTTATCATTATTGTTCAATTATAGCTCTATTAGAAGAAAGTATCTTTGGCACTGAAGCTTTCACTGCTAATATTTATAATCTGCATTGAATGATGCTAATGAATGAATAAGCATACATTAGACCAAATGCAATGTTGTTTGATTTACTTGACCCCAGCTCTGATTGCTAATGTTAAATCCATTAATGTATCTCTTAGATCTGCATTAATGTATTCGCTTCCATACAATAGGGTTTAAACAAATGCACTTACTTAGCTTCCAATTATTTGGATATACTCATTATTATATCATTCTGGCACCTATATTGCAGAACAGCTCTTTCCAAAGCTCTACAAATTAAAATCTACACTTTGCCGGGGTGGAAATTTCAAAATCCTTTACATTATTTCCAGACACAAACAGAAAATTTTTTAAATGATACTGCATCGATTTTAATTCTAAAAAGAAAAGCAAAAAAAATGAGAATTTACCAGCCAAGACTACAGAAAACATCATCTATTGCAAATACATAAAAGGATCCCACAGACTGTATGAGGTCTGAGTTGGGGAATATTTAGTTCATCACCCTGCCATTAGGTACAAGAGAAACCAGCCATCAAGCAACTGCAAGAATCACTGTGGTCTCTTAGTTAAGTAGTTACCACTTGGAGATACACTGATAGTGTTGTTATGTTCTGTTTCAGTTCTAGCTTTTGCCATACCTCATAGTTTGCATAGTTTGCACTCTCCCACATGGGTATTAGCTCTTTTTAAAAAATATTTCTCGTTGATATTGAAACGAGGCAAATAATTATGAATGTCACCATGAAATTCTTCTCTTCCTATGTTAGATGTTCTCCCAGATTTGGCTTATGGTCATTCAGACATTCACAATCTGTTGAGGCATTCAGATCTCATAAGCTCCCACCCCACCCCCTTGCTTTCTAGCTGGGTTTTCCAGATGGTGCATAAAGACCAGACACAAACAGAGCTCTGGCCAACAACCAGGAAATAGCAATTAGATTTGTATACCGCTTCACAGTGCTTTACACCCCTCTCTAAGCAGTTTACAGAGTCAGCATATTGTCCCCAACAATCTGGGTCCTCATTTTACTGACCTTGGAAGGATGAAAGACCATCTTCAACCAAAAAGGATCAAACTGCTGAACTGCTGACAGCCGGTGGTCAGCAGAAGTAGCCTGCAATATTGTATTCTAACCACTGGCACCACTACCACTCATTAAATGAAATGAAAGATTAGGAACATGCACAAATCACTTTCAATCAAACACTGAAGTGTAATAGATTCATTGTCAATATACCCATAAATTTACCCAGTGAACCTAAGTAACACCCACACTTATTGGACATACATGTGCATTCACAAATATTCATGGTCTTCTCATTTGGACTGTTGGAGACCAGCAAGAAGAACACAACCCTCCAAAGATGACCGCAATTTCCTCCTGCCTCCCAAAGTCATTCCTATATACCATCATAGGATCCCACTAGTTACATTCTTCCATTAGGAATAATGTCCATTTAGTCCAACAAATTGTTTTCTGTTCTTTAGCCTGTTCCTTATCGACAAGAGGATCTATCCTTTTATTCTGTGGTTAAGCTTATTGAGAACTATTTGATGAGGGACTTCATTAAGGCTTTTCAAAAAAGTGAATACATGATGCTTCCTGGCTCACCCTTATCCTCAAATTTATTAACAGCCTCAAACAAATATAGCAAATTTGTTAGGGAGGCCTCACATTTAGTAAAGCCTTGTTTGATACATTTGACCAAGGCCTGAGTCTCCAAATGTTTGGTAGTTTTATCTTGATAGCAGTTTCTACTGTCTTCCCCAGAACTGGGGCTTAGGCTAAACAGATATAATTTCCTATGAGCCATTTTTAAAAATTGGAATTACATTGTCTATCCTCCAATCCAGGTCAAGTATAGAGAAAAGTTGCACAATGTAGTTAGGAGTTTCACAGTCTTCACTTTAAGCTCCTTAATAACCATTGGGGTGATGCCTGGTGATTTGTTAAGCCAATGTCACACTGAACCAACGGATGCAAAGAGAATGTAAAACGGACAAAAAAGCTTGCCATCCATTGGAAAATACGATGCATCCGTTGTGTACTAACTGCATACGTGTTTCATACGCTCTATTCGTAAAACATCCGTCTACTGCTATTTCATCCGCTCAAAAAGTTTTGAGCTGCACAAAACTTTTTGAGTGGATGAACTTTCTGATCTACATCTGTACGTTCTACATCCGTAACACATATGGGCAACAAACATTCTAAGTCCGTTGTCATCTGTTACACATCCGATGTATCCTGTCAGCATCCTCTGGCCATCAGCGCAACTCACATCCACTGCAGCGTAAAACGGAAAGAGGGGGGAAGCGAAAGGTACACGGAACATCCACACAGCGTTAAGGCCGTGTCACACTGCCCAACGGATGCAAAACGGACACAATGGAAGAGAAAAATGTTACATCCGTTGTATCCGTGCTCAAAAGGGGCAAAAATTTGCATAATTGGAGCGGACAACACGGACGCGGGGAGGACGCAGGGCGGATGCAAAGCGGATGTGGAACGGAAGCACAGCGGATGGCGCGTCTGCTAGGCTTCCGGGGGGGCTCAGCAAAGCGGACGCAGAACGGAAAAAGCGATGCAGAACGGATGCACAGCGGATGAAGCGGATGCAGAGCGGAAGCCTAGCGGATGCACAGCGGAAGCCTAACGGATGCCTGGCGTTAATTGCGCATGCGGGGGGGATGCATTGTGCAAGCCCCCCCAGATATAAAGGGAAGCAGCTCGCACGTCTAGCATTCCAAGGAAAGACCTGCTGCTGGACACTTCGAGTTCCTTGCCTGCATGTCTGTCTGCAAGCCTTGCTGCCAGCCTGCCTCCAAGCCTGCCTCCCAGCCTGCCTCCCAGCCTCCTGGACAGCCTCCCTTCCAGCCTTGCTGCCAGCTTGCCTTCCAGCCTCCCTTCCAGCCTTGCTGGCAGCCTCCCTTCCAGCCTCCCTTCCAGCCTTGCTGGCAGCCTGCCTTCCAGCCTTCCTGCCAGCATTGCTGCCAGCCTGCCTTCCAGCCTCCCTGCCAGCATTGCTGCCAGCCTGCCTGCCAGCCTCCCTGCCAGACAGTCTGTCTGCCAGCCTTGGTGCCTGCCTTCCTGCCAGCCTTCCTAACAGGCTTCCTGCCAGGCTTCCTGCCAGCCTTAGTGCCAGCCTTCCTGCCAGCCTTGGTGCCAGCCTTCCTGCCAGCCTTGGTGCCTGCAAGCCTTCCTGCCAGCCTCCCTGCCAGCCAGCAACCCCACAACCATGGGGAAGAAGCGAAAGTCTCAGCAACCTGCCGCCATCCCTGGCAAGAGGGACAGGGCCACCCTCCCACCCCATGTCCCTGACTCTGCTTCTGTTGGGGCTTCTGCTGCTTGGGCTTGCTCTTCTGTTGCTGGAGCTTCTGCTGTAGCTGCTCCTGGCGGTGGTGCTTCTGCTGCGTACTCTGCTGAAGCTGCTCCTGGTCCTGCTGGTCCTGCTCATTCTGCTCGTGCTCCTGGTCTTGCTGACCCTGCTGCTGGTGCTTACTCTGCTGCTGGTCATCCTGGTCTTGCTGCTGCTGCTGCTGCTGCTGCTTATGATCCTGCTGGTGATTATGCTGCTGCTGATGATGATGATGATGATTATGATCCTGCTGGTGAGGATGCTGCTGCTGCTGCTGCTGCTGCTGCTGCTGTTGGTGTGGAGGAGCAGCCCCTACAACCTGGAAGCCCCTCTGATGAGGGCCCATCTGGTCCTGCCAAAGGGAGGAAGAGGCGTATGCAACAACGGGAGAGGAGGCAGTATTACTTCGAGGAAGCGCACGAGGATGAGGTGCTGGAGTGGCTGAGAGAGAACGACTATCTGTGGCAGAAGGGACACCGGCTGTACAGGGACACCAAGCAGAAGCAGGCTGCTTGGAGAGAGAGGGTGGAGAGTCTGGGCAACACTTTGGAGGTGCTCCTCGGCTGGTGGAAGCACATGCACACCTGGTACGGGAAGCTGCACCGCAAAAAATCTGGCCAGGCCAGGGTTAAGCTGACGGACAGAGAGAACTATGTCATGGCCAAGTGCAGCTTCCTGGAGGGTGAGGTCCGCCACTGAGGAGCACCAGGAGCCCAAATCTCTACCCTCTCTCTCCGGCAGCCTGCTGGGAGCCAGTCCTCTGGCAGCCGAGAGTCAGTCCCTGTCTCCATGCAGGTTTCTGTGGAGCGTGCCATGGCGGAGAACCCCCGGGCAGGTGTTGAAAGTGTGGTGGAGAGTGAGGAGGACTCCCTGGTGCGGTGGGAGAAAGGAGACATTGAGTCCACTGCTGCCGAAGCCACATCCAGCCACACCTCTGCCACCATAGTAAGGCAGAGAGCCGGACCGCAGGAGGGGCAGAGCCACAAGGTCCTGGTGGAGATCAGGGACACCATCCGCACCAGCATAGGTCTCCTCTCTCAGCTGGTCCCCATCAAATCCTCTTCCTCCAACCAGAAGCCCTTCCTCAATTATGTGAACCAGACCCTCAAGGAGATGGCGGATCCCCAGTACCAGGTGGTGAAGGAGAGGATCACCACGCTGCGTAACAACCCTCCAGACCCAGAGGCACCTGCTCCCACCCAGTCCAGGTCTGCTCCTGCACCCCAGGTGATGTCCCTCCCATACCAAGGCTTCCCACACCCCTTCACCTACCAGGACTACAGCTACCCCAAGGTCCAGCAGCACAGACAGCAGCCCTTACAGATGCAAGCACAGAGTCATCGGGCGACACCGCTGCCACCGGTTCCAATGATGCCACCGATGCCAACCTCGACAGTCCTCACCCCGCTGCAGAGCAGGCAGCCCCACTACACTGCTCCTTCCTCCATCCCACAGCCAAGCCCGGCCTGAGTACATCTGTCCTCAGTACTGGGGCTGACACCCCATGGCATGGAGGAAAGACCTCTCAGCATCGCGGGGCTGAGCCAGCTGTCCGACACCTTCCTCAACACACCGTCCCTGTTGTCCTCTCGGGGCTAGGTACTCCAATAACACCTCAGACCAGCACTGCAGCAGCACCCACCTCCACAACACCTGCTCCCTAAAATCTTAGCCTGGTCACACACCTCCGAGTGACCAAGAGGAGTGCCATAGACTGGCTGCCTGGATATTTGTGGACTTTATTTGGACACTTGACTTGGGTCATGTTTATTTTACAGCTTGTTGTTCAATAAAGTTTATCTTTGTTTCACACACTTGCTTCATTAATTTTTTTCTATAAAGTCTGGGTGGAAACTTTTAGAAATGGTTTAGCCTTTGCATGCTTGTGGGATGGGTTAAGATAGCTGTGGGATGGGAAGGCATACCTGTGGGATGGGAAGGGATACCTGTGGGATGGGTTAAGATAGCTGTGGAATGGGAAGGGATACCTGTGGGATGGGAAGGGATACCTGTGGGATGGGAAGGGATACCTGTGGGATGGGTTAAGATTGCTGTGGGATGGGAAGGATACCTGTGGGATGGGAAGGGATACCTGTGGGATGGGTAATAGCTGTGGGATAGATAAACCTCCAGTGCAAGCATAGTGGGACTGTATGGTCCACCCTCCCAGCTGCCACCCCTATGGCCCTTTATTATCAATAATAATGTAATAATTATCCACACTTCTCAACATAAACACAACTCTTTATTAAACGCCCTGTTCATTGTAGGGCCACTCAACATACATGGCACAATCTCATCAGTGTGATGAGACAGGCTGAAGGAAGCATCCATTAAGCATCTACCATTCTTTCTTGCCACTCCACTGCTCCAGCTGCGGAGTTGCAGCAGTGTTTCAGGAGGTTGCGCTGCTTCTTCCCTTCACGTGAAGCTCTGTTGGGGCCTTGCACATCCACAGTTTCTATCAGGTTTCGCCCTTGCCTCCATTCACCAGGCTCCATGTCCCCATTGCCTTCTTGGTGGTCCACAAGCCTGTTCTGCAACACTGGGTAGCGGGTGCGCATGAGATTGTGCAGGATGCAGCAAGCTTCCACGATGTTCCTCACGGTCTGTGGACAATGCTGCATGGTGGTGAGAAGTACCTGGAATCTGTTGGCCAGGATGCCAAAGGCATACTCCACCACCCGCCTTGCCCTGGACAGCCTGTAGTTGAAGATCCTCTCTTCACGGGTGAGGCATCTGGAGGTGTAGGGCTTCATGAGGTAGGTTCTGAGGGAGAAGGCGTCATCCCCCACGATGAAGTAGGGCACATCTTGCGTGTCGTTGGGCAGCGGGTCTGGATCTGGGAAGCCCACCATGAGGTTGCTTTCCAGCTCCTCCTTGATGTGACTGTCGTATACCTGGGCATCTGAAGATGAGCCGTTGCCTGAAACATCGATGTACATGAACTTGTAGTCAGCATCGACCATGGCGAAGAGGATGATGCTAAAGAAACCCTTGTAGTTCTGATAAGTGGACCCCGACTTGGCTGGCGCTTTTCAGGCCACGTGCTTGCCATCGATGGCTCCAACGGTGTGGGGGAAGTTCCACTTCTGATACCACTGCTCTGCAACTTTCTTCCAGCCTTCTTCAGTGGAGGGGCACTGGAGGAGCTCCTCCTTGTATTGTTTGATGATGGCCTGCACCACTTCTCTGACAACAAAGCTGATGGTGCTGGGTGGCACCCTCCAGCCGTACTGCATGCTCCTGTAGGTGGTCCCTGAGGCCAGGTGACGCAGAGTGAGTGCCACCTTGAGCCCAGGTTCCAGACTGGGCCGGAAGTTGGTGTTTGTCTTGGTCAACCTGGGTGTCAGGTGCTGCACAACTTCGTCAAACATGGCTGGAGGCATCCTCATGAAGTTCTGGAACGCCCGAGTGTCTTCGCTCCTGAGCTCCACCATCAGCTTGTCGTAAAGTACGTACTGCGCTCTTCTGGCGAACCATCTTCGGAGCCAGACTTTTTTTGGGTGCCTCCTTTTCTTCCCGTAGTACTGTTCACAGAGACTGTAGGTGGTTTCGCAGTGTTGCAGAAGGATGTTGGCTGCCGAAAGGATTTTGTCGCAATCCATGGTGGACATGACTGGATGCTGTGGAAGAGGAAGAGGCAGATGAAGGCTGCAGAGGTCTGCACCGCTGGGCTGCTGGTCTGAAAGTGCGAAGCAGGCTAGTTGCTCCCCCTTTTTATAAGCAGTATAGGTTTTCCGCTAGGCATCCTCTAGGCATCCTCTAGGCATCCTCTAGACATCCTTAATATCCAAGATAGGTCCCCTCTGCGAACGTTTTTTCCATTTTAAACGCTTTGTTTCCGTGCTGCATCCGTTCTGCATCCGTTCTGCATCTGTTCCGCATCCGTTCCGCTTCCTCCCTGCATCCGGGCGGATGCGAGTTGCGCGGATGCGTAGCGGATGCCTCGCGGATATAGCAGATGTGTAACGGATGCATAACAGATGCGTAGCGGATGTGTAGCGGATGCAGAACGGACGAACTGGATACATTTTCCGCGCAAAAGTTTTAGGCAGCCTAAAACTTTTTGAGCGGATGAAATGTCCATAAACGGATGCTGGACGGATCGAGAGGAAGTCAAACGGAGGCAGTGAGTACATCGCGTTTTCGAACGGATGGCAAGGTTTTTTGTCCGTTTTACTTCCTCTTTGCATCCGTTGGTGCAGTGTGACAGGGGCTTTAGTAGCACAGACATAGAAAGGATGTAAGCAGATGCATCTCGTATATAAAGCATTAAAACGGACAAAACGTTCACATATGGGACGTATCTCAGATATTTAGGATGACTGGAGGATGTCTATAGTATGTGGAAGGACACTTAGCGTAAAATCGACATTTCCTATAAAATGGGGGAGGAAATCACTTGGATCTCACAATCAGTCCAGCAGCCCTGGTGTGTAGACCTCTTCAGCCTTGCTCTTGCTCTTCCACATCATCCATTGATCTCCACCATGGATCATCGCACACTCCTTTTGGTAGCTGCCATCATTCAACACCAGAACCAAGCCCTCTTCAGACTATTTCACCTTTTCTACGCAAGGCGGAGAAGGAGACGTCCAAGAGCTGTCTGGGTACGAAGATGGATCAGGAGAAAAGTAGAGTTTGGACTCATTGACAAGCTGATGGTGCAGCTGAGGAATGAAGACCCTCGTGCATTCCAGCACTTCATGAGGATGCCACCAGCCATGTTTGACGAAGTTGTGGAGCGTCTGAGACCCAGGTTGACCAAGGCAAAAACCAAGTTCCGGCCCAGCCTGGACCCTGGACTGAAGGTGGCACTGACTCTGCGCCACCTGGCCTCTGGGACCACATACAGAAACATGCAGTATGCCTGGAGGGTGCTACACAACACCATCAGCATTGTGGTCAGAGAAGTGGTGCAGGCCATCATTGAAGAATACATGGAGGAGCTCCTCCAATGCCCCTCCACTGAAGAAGGCTGGAGGAAAGTTGCAGTGGTATCAGAGGTGGTATCAGTGGTATCAGAGGTGGAACTTCCCCCACACCGTTGGAGCCATAGATGGAAACCATGTGGCCTGCAAAGCTCCACCCAACTCAGGGTCCAATTATTTCAACTACAAGGGCTTCTTCAGCACCATCCTTTTTGCCATGGTTGATGCTAACTACAACTGCATGTACATCGATGCTTCAGGCAAGGGGTCAGCTTCAGATTCCCAGATATACAACGCCAGTCACCGCAAGGGTGGGCTGGAACACAACCTCATCATGGGTTTCCCAGATCCAGACCCCCTATCCAACAACACACAAGATGTGCCCTACTTCATCATTGGGTGATGATGCCTTCTCCCTCAGAACCTACCTCATGAAGCCCAGTTCCAGATGCCTCACCCGTGAAGAGAGGATCTTCAACTACAGGCTGTCCATGGCAAGGCAGGTGGTGGAGAACGCCTTTGGCATCCTGGCCAACAGGTTCCAGGTACTTCTCACCACCATGCAGCATCGTCCAGAGACTGTGAGGAGGATTGTTTGCTTGCGAGCTACCTCCTTTTATATCCGCGGAGCTTACACAATTCATCCTCCCCGCATGCACAGTGAACGCTTTACATCCACTACGCATCTGCTATGCATATCTATAGGCATCTGTGATGCATCCGCATCATCCGCTACACATCTGCTACGCATCCGCTCCTTCCGCTATGCATCCGCTTCGCTGTTCTCCCCTGGAAGCCCTGCAGTTGTGTCATCCACTTCCATCTGCTTCCATCCGCTAGGCTTTCTACGGACATCCGCTTTTCATCCTCACTACATCCTTCCCCCCTACATTCCTTTCCGTTGTTGTCCTCTCTGTTTATGCAAATTTGGGGCACTTTTCAGAGCGGATAACAACGGAGGGAAATTTTGCTCATCCGCTGTGTCCTTTTTACATATGTTTTGCATCCGTCAGCCAGTGTGACCTAGCCTTTATGTTCAATTTGTCAATAAAATCTAGCACTTCTTTTATCAACACTGTATGGATCAGTTTACCTGATTCCCTTCCTGATAACAGGAATTCACATTCAGGTGTCTGCCCCAATTTTTCTCCTGTGAAGATAGAAGCAAAAAAAAAAAAAATTGTTAACCTTCTCTCTAATTTCTTTTTCCCCACCTGTGTTTCTTTCTTTATCCAAAGGATCAACAGTCATTGGCTATCTTTTCTGCTTCTTATATATTTGAAGGATAATGTATTACCATTTTTCACAGTTTTGTCAAATTACTTATCAATTATTATTTTTTGCCTCTCTCACTTTTCTTTGCATTTCTTTTGCCAGCATTTATGCTCTATTTGTTTGTTTGTTGTGTTAGGATTAGACATGAAAATTAGGACAGTTCTTCCATTTTCTAAAGAACAGTTTCCTGGCACTAAAAGCTTCCTTTATAATGCTAGTCAATCATATAAGCTTATTCATGGATTTATGGGCCATTTTCTTAATTTCAATAATGAAATATACAACCAGAAGTTGCCCTTCTGATCTTCCCTTTGAGTCACCTTTTCATTGGGAAGTTTGTTTGTTTGTTTGTTTGTTTCTGAAGTCAAGTATGACTACATAGGATTTGCTACATAGGCGATTGCTTTTTTTAAAAGTTGAATTTGGCAGTAGAAACTGTTGAATAGGGAGCAGTTCTGAGTTCTCTATGGTTCACCCATGTTTCATTGTTGTTAAAAGAGCTTCATTGGCTTCCACTTAGTTTCTGGGTACAATTCAAGGAGCTTTAGAGCCTTACATGACACACAGAACTAGATTATTTATAGGATCACTTCTTCCTGAGAGTATATGTCCGACCAACTCAGTTAGATAGGTTTGTTATTTAGTAAGACTTTGGAGACATGCCTTCTCCTTGGCCACCCTGGCCCTTTAGAATAGCTTCCCATCTGAGTTTGTAGGGAAGAGGTCATTTTTAGTCTTCCAAAAGGCAATGAAGACCTAACCATTGGATAGGATGAGGGACAACAGTAGGGGTGATTCTGATGTCTTGAAGGGAAAGGTACAATGTATTTTCATGTTGTTATTTTATGGTTAATGTTGGTTGCTGTGAGCCACTTAGGATTACAGTGTGAGATACTCAGCCATATAATTTTTTTTAATTTATATACTAGTGAAGGAAGATATATTTCTATGTGAAAAGAAATATGTTCAACTCCATGGAAGCACAGTTATCATGGTTTCCTCTCACTAGCAGATGTATTGTGTTTACATGATTTATAAACATGTATCAATGATTAACTGATTTTTGGTACCCCTTCTATGTAATTACACTTTTACAAGTAAATTAACATGTCAGCTAAATGTGCCTTAAGAAAAATATGGAGAGGTGCACTCTGGATGAAGTTCTATAAACCTGATTTCATTTTACAGCAAAGGTTAAAATAAAGTGCTTTTTTTTAAAAAAAAAAAATCCATTATCAAGAGTTCTGGAGATGGAAATACTGAATCTGAGATGTTCAAATATAAAAGATGTGAATAATCTATTGGTGTCTCCTTTCATCCATTCAGCACTATGATGGC
This sequence comes from Laticauda colubrina, assembly GCA_015471245.1. Taxonomy (NCBI): domain Eukaryota; kingdom Metazoa; phylum Chordata; class Lepidosauria; order Squamata; family Elapidae; genus Laticauda; species Laticauda colubrina. The sequence continues at coordinate 53,849,892 of BLBF01000004.1, read as the reverse complement.
GAGCAGATTTATTCAACCTGATGTTCATTATCGGTTTTGAAATTTAAGTTGTCCTAGAATTAGAATAAATATAAGAATCCTATGCAAAAATGTTGAATTGTTTTCCCGTAAATCTCTTCTAAAAAATAAAGATAATGAGAACGACAACAAAATATTACCAGGATACAAGGTCGAGACCATACCTTTTTACAACATATTTGGCTCTCTCTCAACAGAAAGAGCAACATTCCCTAAGCAAAAGTATGCTCAATCTTAAGCCCCTGTCACACAGCACAAATGGATGGAAAGAGGATGTAAAATGGAGAGAAACACTTGCCATCCGTTGGTTAATGAGATGCATCCGTTCTGTACTCACTGCGTCCATTTTTCATACTCTCTATCCATCCAGCATCCGTCTACTGACATTTCATCCGCTCAAAAAGTTTTGAGCTGCACAAAACTTTTTGAGCAGAAAATGTATCCAACGCATCCGTTCTGCATCCGCAACACATATGGGAAACATCCGTTCTACATCCGTCGTTATCCGTTACGCATCCACTATATCGGCTAGGCATCCGTTGTGCATCCGCGCAACTCAAATCCGCTCCAGTGGAAAACAGACACAGGGATGAAGCGAAACGGACGCGGAATGGACACAAAGCGTTAGTAGCATGGACGGAGAAAGGATGAAAGCGGATGCAGCTCACGAAGAAAGCATTTAAAACAGAAAAAATGTTTGCAGAGGGGACCTATCTCGGAAATTAAGGATGTCTAGAGGATGCCTAGAGAATGCAAAAGGACACATAGTGGAAAACCTATATTGCCTATAAAAAGGGGGAGCAACTCACCTGGATCTCACTTTCAGTCCAGCAGCCCTGCTGTGCACATCTCTTCAGCCTTCATCTTGCTCTTGCTCTTCCACAGCATCCAGTCATCTCCACCATATATCATCACACACTCCGTTTGGTAGCCGCCATCATTCTACAACAGTGCGAAGCCCTCTACAGGCTCTTTCACCTGTTCTACATGAAGAAAAGGAGGCATCCAAGAAGTGTCTGGGTCCAAAGATGGATCGTGAGAAGAGCCGAGTATGGACTGTATAACAAGCTGAAGGTGGAGCTGAGGAACGAAGACTCTCGTGCATTCCAGAACTCCATGAGGATGCCACCAGCCATGTTTGATGAAGTTGTGGAGCGGCTAAGACTCAGGTTGACCAAGGCAAACACCAACTTCCAGCCCAGCCTGGACCCTGGGCTGAAGGTGGCACTGACTCTGCGCCACTTGGCCTCAGGGACCACGTACAGGAGCATGCAGTATGCCTGGAGGCTGCCACACAACACCATCAGCATTGTGGTCAGAGAAGTGGTGCAGGCCATCATCGAAGAATACCTGGAAGAGCTCCTCCAGTGCCCCTCCACTGAAGAAGGCTGGAAGAAAGTTGCAGAGCAGTGGTATCAGGAGTGGAACTTCCCCCACACCGTTGGAGCCACAGATGAGAAGCACGTGGCCTGCAGAGCTCCACCCAACTCAGGGTCCAATTATTTCAACTACAAGGGCTTCTTCAGCATCATCATCTTCACCATGGTCGATGCTGACTACAAGTTCATGTACATCGATGCTTCAGGCAACGGCTCATCTTCAGATGCCCAGGTATACAATGCCAGTCACCTCAAGGAGGGGCTGGAACGCAACCTCATCGTGGGCTTCCCAGATCCAGACCCTCTGCCCAACGACACACAAGATGTGCCCTACTTCATCATGGGGGATGATGCCTTCTCCCTCAGAACCTACCTCATGAAGCCCTACTCTTCCAGATGCCTCACCCATGAACAGAGGATCTTCAACTACAGGCTGTCCAGGGCAAGACGGGTGGCGGAGAACGTCTTTGGCATCCTGGCCAACAGATTCCAGGTACTTCTCACCACCATGCAGCATTGCCCACAGACCGTGAGGAACATCGTGGAAGCTTGCTGCATCCTGAACAATCTCATGCGCACTCGCTACCCAGTGTTGCAGAACAGGCTTGTGGACCACCAAGAAGGCAATGGGGACATGGAGCCTGGTGAATGGAGGCAAGGGCGAAACCTGATAGATACTGTGGATGTGCAAGGCCCCAACAGAGCTTCACGTGAAGGGAAGAAGCAGTGCAACCTCCTGAAACACTGCTGCAACTCCCCAGCTGGAGCAGTGGAGTGGCAAGAAAGGATGGTAGATGCTTAATGGATGCTTCCTTCAGCCTGTCTCATCACACGATGAGATTGTGCCATGTATGTTGAGTGGCCCTACAATGAACAGGGCATTTAATAAAGATTTGTGCTGATGTTGAAATGTGTTGATGAATGATTACATTGTTATTGATAATAAAGGGCCATAGGTGTGGCACCTGGGAGGGTGGACCATACAGTCCCACTATGCTTGCACTGGAGGCTTATCTATCCCACTGCTATCCTTACCCATCCCACAGCTATTACCCATACCACAGGTATTCCTGCCCATCCCACAGGTATCCCTGCCCATCCCACAGCTATTACTCATCCCAGAGGTATCCCTGCCCATCCCACAGCTATTACCCATCCCACAGGTATCCCTGCCCATCCCACAGCTATTACCCAACCTACAGATATCGCTGCCCATTCCACTGCTATCCTTACCCATCCCACAAGCATGCAAAGGCTTAAACTATTTCTAAAAGTTTCCACCAAGACTTTATTTACTAAAAGAACTGAACCAAGTGTGTGAAGCAAAGATAAACTTTATTAATAACAAACTGTAAAAGCAAAATGACCCAAGTAAAGTGTCCCCCCAAAAAATAAAGTCAGCAGGTAGCAACCTAGTCTCTGGCACTCTTCTCAGTCACTCTGAGGCATGCCCATAGTCTCAGGGGTGAAGGGTCCAGGTGCTGTGGAGGTGGCTGCTGCTGGAGTGCTGGTCTGAGGCACCATTGGGGTGCCTGGCCCCGAGAGGACAACAGGGGATGGTGTGTGGTCCTGAGCTGGCTCAGTCCTGTGATGTTGAGAGCCCCTTCCTCCATGACAGGGGGTGTCAGTCCCAAGACCGATGACAGATGTTCTGAGGCTGGGCTTGGCTGTGGGGTGGAGGAAGGAGGAGTGTAGTGGGGCTGCCTGGTCTGCAGCTGAGCGAGGTGAGGCGTGGGTGGCATCTGTGGCATGGGTGGCATGGGTGGCATCGGTGGCATCGGTGGTGTTCGACGAACCTGTGCCTGGACTGGGAAGGGCTGCCTGTGCTGCTGGAACTCCTGGTAGCCATAGCCTTGGTAGGTGAGGGCCTGTGGAAAGCCTTGGAAGGGCTGTGACATCACCTGGGGTGGAGGAACACACCTGGACTGGGTCAGAGCAGGTTCAGCTGGGCCTGGAGGGTGGTGCAGAAGACCGGTGATCCTGTCCTTGATCACCTGTTACTGTGATTCGGACATGTCCATGAGGGTCTGGTTGACGTAGTTGAGGAAGGGCTTGCGGTTTGAGGATGGTATATCACTGTGTACCAGCTGAGAGAGGAGATCTACGCTGCTTTTGATGGTGTCCCTGATCTCCAGCAGGACAGTGTGGCTCTGCCCCTCTGGTCTGGCTCTCTGCCTGCTTTCTGTGGAGATGGAGCTGGGGGTGGGAGAGTGGGTTGGTCTCACGGGGAGTGCAGCTGTCGGGGGGGTCTCCATCGTGGGATGCTCCACAGATACCTGCCTGGACATAGGAGCTGACTCTTGGCCAGAAGAGGACTGACTCTCAGCAGGCTGCCTGAGAGTGAAGGTATACAGAGGGGCTGCTCCTCGGTGGCAGATCTCACCCTCCAAGAAGCTGCACTTGGCCATCACGTAGGTCTCCCGGTCGGTGAGCTTGACCGTGGCCTAGCCAGACTTCTTGAGGTGCAGCTTCCCATACCAGGTGTGCATGTGCTTCCACCACCCGAGGAGGACCTTCGAAGTATAGCCCAGGCTCTCCGCCTTCTCTCTCCAAGCCGCCTGCTTCCTCTTGGTGTCTCGATAGAGCCTGTGTCCCTTCCACCATAGGTACTTGTTCTCCCTCAGCCATTCGAGCACCTCATCCTCATGTTCCTCTTTGATGGAGTATTGCCTCCTCTCCCTATCTCGCATATGCCTCTTCCTCCCTCTGGCAGGGCCTTCTGGGCCCTCATCAGAGGGGCTTCGAGGTTCTAGGGGCTGCTTCATCATACCACCACCAGCAGCAGCAGCAGCAACTACAACAGCAGCAGAAAAAGCAGCACCAGCAGCACCAGCAGTACCAGGATAATCAGCAGCAGAGTAAGCACCAGCAGCACCAGCAGGACCAGGAGCACCAGCAGGACCAGGAACAGCACCAGCAGAGTAAGCACCAGCAGAAGCACCAGTACCTGGAGCAGCACCAGCAGAGTAAGCACCAGCAGAAGCACCAGGAGCAGCACCAGCAGAAGCACCATCACCAGCAGAGTCAGCCCGAGCAGCAGAAGCTCCAGCAGAAGCAGAGTCAGGACCAGGGGGTGGGATGGTGGCCCTGTCCTTCTTGCCAGGGCTGGCAGAAGATGGCACAGGCTTCCTCTTCTTCCCCATGGTTGTTGGCTGGAGATGTGTCTGACAGCAGGTCTTTCCTCTGAATGGTGACCTGCTTGTGAACTGCATCCTTTTATATCTGTGGGGCTGACGCAATGCATCCTCCCCACATGCGCAGTGAACGCTTTGCATCTGCTAGGCATCCGCCAGGCTTCCGTGATGCATCCACTGTATCTGCTCGGCATCCGCTCTGCATCCGCTCCTTCCGCTGCCCATCCACTTCGCTGTGCTCCCCCGGAAGCCCTGCGGATGTGCCATCCACTTCCATCCGCATCCATCCACTATGCTTCCGTGGAGCATCCGCTTAATATCCTCGCTACATCCTCTCCCTGTCCATTCCTTTCCATTGTTGTCCACTCTGTTTATGCAAATTTGGGGCACTTTTGAGAGCGGATAAGAATGGATGGAAAATTTTCTCGTCCGCTGTGTCCTTTTTACATACTTTTTGCATCCGTCAGCCTATGCAACAGGCCCTTTACACCTTTGTTTTGTTTTTCAAGTATTCTTATTTTTCATCTCTTTGGCCTTACCAAGGAAGGGACAGTTTCCCTTTTGTTTTTCAAGGACCTGGTTTTCTTTCCAGTCAAGTATGCACCATCCACCCAAGTTCATGATTAAATGTAATATCTACCTTGATTTACTTCCCACAGTAACACTTCTATTTTACGATGTGGTTAGTCATTAAAAATAATACATATACATTCACACCTACAGTCAATTCTAATAACTTCTCCAGTGTGCTAACAGCTGTACAGGTAGATACCTAACTTTCTAGTAGTAACATGTGAAAAAGTTGTATGATATCCATAGCATTTTTAAAGAAGTCTGTGGGGGCGGGAGCACTGTCATTTAGCACACTGCTAAGCAATGGTAAGGGTGTGTGTGCCATAAACTGAAGATAGCACTTATGATCATATGATCAAAGTCTGATTCATTTGCCCATGTGCAGAATATTGCTGCACATTCAAAAAGGGGGAGAGGTGATCACACAGTTAAAATTCTGCTCTTGATGCTATTCCCTTTGATTCTTTTAGTTATCAAATGGCACCCACCAAATTATGCAAATTTTTGCACATGATACGAAGTACCAAAAAACCCCACAAAATTGGTAAAAAGTAGGTTTGAAACCAATGCAAGCTATAGATAAGATGTCCAAAATGTTGCAGCCACCACTTCTTAAAGTTTTTCCTCACTGCTAAGATGAAGTTATGTTCACCTATCACTTCATATATCATATATCCAGCTATATAAAATTTTCATATATCCAGCTATATAAAATTTTAAATAAGTAAATAAGTGCCACTTTCATCACTTGCCTCCCCTTGACATACACATAAACACCTGTACACCAGGGTAATCAGGAACAAAGGTTAACAGAGATTATACCGCTCTAGGGTGCCTTTGGGTGGTATTGGAATAAGGGACAGAATGCCACTCCAGCTCAGGAGGACCGAAGCTTTTCTCATTCATGGAATGAGGATGAAATGAAGGCAGTGAGTTAATTATTTATGTAATGTTCCTTGCTTTATCTAGTTGAGAAAACAAGCCATGTGACATTAAATTAAAAAAACTCCTTTGCTCTTCTCGCCAAAGGAGACATAATTAACTACTTTTCCAGCCTGTTTTCATGCATCTTAAGCAGAGGTGGTATTCAGCAGGTTCTGACCAGTTCAGGAGAACCAGTAGTGGAAATTTTGAGTAATTCAGAGAACCAGCAAATACCACGTCTGACTGGCCCCGCCCCCATCTATTCTCTGCCTCCCAAGTCCCAGCTGATCGGCTCGGTCTTTTTTTGTTGCCCTGCACAGGAGAACGGTGCCAGAAAGCAGATTAGTGGAGTGGGAAGTGAATAGGATTTTGCAGTAACCTTCCCCCAGGAGTGGGGAAGGAAAGGGATTTTGCAGTATCCTTCCCCTGCCATGTCTACCAAGCCATGCCAACCAAGCCACACCCACAGAACCGAAAGTAAAAAAAATTGAATCCCACCACTGATCTTATGACATGATCATGAATTCAAAAACTGGTCTTTTTAAGGAACTACAAACTGTTACGGTCAGCAAGTCCTCACTCCGGTCCACTGTTTAAGCGGGACCCAGGAAAGTCCCTGATTGGTTGGACCATTTGACAGCTCCAGTATAAAAGAAGCTGTCAAACAGAATCAGCTGATTCTCTCTCTCTCAGCTGCTGCCACAAGCCGCGGCTAGCCACAGCTGAGTTACAAGTTAACAGTAAAGCTTGTTGGAGCTTTATATTGCCTCCGCCTCTTCTTCTAAGCACGCCAAATATAAAACTGGTGACGAGGGTGGATGCTGATGAACTGAGGCAATTCCTGAGGCAAAAGAGAGAGCACCACATGGCTGAAATTACTTCAAAAAGAGCTGTCACAAAGAACTGTCACCAAAAGTGCTGTCACTAGAGCAGTCACTATCGAACGAAGAGATGGCAGTGCCACCAAATTTTCTACCTTTTCAGCCAACCTCTGAGATGTGGACATCATACATCAATAGGTTTGAATGTGTCATGGATGCCACAAACCTTTCTGACATCCCTCTTAACAGGAAGAAAGCATATTTCCTAAGTTTATGTGGGGCCACTGTTTTCAACACCGCCATCACACTGCTGGCTCCTTAGACGGTCAAGGCTGTCCCCTGGGAAGAACTACAAGAGGTGCTTGGTAACCCCAATGCCCCAAAGCCATTGCGTATCACCCGCCACCATGCATTCAAGAGAAGAAGCCAAACAGAAGGCAAGTCTGTAAATGAATACATGGCAGCTCTTCGTTCAGCCGCCCTGCAATGCGGTTTCCAAGATTATCCAGATGATATGCTGCTGGACCAGCTCATCTGCGGGGTGAGAGACCTTCAACTTCAATGATGACTTCTGGCTAAAGGCAACCTCACCTTGAAGCAAGCCATCGAAGAAGCCCAAGCCATTGAACTATCCAACTTATCTGTGGCTGAAATACAAAAACCAATCACTGCGGTCCACTACAAAGACACCTACAGCAAAGATGATGACTTCAAAGAGGAAGAAGCAATCAATCAATCAATCACAAAAAAAGTTTTCCTGCTGACAAGAAATAACTTACACCACAGCTGATTTGCCTCAGCTGTGGATGAAACCATCTAAGAGCCACTTGCCATTTCCAAAACACTGTCTGCCTAAAGTGCCAGAGGAAAGGCCACAAAGCTAGAATCTGCCAGGCACCTAAAACCACAATCCTTCCATCTCAACATCTCAGACAACCTAGAAACCTCAAATCCAAAGAGGAATGCTATGCCATCAACAAAGCATTCCTAAGAGCTGAATCACTAACTTATTATTTTAATGTTAATAAAATTAATGTTGATCTTCTCTTAGAAGGCAACCCCTGTCAGATGGAGGTAGACACTGAATCATCTCTATCCCTCATCTCATGGAAGATGCTACAGAACCTGCTACCAGACTTCCACAAGGATCAGCTGAGCCCCTGCGATCTGACATTGAAAGACTACCAAGGACAATCCATTCCTGTCCTCAGAACAGGCAAGTTCCATATTCAATACAACAATTTTCAGGGTCACCTTCCACTAGTTATCATAACTGGGGACTTACCTAGCTTACTGGGATTGGACTGGTTCCATTCCCTGGGCCTCCAAGTAACTGGAGTACATGCTGTTACCCACCCCACAATGTGCAGCAACTTTTTGCTGACTATTCAGAAGTTTTCAATGACAAACTGGGCTGCTACAATGGCACTCCTATTTCCCTTAACTTGGATCCTAATGTTGTGCCTATACGCCTCAAACCTCACAGAGTGCCATTGGCATTATGTGCTAAGGTGGATGCCCAATTTGACAAATTGATTTCACGAGGGGTTTTGGAACCAATTGACTTTTCTAAATGGGAAACTCCCATTGTAATACCTTTAAAAAAAGATGGCTCCATAAGAATTTGTTTGGACTACAAGTCCATGATAAACAAGGGTCTCCAACCAAATTCTTATCCTGTCCCTATCATTCAGCAACTGCTCCATTCCCTGGGGAAAAGGTCCATTTTTACCAAGTTGGATATGACTCAAGCATACCAGCAATTCCCAGTGGACAGTGAGACTGCTGAGGCCCAAACAATCATTACGCATAGGGGCGCTTTCAAATGTAAGCATTTACAATCCGGTGTCAGCATTGCCCCTGGCATATTCCAATCCATTATTGAACATTTGTTATACAATATCCAGGGTGTCATTCCATATTTCGATGACATCCTCATTGCTGCTGACAACCCACAGGACCATTTGCACAGATTACAAAAAGTTCTCCAGTGTTTTAAACAGGCTGGGCTAAAATTGAACAGGAAAAAATGCATCTTTGCTGTTTCACAGATAGATTTCCTTGGACATCATATTGACCACAAGGGAATTCACCCTATAGAATCCAAAGTATGGGCCATCCAGGAGGCCCCGGTTCCTCAGAACAAGACTGAGTTGCAAGCCTTTTTAGGACTTCTAAATTTCTAAAGCTCCTTCCTGCCCCACAAGGCCACTTGTGAGCAGTGTGTGCAATGGTTGTGCTGTGCAGTGGTTGTGCTGTACATAGCCTGTGCAATGGTTCTGCTGGCTAGCCGCAGCTGCCTCCGCCTCTTCTTCGAAGCATGCCAAATATAAAACAAAACTAGAGTTGTTTTTTTCAAAATGCGTCTCTTCTTTGATGATCTTTATCGTGCAATCCAAATTACTGTCACATTATCAAAGCTGAAGCCATATTAACCCTTTGTTCAGTGCCAGACCATAATCAGAAAAAACAGAAAGGAAAATTCAAAAGATCTCTTTCGGAATACTGAAGTTACTGTGGCTGCCACCTCCTGCCATCTGTGGTTTCCTAACCAGGTATTCTGGCTTGTTTCCCTCAGAGTAAGCCCGAGTCAGAAGTCAGCTAATTTACAGGCATGTCATAATTCTGAAGTGTTCTCATTTCCCACTCATATAAAACAAACTTCTACCTCCTTCTGAAGTCCCAGCTTACTGTGCCTTATATTCTAGGCCTCGATCATTTTCAACTTTTAAAGCCCCTAGCCATAATAAAAATAAAACATGACCAAACAGAGAAAGAAACTGAAGAAGAGTGAAATATAATTTGAATATGAGTAAGTAAAAGAAGTGCCTAAATCTATGACCCACTTTGAGCCTCTGCCTCTCTTGTATGATTTATTTTAAGAATATATCACTTCATTAAGCTTCTTTGAGAATTCCTTGGGATAATAAGCTACAGACAAGTCTCCATGTTCTGAAAAAAATAAAAAAAATAAACAGGACCATTGCTGGCCAGTGTCACTTCGGGAAGCAGGGGAAGGGTCGGTATATTTGAATTCTTCCCTATTGCAGACATTCTTCCAACTAAGCCTGACAGGAAAATGGCTTCAGGCTGACCTGCTCCCCAATGAACCAGGGATATTTTTATGTTCGGAGAAAAGAGATGGAGTGGCAGTTTTAAAGCATGCCATCTTGCTACCTGCAGTCTGAAAGACTTTATTATCTCTCCATAGTGATAATAAGAGTCAGCCTGACTCTTGATTCAGAGAGGCAACCTGTAGCTTGAAAGGTTGCATAGATGTAATGTTGCCACCAGCATTGATATTCCACTGAAAGAAAAAGAAGACACAGTGAAGGGGACTTTCTCTTATCGAGAATTTACACAGATGCAGGAACTCTCCCAGGCAGCTTTAGCAGTTGAAATCATTTTCTATATTATAATTATGGCTTTGTTTATTTTTAAGGGAATGTGGTAATTAAATCTCCATCTACCTGCCTTTTGGGGCCATCCAAGAAAGTCCAGATGACATCCGTACCGTGCACACAGCACATAAAAAGGAGTAAGACTTCAATTCTCGTGTTGTGGCAGCCATCTTGGTCATTTTTTAACACAAGCACACTCAGAATATTCTTGGTGCCTATGTTGGTAAAAAAACAAAAAACAAAGAAAGACTAGAAACTGTAAGTTCTTATTGTGTTTTTTTTTTCAATTAATGAGGTGATTCGTTTTAAATTGCTACAAAATCATTCAAGTCTTCAAAGTACACTTTTTGCTCTCTGGACTAGAGTAGAAGAGAAAGGGTAAGGGAGTCATTTCACCCCACGACTGCCCCACAGAGCAATAATGTGTAAAATGAAGCTGTTCCCACTATAACCTTAAAATGATCTGTCTCACCTTCTTCAGAATGGGACAATTTGCCATCACCAACTCATAATGGGACAACTAACAGTGGAACAATTCAACAAATAGAAAAATTAAATTAATTTCATTGAAACCATGGCCAATAATAATAAAATAAATAAAGTCAATCCAGAAATTCAAGAATTACTACAATTTCAATGAAAATGCGGTTATCAATAATAAAAGTAATTGAATGAAACAAAAGTAACTGAATGAAACAGCATTGAATTGTCCTGCAACACGTTGTTCCATGGCAAGTTAACCATGGTGAGTTGTCCTGTACCCCATCTTCTTTCCCTCCCTCCCTCTCTCCCTCCTTCTCTCACACACACACATATACACACATTTCTGTTGCTCTGTTTTTTCTCTCTTTCATGTTCTCTCTTTTTCTCTTTTTCTTTTTCTATCATTTACTCTCCCGCACCTTGCTCTCTCTCTCTCATTTTCTTTCTCTCTCTCTCTTTCTTTCTCTCTGACACACACACACACAGAGAGGGGGGGAGGGAGAGAGCACCCTCCAATTCCCAAATGAAAGTAATCATGGATTTACATCCCTCCATGTTTACCTAAAGAGCTGTTTATTTAGAAACCTTCATGATTAGGTCGCCACCAGTGTATCACATCATGAATTCCCTTTTCATTTTTGTCCCTTTTTTCTTTTTCTTTGTTTTTTTTCCTTGAGCTTTTTTTTCCTTTTGGCCAGAGAAGAAGGGAGAAGGGAGAATTATGTATATTTTATGATAACCCAAAATGACTTATACATAAAAAATACCGGCTTTACAGTTAAAAAGGATTAGTAGCAGGTAATGCATTTTCCATGAATGGCTATAGGGCTCCCTGTTCTAGGACATACAGGCTGCATACCAATGAACTGATAAAAGTCAGGAGCTGGGATGGGGAAGGAAGGCTCATGCTTTGCTGGAGATGATTCTTAAAGTTACAATAAATCAGACAGACAGTGTCAGCCTTTGAGGATAAACCTGTGATGACTTGTTGTGCCTCTCTGAATCGCCTCAGAGGCCCAGAGACTAAAAAGTGCCTGGATGTCACATTAAATCTACCGGGAGGATGGAGCACTTCAAAGAAGAACGCAATCAGATCTGATGGAAAATACATTTTTTTGAAAGCTACTGACAAAAAAGTAATCTTTTGATGTGGATGTTGAATAACAATTGATATTGTCTTTCCTGACATTTTTCATTATTGTGGTCTTATATGGCCTACTTCATGTATTAGAGCAATATTAACTGTTTGACAGGGACAAATCCTCCAACGATCACATAAGCAATTGTTTCTGAATTGTCTTAGTCCACTGCCTTTAAAGTCTGTCCCAATAACTGCTTTTAAATATGATGGTGGGGTGTTGGTTTTTTTTTTTTTTTTGACAGCTTCTGAGCCTCGGCATAATATCACAGAGTTCAAAAAATATTAGAAATTGTGAGCTGGATATGAGATGCCATTTGATTATAACCAGGGAGTGGAGATGGTTGTTTTTAAAGTGTGACATTTAATGGGAGAGTTGTATAAGAAATTTAGGTCTTCTTATTGTGCTATACACCTTTAATCAAGTATATATACTCAACAGTCTCAAATCTGCTACAGTGCTCAGAGCTTAAAGGTAAAAATTGAAAATGTACAAAAGATCTGTGTTATTTATGCAATGAAATAAAGTAATCTCCAGTGCTATGAAATTCTATGAAATATGCTATAGTTAAATCCCAAGTTGTTATTAGAAAGATATTCAAGCAAATCTTTGAGCCACATGTCATTTTCAAAGAACAGAATCCCTCCTGGGGTTTGATGTCTTAACCTTCTATTGTAAAGATATGCAGCTCCATCAGAGATATTTATAAATCCAAAATCTCCAATTTTCAGATGACCTTGAGCTACTGAGTGAGGCTGCAGATGGAAAGACAGCTTTCTTATCAGTTTTCATATAAAGGGGTTAACTGCATCAGCGTAAAATCACACGTTCACCAAATCCTGAAAGAAAATGAGAGGACAATGCAGAACTGACATAGTAAACTACTTCCAAACATTCTGAAGTTATTTTCATTTTCTACTTTGCTGTTTAATAATATATATGTGTGTGTCCTTCTAAGCTTTCGGTTCCACCAAGAATGATTTTCAGATTTTGATTCTTTGTTTCATTCTTTAAATAAATAATGGGTGGTAAAGTTAGGTGATGTGCATGCATTTTGTTCACATATAATTTTACTATTATGTTTCTTAGAGTACAAATATTCCATAAGCCAGGTTTGCAAAGTTTAACAAACTAAAACTATAACAATATGTTCATTCCGTGGCTAAAGGGAAAGAAGAAAAGAGAAAAATGTGTTTGGTTTTGCTAAAGAAACACCCAATGGCAGGAATCTGTTTAGTAAAGTCAACACAGTTCATCTCTCAAGAGAAGAAATCCTTCCATGCTTATTGAGTCCATAAGATCCATTTCTGAATCTACCTGAAGGCCAGTTCACAGAGTTAGAAAAATCTATATTGTAAAGCTTATTTGAACTGCAGAGTTTCTGTAAAGCTTCTGGAGATGTGGAGATTTCCATGAAGATGTCAAGAATTCAATGTGCATTTGTTTAATATAAAATGTGTACTCAGACATTGAACTCTGTTAATATCGTCTCTATATAACTATACATTTCTATATACGGTCTCTTTTATTAACTTTCTTTAACAGAGTTAAAATAAACAACTTTCAAACAACTGAGTCCCAATTCTTGCCTGAATTTGTTCAAAAAAGCCCTCTTCAATAGATTTTGTAAATTTTTAATCCCCATTTTATCTGCTGTTTCCTGGCTGTAGTTAGTCTCCTCTTCCTCCTCCTCCAAGAGAAGATGATATGAGATTTAAAATTATTAACCTCAATCTTATGGAGTGTCAAATTAATTGCTGTATAACTTGTGGAGCTCCACATGTTGTTTTTGTCTTTCTTGGGATAAAAAAAGAAGAAAAAATATCACTTTCAAAAATCAGTTGCATTCTTATCAAAATCTGTTGCCATAATTTGGAGTTGCTCTGTAAGTTGTATTTTCTTTCAGACCATCAACTGCCTCCCTCTGTCTTCTCAGGTGATTTTGGAATGGGATAATGTACTGTAACCTCCAAATTGCTTATTCCCTGGGTCTAATTCAGCATAATTATCATCATTAAGCTATACATCAACAATCTAGTAATGACTGATTTTTGTGCCATCAAGTCATTTTTGACTCCTAACAACTACATAGACTGATTTTCTCCAAGACTATCTCTCCCCACTCTGGGTTTTCGAGACTTCCAATGATGTACCCATTACCAGTATAACTGAATCAGAGGTGGTATTCAGCAGGTTCTGACCAGTTCTGGAGAACCAATAGTGGACATTTTGAGCAGTTCGGAGAACCGGCAAATACCACCTCTGACTGGAGATTTTACAGTATCCTTCCTCTGCCATGCCCACCAAGCCACGCCCACAGAACCAGTAGTAAAAAAAATTGAATTCCAACGCTGAACTGAATCCATCTAATTTGCTGTACACTTTTCTCTTTCCTTCAGTCTGTTTCAACTTTACAGATATCAGCAGAGAGTTAAATTTTTACAAAATATGTCCAAATATGATTAATTGGACCACGTCATTGGTACTGTAAATGCACTGTTCTGTGAGGCATATCTTTATAATTGTCATATTCCTGTCTGTGAAAGTAATGCCAATATGTTTGTTTTTGTCTTGTTTGTGTCTTTATGTGTAAAGAGTATGATCTTCTGATTACTTATGTCCAATTTCAATCCATTTCAATTCACTGATGCTTCAGAGGTCAATGTGTTATCAAATTCAATTTACTTTTCATTATGTTGTACTTTCCTATATTTATGCTTCTTACTTTCCATGCTCCCACCATAATTCTGTCTTTTCTTACATGGCAACATCCGGAACTAGACATCCCAAAGGCTTTAGCTTAACCAGATCATACCCATACTCTGAAAGATATTCAGCTCTTCCTTGGTGGCATGTTGAATGTCATCCAATCTAAGGAGCCCATTACTTCAATTACTTTATATGATCTATCTATTGATAAAAATAAAACATTGTCTTCTCCTGCACAGTATGAAATCATATTTTTCCAATGCCACTAAAGAGATCATTTGCCTATAGCATCTTCCTATGTTACTGCCACCTGCCTGTTTTAGCTAAGCAGCTGGAATTACCATCAACCTTCAGTGACCCTGCCTATCCTTGCTTCAGGGGTAAAGCTATCTCAGAGAAGACGAGCTGCTAGAATGAATAGGCTCTTTCCTGCCATACCTCTTAATAGGCAGGGACTCTTATAAAGTGCTCCCTACTTGTTCAAATAGGACAGGTAGAAACAGTTGGGGAACAGCCATCTTCAGACTGTATAGAGTTTGATCCATGGTAATCAGCAACTTGAATTGCATTCAGAGTAATCATTCCAGTATGATAATTTTGTGGTAATCTGGAGTGGTAGTTCATCTTTCCAGTAATCATTGCAGTTCCCACAGCAGAGATGTAACATGGTAATATCATAGCTGATCCATGTACACCAAATTACATTAATCTAATTGTCAGATGATACAGGAAGGAGCTTTCAGTGAATTTAGTTCCAGGTAACCCACAATTGGCCCAAAGCCCTTCCACTTACTATTTGAGAGGATCCATGACTTCAGAAAGATTTCTAATCTCAACACAATCAAGAGCAAAATATAATCTTGTTGTGGAAGCAGTTGCCCTCTAAATCAACAGCTTCTCTTCTGGTTCTGGTTGAATCTGAACCTATTTTTCCCCATCCAGACCTAAACAGCCTCCAGATATTTTTTCATGATTTTCCCAATAACTTATGGTGGACATATATAACAAGGTATTATCTGCATATTGTCAATACTTTGTCCTGAATAGACAAACTTTCAGTTGCTTCACACACATATTGAACAGGATAAAGAAAGAGAATTGAATCCTGATGCACAAATCTCTTCTCAAACTAGTTTCTGACTCAGAGTGAAGGTGACCAGTTTGATCCCCAAGAGACAATCTCAACTTAAACACAAACTTGAATTCACAACCATGCCTGCAATGTCATCAAGGAGTTTGGTATTGATGCAGCTTAGAAGACAACATCTCTAGCTTGTGCCTTTGGCCCCATATTACAATCAAGGTATCACATCTGGCCATCCCACTTCCTCTTTCCTGGGGTTGCATACATCTGATGTAAACAATAAAACCCAACTAGACAAGTGTCTGTGTTGAGAATACTCTCTTTATTCAACGAGGTCTCACGAATAGAGCTAAATCTATTCCTATGCTCTAGTCCACAAGCCACAATTGTTGGTTTTATTATAAGCAGAGCAGGCATTCAGTAACTTCAACCTGAGTCTGGAGCACCAGTCAATCCAATTGTCTGGCTCCTGAATCAAGCCTGGTGATAGACACACACAAACACACACAATGCAATGTGAAGTCCACATATGCTAGTGCTGCATTCCTTTGGCAATTTCAATCCCAGATTATTGATGGGCATTTTACTGCATTTGTGCAGTTTGATTTTATCTCTAAAGAAAGTTATTCACTCCCTAGGTTTTTTAAAATATTCCTTATGTTGCTTATTGAAATGATGCCATCTGAGCAGCTGAAATCTGTTTCAAGTCTGGAAATATTTCCAGTGTCTGTTTACAAGACTTTTCCTCCTTATTTTGCACTGCTATTGGGACAGTAGAAATTGATGAACTACCACTCCAGATTACCACAAAATTATCATATTATCTCCTTTGTGTGTGGGTGTGGGTGTGTCAAAATTTGCAGCTGGGGTGAGAAGGAAATTAAAGTCAATTAGTTAATAAAATATATGTGACAAGCTTTACAGTAGATTCTGTTTGTTTGTTCTTTCTCATTCACCATTGTTATAAAATCAATAGCTATTCCAACCACTCACATACAACCATCCTAGGCTGAGGGTGGCATATTATGGCCCTTTTATGACTTGAGAACTTCAACTGGTTCAGGAATTGAGGGAGTTGAAGTCCACAAGTCATAAAAGGGCCATAGTTCCCCACTTCTGCCTAGGCAATTCACATGCTTAGTAGTGAGTGACCAAGTGAAAAACAAAACTAATCAGAGGGGTTGAATGTACAGAGGAAACCAAATGCACATTAACAAGGACTGATTGATTGATTAATTAATTTTAACATAGGGAGAGAAGGATCACAAAAGGAACTTCATTAGCATGATAAAAGCCTGTTTATATCAATCAGCAAGACCCTTAGATGTCCTGGTTGGTGGACCTCATCCTTGCACTCTTAAAAGCTGGAGAATAAGGGAAAGTTGGCTTAAGTAAGTCCTGTGAATATTTTGTGTTGGTTGTTTGGCCATTTGGTTCTTGGTTCAAATAATGATTATTTTATATTCCAATTTGTAGAAATGAAAATGTAAAGAAGGCAAAATTCACCAATATAATTTAAAATGATTACAAATGATTACTAATAAAATATATTGCCAATAATTACCCAAAGATAAAATTACACTATGGCCCTCTGAATAAACAAGGAAAAGCCCATTCTTCCCTGAGCATGCTCCCTTACCCTCAACATTTCCAAATGCATGGAAAAAGGAGAGAGCATCATTTAAAATAAATGTATAGTAATATTCTTCCAGGAGCATTGAATAAGCACACCAACTAACTTCACCCTCCAAGTTAGACTTAACTGTGGTTTGTTGAGTAAGCTATGATGAGCTGAGATTAAGTATATCATTAAGGCATCAATAGTTGCTTTCCAAATATCAGTAACTGGGTTCACACAACTAGCCAACCCATGTATAGTAAATCACATTAAGGTAATATGTTTGTGATCTGAGTTGTATAATTGAGAATCCATACTGCATATTCTGGGTTTTCCCCAACATTGAAAAGAACAGCATCGTGGATAATTTTTTGCAGACAGTTGAGATATGTCTGCATACAAAAAAAAAAAATTGTTTTAAAAGGAAATTGTTTAAAAGCAAAATTCAATTTATACATTAAACTATATCTAGTCTAGATATAATTACAGATTACCTATGGCTAAATGGCTAAATAATAATATGAGTAGTAGAAATTAGACTTAATTATTATTTTTAATGCTGTTTGGTTTTTGGTTTCATTTGCTTAATTTTTGCTGATATGCATACACTAAAGATATGTAAAATAATGCAGCACAATTTATTTTTTCTCCAAAGGGCTAAAGAAGTAGAAAAGGGTCCAGTACTTGCTTTTTTTTCTCCAATGTCTGCCGGAAAAAATTATATGGGGAAACCTGTGTTTTCTTCAGAAGTTAAATTATTGTTTCCATATACAAATTATTAAAGGACCTGTCTGCGGTATCTGCTATCCCGCATCAGATGGGCGTCTCATGATAGGGAGCGAAGGAGAGAGAAACGACAGGAGACGAAGTTCCTCGCGATGAGTGCGC
>BLBF01000004.1:53817870-53831711 GCA_015471245.1 Laticauda colubrina | reverse complement strand
CCGGGTACACGCTCTTTTATTATGCTCATTCAAAAGGGGGTGATTGTTTATTCAGAACCTAGGTTAAGCCTAGGTCAGACGGAATATACAGATTTAACAATGGCTCAAACAAAAGCAAGATATCAGGACAGACAGGATGGCAAGATTTATATTTGATCAGGATATTACTTCTTCACAAAGCTGCATGCCAGACAATGTAATCCCAAGTGAATAAACCATTTCTGCAAATGTTTGACTCCTTGTCTCTGTACGTGCCCTGTAAAAGGTCACTGAGAAGACAGAAGCTTAATGATTACACGTGAATGATACAATGTTGCAATGTCTGAATGATACATAGTTGCATTGATACACAGTTGCAAACACATAAATGATACATAGTTACAACACCTGTCACACTGGCTGACGGATGGAAAACGTTTGTAAAAAGGACACAGCGGATGAGCAAAATGTTCCATCCGTTGTTATCCGCTCTCAAAAGTGCCCCGAATTTGCATAACCAAAGCGGACAACACAGAAAGGAACGGACGGGGGGAGGACGTAGGGCGGATGGAAAGCTGATGCTCCACGGAAGCCTAGCAGATGGAAGCGGATGGGAGCAGATGGCACATCCACAAGGCTTCCAGGGGAGCACAGCAAAGCAGACGCAGAACGGAAAGAGCGGATGCAGAGCGGAAGCCTAGCGGATGCCTAGCAGATGCACAGTATTCACTGCACATGTGGGGAGGATGCATTGCATCAGCCCCGCGGATATAAAGTGAAGCAGCTCGCAAGCAGGTCACCATTCAGAGAAAAGACCTGCTTCCAGACACAGCTTGCCAGCCAGCCAGCCAGCCAGCCAGCAACCCAACAACCATGGGGAAGAAGAGAAAACCTCTGCCATCTGCTGCCAGCCCTGGGAAGAGGGACAGGGTCACCATCCCACCCCCTGGCCCTAACTCTGCTTTTGCTGGGACTTCTGCTGCCTGGGCTCGCTCTTCTGGTGCTGGGACTTCTGCTGATGCTGCTTCTGGAGATGGTGCTTCTGCTGATGCTGCTTCTGGAAGTGGTGCTTCTGCTGGTGCTTACTCTGCTGATGCTGCTTCTGGTGGTGGTGCTTCTGCTGATGCTGCTTCTGGTGGTGATGCTTCTGCTGATGCTTACTCTGCTGATGCTGCTTCTGGTGGTGGTGCTTCTGCTGGTGCTTACTCTGCTGGAACTGCTCCTGGTGCTGGGGCTTCTGCTGGGGCTTACTCTGCTGGTGCTTCTCCTGGTCCTGCTGGTCCTGCTGGTGCTTACTATGCTGGCGCTGCTCCTGGGCCTGCTGGTCCTGCTGGTGGTCCTGGTCCTGCTGGTGTCCTGGTCCTGCTGATGGTCCTGGTCCTGCTCGTGCTCCTGGTCCGGCTGGTCCTGCTCCTGGTCCTGCTGGTGCTGCTGGTGCTCCTGGTACTGCTGGTGCTGCTGGTGCTGCTGGTGCTGCTGGTCCTGCTGGTCCTGCTGGTCCTGCTGGTCCTGCTGGTCCTGCTGGTCCTGCTTTTGCTGCTACTGTTGTTGTTGCTGCTGCTGCTGCTGCTGGTGGTGTGGAGGAGCAGCCCCTACAACCTCGAAGCCCCTCTGATGAGGGCCCATACGGCCCTGCCAAAGGGAGGAAGAGGGGACGCGTGAACGGGAGAGGAGGCAATACAAAATTGAAGAGGAACATGAGGAGGAGGTGCTGGAGTGGTTGAGGGAGAATGAATATCTTTGGCGGAAGGGACACAGACTCTATCGAGACACCAAGAGGAAGCAGGTGGCTTGGAGAGAGAAGGTGGAGAGTGTGGGCTACACTTCATTGTAATCAGTTTTTTTTCTTCCATAATTATGCTTTATATTTAGGTCTAACAGCTCTCGTAGCTCTCACTTCACGTTGTTCTTTACTGTCTACCTGTCCACCTACAACTCCTTTCTCTTTTTCAATCTCCAGTTGTTCCTGCTGGAACTCAATTAATGAGACCTCTTTCTCTGCCTCCTCTCTTCTTCTTCCAAAAAATTCTGCGTAGAAAATTTCTGCTTTCTCAATCGAGTCAATTCTATGTCTCTGCTCTTGCCACGTAAAGATTAGTCCTTCTGGTATCAGCCATCTATAGTTCACTTCATTTTCCAGTAGCATTTTGGTCAGAAATCGGTATTCTCTTCTCATCTCTCTCACTCTTCTAGGTATTTGTTTTAAAACCACAATCTCTTTGCCTTTATATTTCAATGTTTTCTCTCTTACCACTTGTAATATTTGCGTTTTAATAGATTTTTTGATTTTTTGGTAAATCTAATATGGACTTCCTTTGGTAGTTTATTTCTCATCGCATATCTTGTATAGACTCGATATATCTCATCTACTCCATCCATCATCTTTTCCTCTGTAATTTCCAGAACACCTGCCAACATTTCTATCATTATCGCAGCCAAATTTTCTCCTTTTTCCTCTTCTATATTTTGGAATCTAAGGTAAAATTCTGACCTTTCCATCTCCCACCTCAACATCCCATTTTTTTCTTGTTCTACCACTGTTAATCTAGTGTCAATATTTCCAATCTTCTCCTCTCTTTGTTTTCCTTCTTCCTCAATTTTTTGGAATCTCTCCTCATACTTCCCCATCATTTGTTTAATATTTTCATCAGACTTCTCTATTCTTTGCTCAATAGTATCCATTTTTATCTTAATATCTTGGATTCCTTGCATAATCATCTGTAAATTTACTTTTTCTTGTTCTTTATCTTGCTTCAACATTGTCTGAATTAAATGTGGCTACACTTCAGAGGTCCTCCTCGGGTGGTGGAAGCACATGCACACCTGGAACGGGAAGCTGCACCTCAAGAAATCTGGCCAGGCCACAGTCAAGCTGACGGACCGAGAGACCTACGTGATGGCCAAGTGCAGCTTCTTGGAGGGTGAGATCCCCCACCGAGGAGCAGCCCCTCTCACAACCCTCTCTCTCAGGCAGCCTGCTGAGAGCCAGTCCTCTTCTGGCCAAGAGTCAGCTCCTGTGTCCAGGCAGGTATCTGTGGAGCGTCCCATGACGGAGACCCCCAACAGATGCCTTCCCCATGGCGGAGCGCGTGGAGGACCCCCTGATGCAGTGGGAGTAAGGAGAGGGCACTTCCACCACAGTCCAACCCGCATCCACCCCCAGCTCCACCTCCACCGAAAGACAGAGAGCCAGACCAGAGGGGCAGAGCCACACTGTCCTGCTGGAGATCAGAGACACCATCAGGAGCACTGTAGATCTCCTCTCTCAATTGGTACACACCGACGCCCCATCTTCAACCGCAAGCCCTTCCTCACCTACATCAACCAGACCTTCATGAACATGTTGGAACCCCAGTACCAGGTGGTGAAGGACAGGATCACCGATCTTCTTCACAACCCTCCAGACCCAGCTAAACCTGCTCCCACCCAGTCCAGGCCTGCTCCTCCACCCCAGGTGATGTCACTGCCCTTCCAAGGCTTCCACAGGTCCTCCCCTACCAAGGCTATGGCTACCAGGAGTTCCAGCAGCACAGGCAGCCCTTCCCAGTCCAGGCACAGGTACATCGTATGCCACCGGTGCCACTGATGCCACCGATGCCACCGATGCCACCCACGCCACCGATGCCAGCTATGCCACAGATGCCACCCATGCCACCGATGCCACTGACGCCAGTCCTTACCCAGCTGCAGACCAGACAGCACCACTACACTGCTCCTTCCTCCACCCCACAGCCAAGCCCGGCCTCAGAACATCTGTCATTGGTATTGGGGCTGACACCCCATGTCATGGAGGAAGGGGCTCTCAACATCACGGGGCTGAGGCAGCAGTCTGAGAGCTTCCTCAATGCACCATCCCCTGTTGTCCTCTCGGGGCCAGGCACCCCAATGGCACCTCAGACCAGCACTCCAGCAGCAGCCACCTGCACAGCACCTGGACCCTTCACCCCTGAGACGATGGGAATGCCTCAGACTGACTGAGAAGAGTGCCAGAGACTGGGTGGCTACCTGTTGACTTTATTCTTGCTTTGGACACTTGACTTGGGTCATTTTTCTTTTACATCTTGTTATTAATAAAGATTATCTTTGCTTCACACATGCTTCATTTATTTTTGTCAATAAAGTCTTGGTGGAAACTTTTAGAAATGGTTTAAGCCTTTGCATGCTTGTGGGATGGGTAAGGATAGCAGTGGGATGGGCAGGGATACCTTTGGTATGGGTAATAGCTGTGGGATAGATAATCCTCCAGTGCAAGCATAGTGGGACTGTATGGTCCACTCTCCCAGGTGCCACACCTATGGCCCTTTATTATCATTAATAATGAAATCATTCATCCACACATGTCAACATAAACACAACTCTTTATTAAATGCCCTGTTCATTGTAGGCCCACCCAACATACATGGCCCAATCTCATCAGTGTGATGAGACAGGCTGAAGGAAGCATCCATTAATCTTCTGTCATCCTGTCTTGCCACTCCACTGCTCCAGCTGGGGAGTTGCACCAGTGTCTCAGGAGGTTGCACTGCTTCTTCCCTTCACGGGAAGCTCTGTTGGGCCTTGCACATCCCCAGTATCTATCAGGTTTCACCCTTGCCTCCATTCCCCAGGCTCCATGTCCCCATTGCCTTGTTGGAGGTCCATGAGCCTGTTCTGCAAGACTGGGTAGCGGGTGCGCATGAGATTGTGCAGGATGCAGCAAGCTTCCACGATGTTCCTCACGGTCTGTGGACAATGCTGCATGGTGGTGAGAAGTACCTGGAACCTGTTGGCCAGGATGTCAAAGGCCTTCTCCACCACCCACCTTGCCCTGGACAGCCTGTAGTTGAAGATCTTCTCTTCACGGGTGAGGCATCTGGAAGTGTAGGGCTTCATGAGGTAGTTTCTGAGGGAGAAGGCTTTATCCCCCACGATGAAGTAGGGCACATCTTGTGTGTTGTTGGGCAGGGGGTCTGGATCTGGGAAGCCCATGATGAGGTTGCATTCCAGCCCCTCCTTGAGGTCACTGGCGTTGTATACCTGGGCATCTGAAGATGAGCCGTTGCCTGAAGCATCGATGTACATGAACTTGTAGTCAGCATCGACCATGGCGAAGAGGATGGTGCTGAAGAAGCCCTTGTAGTTGAAATAAGTGGACCCCGACTTGGCTGGAGCTTTTCAGGCCACGTGCTTCCCATCTATGGCTCCAACGGTGTGGGGGAAGTTCCACTTCTGATACCACTGCTCTGCAACTTTCTTCCAGCCTTCTTCAGTGGAGGGGCACTGGAGGAGCTCCTCCAGGTGTTCTTCGATGATGGCCTGCACCACTTCTCTGACCACAATGTTGATGGTGTTGTGTGGCACCCTCCAGCCGTACTGCATGCTCATGTAGGTGGTCCCTGAGGCCACGTGGCGCAGTCAGTGCCACCTTGAGCCCAGGGTCCAGGCTGGGCCAGAAGTTGGTGTTTGCCTTGGTCAACCTGGGTCTCAGCCACTCCACAACTTCATCAAACATGGCTGGAGGCATCCTCATGAAGTTCTGGAATGCACAAGGGTCTTCGTTCCTCAGCACCACCATCAGCTTGTTGTACAGTCCGTACTCTGCTCTTCTCCCAATCCATCTTCGGACCCAGACACTTCTTGGACGCCTCCTTTTCTTCCCGTAGAACAGTTGAAAGAGCCTGTAGATGGCTTCGCACTGTTGCAGAACGATGGTGGCTACCAAAAGGACTGTGTTATGATCCATGGTGGACATCAATGGATGCTGTGGAAGAGCAAGAGCCAGATGAAGGCTGCAGAGGTCTGCACAGCTGAGCTGCTGGACTGAAAGTGAGATCCAGGTGAGTTGCTCCCCCTTTTTATAGGCAATATAGGTTTTCCACTATGTGTCCTTTTGCATCCTCTAGGCATCCTCTGGACATCCTTAATATCCGAGATAGGTCCCCTCTGCGAACATTTTTTCCATTTAAAATGCTTTATTTGCGAGCTGCATCCACTTTCACCCTTTCTCAGTCCATGCAACTAACGCTGCACGTCCGTTCCGCATCTGTTCCGCGTCCGTTCCGTGTCTGTTTCGCTTCCTCCCTGTGTCCGTTTTCCGCTGGAGCAGATGTGAGTTGCACAGATGCACAGTGGATGCCTAGCGGATATAGCGGACGCGTAACGGATGACAACAGATGTAGAACGGATGTTCCCCATATGCGGTGCGGATGCAGAACGGACGCATTGGATACTTTTTCCACTCAAAAAGTTTTGTGCAGCTCAAAACTTTTTGAGCGGATGGAACCTCAGTCGACGGATGCTGGACGGATAGAGAGGATGAAAAATGGAGGCAGTGAGTAGAGAACGGATAAATCACGTTAACCAACGGATGGCAAGTGTTTCTCTCCATTTTACATCCTCTTTCCATCCATTGGTGCAGTGTGACATGGGCTTAAATTATTGTTTCCTTACATACAGTGGAAAGAAAGAACATTACAATGGTATGAATGAAATCTGGGTGGGGACATTGAAGGATTTCTTCCCTTCTCTAATTCAAAAAGGTATCAATAAAATCATGTTATTCACCTGACATCAAAAGGAGATATTACCAGATATAGTTATTAGGTGGGTGGCTTTCTCACAGAAATGTCTTGTCCTTTGAAAATTCATCCTGAAACCTGATGTAACTCTGATGGCACTTTTGTTTTATTCCTTATTGTACTTTAATAAAATTTTAAGTCTGCAGTTTTACTTTGTTCTTTGCTTTTAAATTCAGATTGTATTGGCCTGTGCTTGATAGCCTGAGAAAATGCTTTGAGATAGCAACATACCCTCCAAAATTGCTAAAAACTCTTTTGAAGTCAATCACACCTACCTCTTTAGGCCCTCAGAATTAAATATATCATGAATGTTTAACTGTAACTCTGAAGTCTTGTTTTTATTGCCAAAATTCTGGCTTGCCACCTATCCTACCTTACAGAGGTCCTCAAACGTGGCAACTTTAAGACTTGTGGACAGCTCCCAGAATTCACTGGGAGTTGAAGTCCACTGGTAGCTGGCTGGAGGATTCTGGGAGTTGAAGTCCACAAGTCTTAAAGTTGCCATGTTTGGGGACCCCTGTTCTATTACATACTTCAAATCTTCCTGAAATCTTTGCATTTTTCCCCTTATGCCATCAACTTGATCTCCTTGGCTTTTTCGCCCTCTATTCATTTCTTGCCCATTTTTAAAAGGCAAAGCTTGATGATCCTTTGAAACCAATGGAGTCTTGCAATAATATGGTGCTCTTTCAATAACAAGTTGGTTCAGTGGTGTGTATAACTTTCTCAAATCAGCCCTGAATGCCAAATATAATTTATTAACTTGTTAAATCATCCTTTGCATTCTTCTATCATTTATTACATTTCACTAGCAGCTGCTATGTCTTTTTTTCTAAGCTGTTATACAAGAACTAATATGCAAATCAGTTAGTGTACTATGACAATTAATAGCTAAGAAAGCCACACTAGTTGTCAGTTGCAATAACTTGGACAAATGAGAATAAATTTCAGAAAGTAGCTTTTCCCACAGTCATACAAGAACCGAAATAATCCTGACTCATTTTCTACTTGTGCAAGTATGTCGACACATTATGATGGATGGTAATAGGTAAACAATCAGCTGAATGCAACTGTTAGTATTTCCAAATATATTTATTATTATTCATACACACAAACAGCATTTGTTTAACCCAATCAGTTCCTGGTAGCCACAAGAACCATAGGTCAGTTCCTTGTATTCCTTGTCTAATTCTGGATGCTCTATCTTGCAAGTCCCTTGCCACTTCTCTGACTACGCCTGATTTATTCATGTAAAAGCAACAATCTTCTCCTAAGAATAGATACATACCTCCTCTCTTGGCTGTCAAGAACTCCTGAGCATGCTGGTTTTGTAAGACTACTGCTGCCAAAGAGTCTATTTGATCTTGGACTTTTACCAAGGTCCCAGCAATCTGGCTTAGGCTTTGTTGAAATTCTTCAGACAGTTGCTTAAACTGTATTACAGAATGGATTAAGCCACCTACACCTGTACCGACTGCAGTACCTATCCCTAGGATGGCTAATAATGGTATTACTATGGGAACTCTTTTCTGTATATGTCCTACTAGAGGAACAGGGAGGACTTGTTCCCCATCAACAACACCCATCTGTGGGATGAGGTACAAGTTCCAGTCCAGTTGGTTGGTAAACATATGTATGCCTTTTCCCCGCACAAGAAAAAGACCCATTCTCTTCTAAGCATACTGCCATGTTCAAGGAGAAGGCATGAAATCGATGGCCATTCTCATTACTCCAACCCCCTGCCATAAACATACCAGTTAACGGATGTAGTGGGTTT
Source organism: Laticauda colubrina (assembly GCA_015471245.1). Lineage (NCBI taxonomy): Eukaryota > Metazoa > Chordata > Lepidosauria > Squamata > Elapidae > Laticauda > Laticauda colubrina. The sequence continues at coordinate 53,823,398 of BLBF01000004.1, read as the reverse complement.
TTTTGATGAGGGTTTCTTTGTTCATCCTTGATATAGGAAGCTTCAAGAAGGTAACAGGAGTTTTCATTTCCAAGGGGAAATGGAATACAGAATTCCTGTATAGACTTACTATAGAGCCAAAGTGGGAATCGGGGTAGTTCAAATTTACTTGGGCACCTTATCATGGTAATATTTCTTTCCCATTTTGTAAACCTCAGTTGTGGTGGAGTCGAGAAGGTGACCTTCTTTTGGAAGAGGCAGTGTGTAGAAGGAGAAATGCTGGGAGTTAATTTAACATCCATAAGTCTACTTCGAGGGCTTATGACTAATTCTAATTGATAGTTTTGCCAGTACCTTTCTGTCTCTGGTCCCACCAGAGTGCCCTCCCAAGGTTTCTGACTCCTTTTGATGCATAAAGAGGGCAGCCCTAGTAGGCCCACACCAACAGCCACTGGGCCAATGATGGGAAGATGGCTAACTCCCAACTCTTCTAATGTACTATAGAGATCATCATGTAATTTTGCTTCTGCTGTGATAATTCCCCACTTGCCACATCTATCAACAGCTAGTCTTTGCCCAAAGGTCTGGTGAAACTGGGACCACATGATAGGCCATTGGAGATGCAGACAAACACAGCCAGCATCTTTGGCCTAAAGTAGCATCATTCTGGTAAACCAAAGCCTGACATAGCTCCAGCATTCTCAATGGATAGCTTCCTTCTCTCAATTGTCACAGAGGCCCTCCATTGGTCTGAATGATGTCCTGTCTTTGACCCAACCCATGTTTTAACTTAATGGTAGCACGCTCAGGCCCTAAGGTTGTTCAGGATGGCATCCCCACCAGGAAATGAGATGGTGATGGTGGACAGGGACTTGCTCCAGTCCTTCTTCATCTAATGTCTTCAAGGAGCTCAAACCGTGGGTCCTGTTCCTGCCTCACTCTTTAAGATCCTCAATGTCCCCAGAGCCTCCTCCCGGTGTGACAGAAGTTAACTGGCCATTCTCACAACATTCGGGGCTGCCGTTCAGGGTCTTATCACTCAACAGAACCTTTGCAATTAGTAACCAAAGCCATAGAAGACTCATATTTGACAATTTAAATGAGTCAATGTCAACTTCTTGTCCTTCTCTGTCTTATAATTTCAATGTCTCACTCAGCTTCATGCTCACAGTCACAACAAGTGAATAATTGCAATTATGAAATTACCACATCAGGAAGATGGATGGGATTAAGTGTGATTTGGGAAGCTGTCAATCTGGGGTGAGCCACAAAGTCAAGCCTTATTTGCTAGATATAATGCCCACATTCCCAAGCCTCCTAGTATACTACAGAGGACCCACTCCCAGGGTTCTTCAAACAAAAGTGTCCCCAGGAGATGCACACTGTCTTTGGTCACACTCAGTGCTTTCAGACACAACACCTGTCTCCTTGGGGGTTGGGGTGTTTCCAAAAGAACAGGTGTCCAATACAGCAGGTCACAACTAGGGTGATCAGAATCACTAAGGCCAGACCCACTATACTTATGGCTATGATTTGACAGACTACCATTACTTGAAACAGGTCCAACCTCCACCACATACTCTATCCCTAACTTATTAATATCTGCTTATTGTTCTTATTTTCAGCCATACGTAGAGGGTCAGCTTCTGGAATGACACCAGTAAGGTGTCTTCTGCACCATATGTTGCCTGCCCGTTGCTGGTAGGGCAGATATAGGGGGTATTTCTTCAAGCGTACCACTAAAGGACCGGCCTTGTCCTGCTCTGTCCCTCAATATTCATCAGCTGTGGGCTTAACTCAGGTCCAGTGAATTCAAGACTTGGATTCCAACTCCTTTATTGCAAGTGGAGAACACATGACCACAGTATATGGGGGCTTCCATCTTGGCTTCAAGTTTTTCCCTTTCCAGTGTTTTACCCATACTTTGTCTCCCACTTGAATATTATGACTGGGTACTCAAAAATGGTGAGCTGAGGCACACACAATATTGTTGGATTTCTTATATTTATATAATACACATACATACATACATACATACATACATACATACATATATGTAAACACCTGGGCACAAACAGACTCCCTCTGATACCTCCAGCTCAAACACACCCCAACCAGGCACCCAGATGAAACCTAGCTTCCCAATAGATAATAGCCATCCTTTCACACGAAGCCAAGCTACACTGAAAGCCTCCAATACAGGAACAGAGTGTTGCCAGCCAATCAAAGCCACAAAACAGATAGAAGAAACCATAAACACCAATCAAACAAACTCCAAGTCCAATAAACACAGACCAAGACTCCCAACCAATCAGGATGTAGAAAAAAACATCCTGGCACAACAATAGGCTAGCCTCAAATTTAAAACCAACGGCTGTGAGACCCTGACCCACATACAAACTCAATACAGAAGCCTGATGATGGCAGATGAGATTCTGCTGAAACGTTGCCACAACTTTAAAAGCACTACAATGACGTGGGATAATACCCGAAGGAAGCTGAACAGCATATATATATATGTTATATATATGAACAGCATATATATATTTCGACGTGGTTTCACTATTCACTCAAGTCCCAATAAAAGAAATTCTTGAAATCATCAAAAATAAATACCAACCAGCTAAAGACCTCATGGAACTAACAGAACACTGCCTAACCAACACATATTTCATATACAAAGGACAAAGATACAAGCAAATTGAAGGAGCCCCTACGGATCACCACTGTCACCCGTCATTGCAAACCTGTTCATGGAAGAATTCGAATCCAGAGCCCTGGCTAATGCCACCCACAAACCCAAACTATGGCTAAGATACATCGATGACACATTTGTGATTTGGCCCCATGGAAAAGAAAACCTAAACAATTTCCTAGCATACCTAAACAACACACACCCCAAAATCAAGTTCACCATGGAAACGGAAATAAACAAACAACTACCATTCCTAGATGTACTAATCTACAAAAGAACAGATGGCACACTGGGACACACCATATACCAAAAGAAAACACACACCAACCGCTACCTCAACGCCCAATCCCACCACCACCCAGCACAGATAAATTCTGTAGCGAAAACCCTAATTACCAGAACCAAATGCCTGGCAGATAAGACACATATAAAGACTGAACTATGCACCCTGACTGAAGTATTGACAGCCAATGGCTTCCACAAAAACAAAATCACCAACTTGATCCACAAAAACACACCAAGACATAACAGAGACCTAGAAGACCAACAGATCTATGGAACAGCTGTCTTGCCCTACATAAGAGGTACCACAGATAAAATCAGTAAGATACTACACAGGCATCACATCAAGACTGCCTTCAAAACAGACAAAAAAATAGCAGCCATCCTGAGGAACCCCAAAGACAAAATTGACCTGGAAAACCAAGGCATATACGAAATTCCCTGTACATCATGCCCGGCCACATACATTGGACAGACCAATAGAAGAATAAGTACCCGCCTAGAGGAACACAAAAATGCAGTAAAAAAGCTGGAACACACCTCCTCACTAGTCCAACACATGAAAACCACAGGTCACAACATCAACTTCAATGGCACTAAAACCCTGGCCACTATAGAAAACCCCAGCCACAGAATCATCAGAGAAGCCATAGAGATTGAAAAAAGACCTGACAGCATGAATAGAAGAGATGATTCCACCAGACTGTCAATCATTTGGAAGCCTGCACTCTCAAATAGAAAGATCTCCATGCCACAAGCCAGGCAAACACCTGGGCAAAAACAGACTCTCTCTGAAAGCTCCAACCTAACCCCCCCACCATGCACCCAGGTGAAACCCAGCTTGCTAATAAAGAGCAGCCGTCCCTTCACACGCAGCCAAGCTGCACTGAAAGCCTCCAACACAAGAACAGACTGTTGCCAGCCAATCAAAGCCACAAAACAGACAGAAGAAACCAGGAACACCAATCAATCAAACTCCAAGTCCAATGAAATAGGTCCAGGCTCCCAGCCAATCAGAATGAACCAGCCTCAAATTTAAAAACCAGGAGCTGTAAGACCCACATCCATACAGAAGCCTGATGATGGCAGATGAGATTCTGCTGAAACGTTGCTACAACTTTAACAGAACTACAATGACGTGGGATAATACCCGAAGGAAGCTGAACAGCACACATGTAAGTACCCGCGATAACTTAAAAAAACAAATATCTGACCTCTACGGGGAGGAAATAAACAGCCAGATCAGAAGCTATGAGAAGCTGGAAGTTAAAAGAGCAGGAATACTATGTGACCTAAAATTCCTATGCAGCTGCAGAGACAACAATGTAACACCAACCTGCTTCAAATTAACATTTCATAAAAACACAGCAGCTACCAAACGTATCCTGAAAAGGACAGAGATATCTCTACTCAGAAATGAAGTTCACAGTAAAAGATTCCAATTAGATCAGTTAAACAAAGATTTGCTAGCACTACACCTGGAATTGAGCAGCAAAATCCACCCTCTACTTTGGGATAAGATCAAACAACTTACAACTTGGAGAGCTGAAACTGAAAATACTTACAAAAATGATAAACTCTCAAAAAAATTGAAAAAATTAGAAAATGACAAGAAAATTCCCAATAACCCACAACAACACCTGAAACAACTAGTATACAACGTTTCCAACAGAGAACTCAACAAAACAGAAACAGATGTCCTATCCAAAGGATTCAATTATGCCATAGCACCCAAAAAAATCCCAACAGAATCCATCATATGTGCAGTAGAATCCAGCCTAACCAAATTAAATACAGATGAAGCTGACAGAATAAGACACCAGGTTACTCACATCTTATGCACAACGAAACCACCCAAAAATAATTTGCAAAAAGATGAATTCAGAGCGTTACAAACCCTGAAAAATGATAATAATATCATAATACTCCCAGCAGACAAAGGAAATGCCACAGTAGTAATGGACAGAAAAGACTATGAAACAAAATTGACAGACCTACTCCAAGACTCCACATACAAACCTATAAACACAGACCCAACCACATATCTAGAAAAATCAACCAAGAAGAAAATTATAACCAGCCACATAAGCAAAGAAATCCAACAGACGATCATCCCAAGAGAAAAATCTTCTAGATGCCCCAAATTATACGGCCTCCCAAAAATACACAAAGAAGGCATACCTCTCAGACCCATAGTCAGCTCCATAGGAGCACCATTACAAAACCTAGCTAAATACTTAGCAAAACAACTACAGCCCCATGCTGAAACCGCAGCTTCATATGTAAAAAACTCATACCACTTCTTAGAAATGATCAAAGATCTACACGTAGAACAAGAAGATCTGCTTGTAAGTTTCGACGTGGTTTCACTATTCACTCAAGTCCCAATAAAAGAAACTCTTGAAATCATCAAAAATAAATACCAACCAGCCAAAGACCTCATGGAACTAACAGAACACTGCCTAACCAACACATATTTCATATACAAAGGACAAAGATACAAGCAAATTGAAGGAGCCCCTATGGGATCACCACTGTCACCCGTCATTGCAAACCTGTTCATGGAAGAATT
>BLBF01000004.1:53792866-53817470 GCA_015471245.1 Laticauda colubrina | reverse complement strand
ATATATATATATATATCTTATATTTACTTATTTAACTCTCCCACCGTTAGACTCACCCATGAATTCCCTAATTGACTTAATTGATTTTTCAAACTACTATTGATGACAGGGGTCTTCCAAACATCATTTCAAAAGGAGAAAACCAAATTCACTTTCCAGGGGTACACCGTATAGACCAGAGTGCTAGTGGCAATGCATCCACCTACTTAAGGTGAGTTTCAAGGCACATCTTTGTCACCTTTTCCTTTATAGTACTCCATCAAATTGTTTTAACAACTCCATCAAGTTGGGTTGTGCCAACTTCCCTTTTCTTGAGTCAGGACTCCAAGAGCCATATTATTCTTTGAGTTCTTTGAGTTCACATACAAATTGAAAGGTTTCTCAAGGTTGGGAAGTCCCATAATAGGAGTTCGAGATGATGCCAATTTTAAAGTCTCAAAAGCCTGTTTTTGTTCACACGTCAAACATTCACACTTCCAAACATTCACATTTCCAAACATTCACACATCCAAACATTTGTATGTCCAAACAAAGGCTTCCCTTTCTCCCCCCTTTGTAGACTCATAGAGTGGTTTGGCTAGCAGGGCAAAATTTCTACAATATCCTGCTGCTCCTAAAAACCCGTAACTCTCTCCTGCCAGTTGGTTCTGCAATTCCGCACACAGCTTCCTTTCTCTCATGTTCTATAGCTCTCTGGCCCTGACTTAAAGTATAACCTAATATTTAACTTGGGATTTCACTAATTGGGCTTTCTTCCTTGAGGCACGGTATCCTTTGTCCATCAACAGATGAAATAGTTGGTTGGTCTTGTCCCAACAAGTTTCCTTTGTCTGTCCAGTTATTAACACATCATCAAAATATTGGAGTGAATAGTTGTTAAAATGCCTGCCTTTAAGAATTTGGTAATTTGATCTTGAATTGCTTGTGCAATGGGGCAAGGATAACTTCTTCACTTGAATGACGAGTGGTGCATGGTGAACTGCATATCCTGGTGGATTACTTCTACCCATAATCAGTGCACATCAAATTCCTGCCAAGTATCGAGGGCTTAAACCTCTTGGGCCACCAGTACTTGCCACATCTCATCCAGAGAGTGCCACATCTCATCCTCACAACTAGTGCCATATTGCATTCCTCAAATGACAAATTTGCCCCCCATTTTATCGATGACTCGAACCTCTTGGGTCACCATTTTCACATAATTTTTTCATCATCTGGATTGGCCTTGGGGTCTCCATAATCTCCACTAAAGCCCTTCATAAAATTCCTCAGAATACACTGAAGAGGTGTCCGGGGGACACTTCCTCCACCACCCATTTCTAAGACACTGACACCTGTGATGCCACTGACACCTGTGATGCCGGACATTCCAATGGTTACCAATAGGAACTCCAATGGCTTAACCATCCACACAATTTTTGGGCCTCATTAGGATTCACCAATCCCGGACCCCAGGGGATGATCAGGCCCCCTCTTCCACTCTCAAAACAAGTGGGTCTACAATTCCCCAATATTTGCCTGCAGGCATCTTCTTCCCAGCTGGCGTTATTTCGTGACTTATTTTTGATTCCATTCAGGTTCTTGGATCAGTCGATTGCCCACCTTACAGTGCCGTCCTTCTAGAGAAATAATCTGTGCCAGCTGAAGGTTCAGTGAGATGGCCCTGGCTGGGCACTGGTTGGTCCATGCCAGCCTCAGCAAAATATCGCTCCAAGTCCTGCCGCGGTTACCATAAATGTTGCAGGAAATGACAAGACTTAGACCTTGGAATCAAAAATAAGTTGCTTTTATTTGCGCAAAAGTTCAGAGCAATACAGCCAAAGCAATATCTGAACCACTTCCTATAGATCGACATTCACATATATACATTTCAGAAGCAGTAAATCACAGAAATATAACTTGTCAATCATTCATTGGTTACTTTGAATTCCAGCCCCTCTGTTGCTAGGCTAAAGAAATGAAATACCTTCCCCTCTGACTTACTCTATGTCAAAGATGTCTTGTCATAGCATCTAGTTTCCAGCAGTACATTCATGGTTTTGTTGCAAGCAAGACATGCGGTTTTCTGTAATAAAGCTTCCTGCTTCACAAATATGAGTGACCAACAGATGAACCTGTGATCTGACATTTTCCATTTTCTTAATACACACATTTCACTATCTAGATAGAAGAATCATGTGAATATCTCTCTAAAAGTAATACATTTCTTCTTTATGTCCTGCCTCAATCCCATATCTAGATAGTCAAGCACTAACCATAGTTATGGGCAATGGGTCAGGCTTAGCTACTAAAATAATACTAAGATCACTTAGGCCAAATCATTGCATTTTATAAACTTCATAAGGACTCAGGCTTGTGAAACAAATTAAATAAAATTCCTTCTTCACCAACGCGGCCAACACAGAACCCAGATTTATTCTGCTTATCCAGGACTTATCTTCACTGCTAGGTTGTGCTGTTGTCAGTATAGGTGTGCAACCATTTTTCGAGGACAGGAACAGATGACGTTCCCATGCATTCATTCTCGCAGTCTCTGGACATCTTTTTCTGCTCCAGTTTCCTACCACTGCTTTCTTGCTTCTGTCAGCTCAGCCCTTGCTATATCAGTTATATATTGTGTTTGTTTTACTTTTACTGTTGTGTTTTACTTTTTTCCAGGTCTGCTCCACATTTGATTGGTGTGCCTTCACAGAGGCAGAAACACCCCTTTGCTGCATTTTCCCTGCTTTTCTTGAATAACTTATTGTAAGTCGCTCAGAGTCACTTCGGTGAGATCAGCAGTATAGAAATGTGATAAATAAATAAACAATTGCTGAAAAGTCTGCGATAACAAGTCCTCTTTGCTAGCATAATGGTTATAATACTTCCCTTCTTACATGAGGAATGTCCTTAATTCAAAACCCAACAGGATATTTTTCCTCTGAATTACCTACTTTTCTGCTGGTCTGTCTGTTTGCTTTTTTTTTTTAATAAGTTCACCAGTGCATTGTTTTATCATTTTTCCAATCCCTCGGGCTCAGTGATGGGCTTTAAATAAAAAATCTGAAAAGGAAAGTAACTGAATTGGGAACTCACACAAACCTATGAAAGCATATATCCACAGTATAAGAAGATATAGGTATATAGATTAGATGTAGCTGTAGATGTAGATGTAAATATAGATATATGTCAAATTCCTGTCATAGAAAGAAATGTGATTAGCAGTCAGCCTTCCGGAACAGAATACTGGGAGAGAACATTAGTGAAAGAATTGTGCAAGGGGAGGACACAGCAACTTGAAGTCTAGACCTGGCAAGCTGATGCCAAAACATCTCAACCTAAGCCGGATTTTCATAATCCAATTTAGAGTCAAGCCAACCCAAGCAAGGGATAGGAGCAGTTAAAGGTGTATGGAAGATACGTCCTCAGTCACATAATGGACCTTTGAGGGAGGAGGGGCAGTTAATTAGTGGAATGAGCTTTTATAACAGGCTGTTCTGGAAGACCATGCAGAAACACAATCCAATCTAAAATGCAATCCAGCTGAGAGTGAATTTTTGGGAACGTATCACTTCTTCTTTTCTATTGCTTCTAGCTGTTTGGGGGCACCATTTAAACTTCACGTAGTCCTCAATTTACAATCACCATTGAGCCTGAAATTTCTGTTGCTAAACAAGACAGCTGTTAAGTGAATTTTGCTCCATTTTACAACCGTTCCTGCAGTTAAATGGCTTCCCCATTGACTTTGCTTGTGAGAAAGGGACAAAAAAATAATCACAATCACCCTGAGACATGACAACTGTCATAAATACATGCCAGTTGCCAAGCATCTGAATTTTGCTCACATGACTGTGGAGACTGCAGGCAACGGATCATATGTGTGAAAAATGATCATATGTCACTTTTTTCAGTGATGTTGTAAATTTGAACTATCACTAAATGAGTGGTTGTCAATTGAGAACTATCTTTTACTAGTTAAAGCCATAAATAGTTCAGATAATGGTACTAAAAGTACCATCTTCTCCCATGTCATTCTATTTCATCGAGAACAAATAAACATTGAGTGTCCAACCTTGTTTGGATCTTGACTGTGTCTTCTAAAATACAATTAAAGGACTAATAAAAAGAGGTTTTAGGTTTTTGTTATTTTGTTTATACACTCCATTTCTCAGACTTCTGCACAGGGAATTCATTTAACTTTCTCATTATTGGTTTTCAAAATCCTTTGAATGTTTTTTTGCTTCAGTGGATTGCTAATCTGGCCTTTGTTTGATTTTGTTCATCACTGTGATTATCATTAACCTTATTTAGCAACAGCACTGAGACATATACTGCTTTATAGTGTTTTTATGGCCCTTTCCACATGGTTTACAGAGTCAGCAAATTGCCCCCAGAAATCAAGGTCCTCGTTTTATTGATCTCAGAAGGAATGAAGGCTGAATCAACCTTGAGTAGGGCAGGATCACACTCCTGACAGTGGCAGACAGAGTTAGCCTGCAATGCTGCATTCTAACCACTACAGCCATTTAAAGATATTTCAGTATCTTTGCTTTATCATTGAACATTTCCCTTGAAACAAATGAGATGGGCTTTTAAAAAAAACAAATAATTAAATATAAACTTCTATTAATTTCTCCTGGGTCTCATTAAAGTATTTCAGAGTGTTTTTTACCAAGCCTTTCATCCAGGCAGAAAGAATCTTGTTGTAGAGCCCGGTGTAACAGATGCTGGAAGGTTAGCATTATGAGAGGGTTAATCTTAGGACAGGGAGATGTGCTATTTGCAGCATATATCAAATGTATATTGAGAGAGCTCTCTCCCATTAGAACTGAGATCATATTGTGGCTCATCAACTGAGAAAATGAAAATATTTATAAAGAACTTACTGTAAACGTTCACATAATGACTTCTAGAAGGGATGTTGTCATTCGTAAGATGGCTTCGTGGGAGCCAGAGTTAATCACTAAGTACCAGAAGGCAAATTACTGAGAATACTATCCTTCAACCCTTCTACTTTGATATTCCATGCCATTTTCTGCTTATTTCTTTTTATGGGAAGGTAGACATTCAAAGGTGGCATGATGGCTCAGCAGTTAAAGACACTGAAAAGCTGATAGCCCAGGTTTAAGACCCAAGAACCGCATGCCAGGGTGAGCTCCCATTACTTACCCAAGCTCCTGCCCACTTAGCAGCTTGAAAGTATACAAATGTGAGCAGATAAATAGGTACCACTTTGATGGGAAGGTAACAGCATTCCATGCACTGTGGCAAATGAAGATGTGCTGGCCACTTGACCACAGAAATATATTTGGACAATGTTGGTTCCCTTGGCTAAAAAATGGAGATCAGCACTGCCACCTAGATTTAGATTTGTCTGCACAGGGGAAACCTTTACCTTTTATCAAGAGTTCATCAGAACTTTTTATATTTGACCATAGGCCATAGTAGTCATAATAGTTTAGAAGCATGTTTTTAGGAAGAATCCCATTCTGCTTATCTGTAGTGTAGAATTAAAGTTCAATTTAAAGTCATCAAAGGAAATGCAGATCAGGGTACCAAATTTTCCCGTTTGGTGGTGGTACTGTTGCAGTCTGCATCTCCAGAAGTGAGAGATCAACCTGCTTCTCCACTGAGGGAACTTAAGAAGCCTTGAAAAACATTGCTATTCTCTTACCTGCAAAACAGGCATCGAGCAAAGTGCTGGATATTTTGCACTGAGCTCTGTTTTTCCTCCTCTTGGATCCTAGCTTTTGCCTCCATGCCTGCTAACAGAAGGTACATTAACAACCCTGTTCTAATTTCCCATTGCACTGTTATGCAAATGGCTATGTTATCCTGCAATGAATCTGTTGCTAATTGTACAATTACTCTCTATTTAGCAAGCCAATTTTAACAAATGAGTTGACGTTGGCCCAGCCTAATTTGCAGAATAAATCAAGCATGATTCTTATTTGATGTTTAAATCAAGCAAGTTGTCTGGGCGGTTCATTTTCTATGGCTTTCTCCTGTCATAGATTATGATGTTTCCAAGTGTGCTGCATACGTCTCTGCGGTTGATGTAGTTCTGCGCTCCAGCTTTTTAATGAAACAAGGTAGGAAGGATGTGGTTCAGAGTGTCAACAATGCCCATGTAGAATCCTAGGCTCCTGTTTAAGCTGCTGATCTTGGCTTGCTCATTATGAAGATTTATACCATCATCTAGTGGAACTCCTGTAAAACTACAGCCCATTAATCCTCTCATCTGGAAGGTGCTTTTTATCACTGCCAGAGACCTGAAAGAACAGCTGATGAGGTTCTTTGCACAGAGATTATGAAAGGAAAGATGGGGAGGGTTGCCACATTTGTAGAAATGTTTCTCCAGACAGGGGAGTGAAAAAGCATACAATATATTAGCCTAAGACAGATAATTTCTAGCGCTTGATCTGAATGCCACCTCTCCAACCTCACTCCATATTCTAATGTTGTTTTCTGAGCACTGGAAAGCCTCTAGCAGAAAACAAGTTTGCAGCCTATGCTGGAAGAATTCTTGGCAGGCAAAGCAGAAGGTCAGAGGAGAAAATATGCAATCAGTGCCTTTTGTACTACACAATAAGCACTTTTTCAATGGAAGAGATTCTCTCTCTCTCTCTCACACACACACACACACACACACACACACAGCATCCCCGGCTTTGTGTGTGTGTGTGTGTGTGTGGCTTTCTGAATCGTGCAAGTTTGGTAATGCCATCGTTTAGCTGCAGTTTAGACATCTCAGTCTTAGGCAGTTATACTCATTCTTTGATTGATTTATTTTGCTGCCAAGCCACATTATTCCAACCCCCCTAGTTACAACTTTCTTCCCAAGAATTTATTCTCCTTTATGCAAATAAGATCAGGGCACTGGAAGCAGCTTCTCTGTTAGCCATCTAGGAAATCCAAAAGGTAAAATGCCCCTCAATTTCAAGATGAACAAATCACAAGTATAAAAGTCACTCCAGGCCTTCATGTAAAAAATAGCCTGAAGAAAAGCCATTTGCAGCTGATTGGCTACTTTCCTTTTAGCCTGGGAAAGTTCGTGCTGATGCACATATCCTTTTGCACATTGGTTGGCTTTCTGCTCAATTTACATCATGCTTGCAGTTGGTGCGTCACATTGCAATTTTGCATTATCGTTTACTGCTAACTTCGAGTGACTTATTTATTGTCTCACCTTTATTATTTTTACAAATAACTCAAAATGGCAAACATATCCAACACACCTTCCTTCTCCTATTTTCCCCACAACAACCTTGTGAGGAGGGCTGGGTTGACACAAAATCATCCAGCTGGCTTCCATGACTAAGGCAGGACTTGAACTCACAGTCTGCTGTTTTCTAACCTGGAGCAGTGAATTAGGGTAGCATTCTAATTTTGCCTAAGTCCAGAAGCTAAGCAGGGTGAAGCTTGAGTAATATTTGGATGGAAAACTATAACCTCAACCTTTTGGGCACCAGGGATCAGTTCCGTGGACAAAGGTTACTCTGCAGACCAAAGGCAGAGCATAGTTTTACAGAAGTGGCCCAGTTTCTGGCATGCCATGGACCAGTGCGGGTCAATGCACCAGGGATTGGGGACCCCTTATATAAAGTATCTCAAACTGTAAGCTAGGTTGGGAGGATAACAAAAGAAAGCAGTGTAGTTGTCCCAAAGACTGAAAGGACTTTTCATGAAGTAAACAGGAAACAAGCTCAAATTGGGGGGGGGGGGGGGGTTTGTATCTGTGACTAGAATTGTATATGGGGTAGAGTTTATGCAGCACTATAATTTCTAAGCCCCAAAATGTCATATTTTGCAGAATGCCTCCTGCATGTAGCAGTGAAATGATTTTTATTGAGTCTATAATTTTTAGTCATGCAATTATAATATGACTATGATAAAATTAAGGTAAACAATCCTGCTAAGTCAGTAATCAAATTATATAAGGAAATAGGATGAAAGAAATCTGTAGCAGAAATGCAGTATGACACTTGACAGATTTAGACTATTTGCCTACAAACCCAATTAACATAGTGCTCTTAACATATTACTTTCTAGCTGTCTTGCATTAGAGTGCTATAGACTGTAAGAAATGATAGGCAGAAATAGAAACAATTTGCCTGTACAGACAGGAACAAGGAAAAGAAATATTTTTTAAAAAAAAGAAAAAAATGTTATGGCTGTTCCACACACTCATGGTGACTGCAGGCAGATTACAGAAGTGAAACCCTCAATACAAATCTGAAATAAAATCTCATCACCACCTCTACCACCCATTGCGACAAGAATCAAACAAACCACTTGATGGGCTCCACGTCACCCTGGGGCCTCCAGGCCAGCAGTGGGATCCTACCTGTTCCACTACTGTTTCAGTGATCACGCACCCACACCTAACAGCTTTCACATACCAACTGAAGCCTGCAGCACCAATCAGCAGAGAGGATAAAGAAGAGAAAAGGACAGGGGAAGATGGGAGGGCCGATCCATGCTTTTCTGTTTATCCTCTCAGCTGATCGTCAGAGGCTTTTTTTACGACCAATTTAGTCAAACTGGGCCGAACCAGGAGCATACCACCATTGCCCTAGGCCTGCTGGCAAGATTATGCCTTCAGGGCCCTTTGGAGGAGTTATCAAGGCAGGGGCCAATCTTATCGCCAATCAAATCTAAATATACAAATACAGGTAGTCCTCGGCTTATGACTACAATTGAACCCAGAATTTCTGTTGCTAAGTGAGACAGCGAGTTAAGTGACTTTTGCCCCATTTTACAACTTTTTCTGGCCACCGTTGTTAAGTCAATCTCTGCAGCTGTTATGTTGGTAACTCAATGGTTGAATGAATGTGGCTTCCCTGTTGATTTTGCTTGTCAGGAGATCACAAAAGGTGTTGACAGGACCCCGGGACACTGCAACCGTTATAGAGTCAGTTGCCAAGTGTCTGAATTTTGATCACATGACCATGGGGTTTGCAGCAATGGTCATCAGCGTGAAAAACGGCCATGTCACTTTTTTTTCGGTACCATTGTAGTTTCAAACGGTCTTTAAGAAAACCGTTGTAAATTGAGGACTACCCATAAAAGATTTTCTATACCCCTCAAACTAACAAAGACAATGACACATTTGTCCTTCAGAATTAGATAAAAGATGCTGACTGAAAATACCAGACACACATTGCTAATGTTCCAAAGCCTAAATGTCATGGCTGGATTAACAATACCTGACATTTTATTTTTCTAAAGTTGTCTGTTTAGAAGTAGCATTGGAGATGATGGGTAGGTCTTGAAATATTGATTGATGCCACCAAGACTTCTGTTATGAATTCTCAGAATAAAACATAGGCTGGGTTTTCTTTTTCCTTGCCGAAGAAATGACTACTTTGCAAATCTGGTGATAACTGAAAATCAGATTCAGAGATGTTGGAGGTACCTTTTACCTCACATTTGGAGATCCCATTTCACCACCTTTCTTCTCTTTAGGAATCTTTACGAATCAAGGAGGTTCCATCTCCTCATCCCAAAATCTGCAGCCCCCTCTCCAAACTGAAGACATTTCCAGAAGGCAATGTTAAAGGGGGGGGGGGGGGGAAGAGCCATTAAATCTCATCTATTAGCAATTAACCAAGCAAAGCTACAGCTTGACTATGTCATCTAATCATAAGCATGTCTGCAGTCCCTATTTATAGTTAATTTAGCTTGCTTTTAAATCATAAAAAAAACTTAACAGTAATGAAAAGGCGTGACCTGTCACTCCTCAGGAGGCCTAGTCACATTCCTGCCTCAAGTTTTCCATGTGACACAGCCATGCCACAATTAAAGCACAATAATTTGCTTGTTATTCCAGGCAGGCCCTTGCCTTAGTAATGGGCTGCTTGGTGGAGAGATGGATTTCCTTGTTAGGAGCTAAGCACAGGATTAGCTGAATTCTCCATGGAGAAATCTTGATTTGTTCAAGGTCTTTCATGTTTTCTTCAGAGAAAGGATTATGTCTACTTAAAGAGTGGGCTTGTGTAAAAAGCTACAACGTATAAGAAAAGGATTTAGGGCAGTCAGGCTTGCGGTTAAGTAGCTGAAGGGGTAGAGGGTGTTTTACAGCAAAGGATTATTTAAATCCATAACTTTAAAAAAACGGTTCAGCAGCACAAGGTCAAAACAGAGTAATGTGCTGGAAAGGCAGTTAAGCATAAGTTAATATTCATTTTACTTTGTCTAATTATTGCAAGGATTCATTTCAGAGTTAATTAGTAGAAAAAGAAAGAGTCCAGCTGTCTCTTGCTCTGAAGTGCTACAGGAAGGGAAAATGAGACAGAATTCAGTCCCATTTTCCTTCTATGTTGCTTTTAGAGTGCAGGCTTATTGTGACATTTCTCCTCGCAGTCGCAAACATCAGAAAGGATCACTTCATTATTTGTGAAATGAGGCTACAACAAATAGACAGATAAAAACTTCTATTGCAAAACTTGGGAAAAACTAATGCCAAGCTGACCTCTTCTACTCTTTACTTACTAGTATGTTGGTGTGTATGTGTGAGAGAGGGACGAAGACGCACCAACATTTGTTCTAAAATTGGAATTTAGAGTTGAAAAGCTGAATGTTACACAAACAATGTTGGTCAAGTTGTCAATGTGTGGATTGTCTGCTAATTAATTCACCACAGATACCGTACAAGCAGATTTATGATATATTCAGAATTACAAACAGCAAGATCCTCCATTTTTACAGTGATCTTTCCATATTTCCAATTACACCCTATTTTAAAGTTCCCTGTTTTCTGAACTTCATTTTAAAATAAAATTCTATGGGAAAAATAATGAATAGAATTCATACAATGAAGAAACAATTATTTATAGGTATAGAACATATCATTAAGAACAAATGAAGTGTTCTGAAAATGAATGTTGTGAATTATTTTGTCAAGGTAGGAAAATCCAAAGGAAGAAAAATATGTTTTAGCTTTATTTGCTAAAAGTTTATTTTCTTTCATGTCCTGCTCACTCAAACTATATTTTTCGTGCATTGGAACAGCCCAGATCATCCTTGTTTTCCACTCAAGTGGTATTAATTTTCTACCAGTTTACGTACACCAGTATGAAATATACCTGATTCTTATTGGAAAAGGATCTTAATTTTTGTATCATTAAAAAGGTCAGCATCACATCCATTTCAATGAGAAAATGGATTGTTTTCTTTTTGTTACTTCTGTGTCTCTGTGTGAATGGCAAGTATTTCTAATGCATTCTGGGGCTTGTTACCTGTTCTGTTCGGAAATAAGGTGCGCGAGACCGGGTTCTAACAAACAGCTCTTTATTCAAACAGTGAAGTAACTGGTAACAGAACATTGGCTCAAGCCGCGGCAGCCCTTCTTATAGTGGCTTGCTCGCGGCTTGTGGCCAATGACAGTTGTTTGAGTGCTCCCGCCATTCGGCAGGCCAATCGGAATGGCTCTTAAGTAATCAATCTGACAATGGCCTTCTCGACCAATCAGATAGAGGTATTGGAGTCTACCAAGTTCTATACACAACATTACCCATCTCATATAGACTACTTCTGCCGATTATTGCACCCTCCAGGGTGTTAAGCATCAATTTTACCCCATCAGCCTCATATACCAATCACCCCTCCAGTCCTTCTCTTCTCCCTCTCCATGTAACTGTTGCCAGAAGTGTCTTCATTTTGACAGATTTACCTGAAAGTGGGTATGAAGACAGCTTCCAAATGCCAGCCTTCCAATTCCGAGCAATTTATCCAGAAATAGCAGTGCCACCGCTGATAATGGAACTGGTGCTAGGAATGTTGGAAAAGAGTTGTTTAGACCAGTTTTTAAAAGGAAGTGACCTAATTCACACTTTCACAGTCTATGAGTCTTTTACAGAGAAGAACTAGTAAAAGTCCTATTTTCCTTCGCTTACTGTCCTAAACATACTTCCATGTTCTTGCTCATAGACAATTTATCCTATGGTAATGCTGCCTTAAGAAAAATTTCTTCAGTTTGGGATGTTCAGTCTGGACTTCTGAATGCTGTGGACTCCAATTCCCCTGGTGCTCTGCCTTCCAATTCTTTTGAGCAAGGAAAGCAATTGTCTATCATTTCCCTCTGAGTGGTTTTGCTGGGTACACATATTCTTTGCAAAAACTTTAGTTGGCAAATTAGAGCATTAAAATACATATTCTCATGTACATAATTGTTTTTCCTTTCTTGCATTTCTACAGGTTTGGCGCCATATACTTTGCTGCAGATACTGTTATGTTAGTGTTTCTATAATATAGTGATTATAACTTATACCCAAAATGCAGAGGATCACCTCTGTTTAAAAACCCCAAGAAATCCTTCTTTTAATTACTATTCTTCTTAAGTACTTAAAGTGCTAGTCACTTCACTGTTTTTAAGCAATTCACCATTTTACTGTTTCATTGCATTTATTGAAACTTGAAATAGAAGGGTTTTACCCCAGTTCTCAAATATTCCAATAACTAAGTACTGTAAAGGAATTATCATTGTATTTTCCTGAGCTGGATGTGACGTGATGATGCAGAAGCTTAATGATGCTGGAATTGCTGGCCAGAAATGGTTTGTACTCTGGCAATTTGAGCCCAGTTCTGTGAGATGGAGTGAGCTCCCATCACTTGATCCCTAGCTCCTACTCACCCAGCAGTTCAAAAGCATGCAATATTGGATAAAGATTGAAAACTTATGTATGGATTAAATGATATTGATATTAAATCAATTATTTGAAATATGAAATGTAAATTTATTTAAAGATGAGTGAAATACATAATATGAGTTGATATTATATAAGATTAATGGAAATGAAAATATGACTATGTTCAAGTGTTATAACTTGGAAACATGTTGCTCACGTGAAAAGATGCATAAAATTTTAAAAATAAAAAACTTTTGGAGGAAAAAAAGCATGCAATATTGTGAATAGAAAAATGGGTACCACTTCAGTGGAGAAAACCTAGCTGCGTTTGTGTGAGTGGAGACCAGAAGCCAGCATTAGACCTTGGCTGGACATGAAGCATCACAATACAAGCAAGGTGAAACTGGGGTGGGGGAGAGAGCCTGGAAGAGCCAGCAACCCAAGTGCCACTAATTAATTGGTGTAAAGCAAATTTTCCCCCTGTGGTGCACCAAATATAAGCATCAAACAGAATGAACTAGCATTCTAGACAGTCAGGACTACATTGTGCATGATGTATAGATTTCTCCAACATTGTAGCCAGGGGTGGGATTCTACCAGTTCGCACCTATTCGCTAGAACCGGTTGTTAACATTCTAAGCAGCTCAGAGAACTGGTTGTTAGAAGAAATTACTGGCCTAATCCTGTAAGGAAGACAGGAAGGAAACATTCTGATGTTGCTTACAGGAACTGCCTCTCTGTTAACCCTTATTACATTCCTGGCAGGACTAGACTTCCTGTCTCAGGAACATCTCTGGAGTTTTTTTTCCCCTCCTTTGCTGGTACTTTGCTTGTGAGGAGTGACCATTGAAAGTTACAATGGCACTGAAAAAAGTGATTTATGACCATTTTTCACACTTACGACTATTGCAGCATCCCCAGAGTCTTGAGAGGCCAGGCGAGGAGATGAGTGCCTTGATGTGAGTGATATTGAGTTGGCCACATCCAGCCAATAACATGACCACCAAGCCATGACCACCACCCGACAGCCACTTATTAAAAAATTTGAATCCCATCCCTGATTGTAGCAATGTGCTAGATAGATGAGAGAGAGGGGGGGGAGGGAGGGAGAGACAGAGAGAGAGGGAGATGTCTGGGGGCTATAGATAGATAGATCTGGGTTAAACATAAAGTAAAAAACTACTGGTTAAAAGAAAAGAACTAGAATGCATACATTCTAATGACATAGTGGGTTTTGTTCCATACAGCAAGGTCAAACCATTTCAGCAGGTGCTGAATATGTGTGATCAAAACATTTAAGTTTTAAAGCAAGGCACATTTGAAACTTCATTCTGTCATGTAAATTGAGAATACTTCTGTTTGTGTTTAGTATGAAAAATTGGCAGCAAGCAACTCAGGAAGATCAGAGTTTTCCACACATAATTTAAAACACATTTTTGGGAGTTCTCCTAATAGTCACTTAAAATCTCCAAAAGTAAATATGGAGAGTGTGAAATATGTGTTCGTAGATGTAGGATTTGTGGCTTAGTTTTTATTTTGTGATCTGAACTGGGATTTTCTAGATGTCTAATGTGTTTTTATTTTTCACAAATCGAAGTGTTTTTCAGTATCCTAAAATTGTCTTTCTGAAACTGGCACCTTCTTGATGTGCTAAGACTACAAATCTCAGCATTCTCTGCCAACATACTCAGGAGTTTTGGAGTTTGAATATAACGATCCAGTGGGTGCTAGGAAGTTGTTATAAATAGTTGTGACATGAAAAGACACTTCATGAGCCAGTAAGTGTTTCAATGTAATGTGTCAAAGTCCTTGAAGTCATTTTATCCTGAATCATGGAAAGATGGAAGATGTTTTTCTCTAATAGAAGATAACTATCTCATTGCCTTTCTGGGAATGATGGAAATGGACACAAATATTTCTTTCTGTGCTGATCTGAGCCATCAACAAAAGCATTTATAATCATTAACAAGGTATCACTTACAGAACTATTATAATTACTTATTTGATCAATTTGCAAGTTCATTTCAATTACACTTCCCAATTCAGAAGTTAACTGTGCAAGGTGGTTAAGGGAAAGACAAAAATGCAATCATAAATTGCAACAAATAGAAACAATTTTTTAAAAAGCCACAGCAGAGGTTCAAAATGCTAACATTTAAGCTCAGCGACCCAGTCAGAAAAAGACAAATACTGGCGGATGTAAAAGGACAATAAAACACAAGTGCTTTCAAAAGATGACAGAATGCCAGCAGGGAGACAATTCAATAAAATCTGAAGGAGACCCTCTCCTGTCTTCCCATCAAACTTAAGGTGGATGGCTTTGGAACATGGAAAATTTATCTCCAGCTCACCTCATTTCACCACCTTTCTCACCTCGAGCTGGCTCATTTCTTAGAAAGCAATAAGTGAATTCAGAGGTGGACAACCATTAGCCTTCGGCAATGTTTGGCTCTGAGCCAAAAACTATGTGTCCCTTATCCTAATTTCAAATCTGATTCCCTTCTTGGCAACCTGCAGGGAACAAGGAAGACCAAAAAGAAAAAAAAAGAAATGTTGAGGAATAAGAGGATATCTCACCCATCTTTGAACATGTCTTATTTGTGAAGGGATAGGGTTGCCACTTCTTTTACAAAAATGTCCATCCCACTGTAAGTATTCCTGTCTTAAATTATCAATGACGATCAAAATAATTGTCAGCACTTGAGATGATCACTGGAAATAAACAGGTGATCCCAAAGTGTCTCATTGTATTGTGTATCATATACTTTCATTGATAATGCATGATGTATATGATTTACAGACCCCTCACATTCCGGACATAAACTGTTTCAACTCCTTCCCTCAAAACGATGCTATAGAGCACTGCACACCAGAACAATTAGACACAAGAACAGTTTTTTCCTGAAAACTATCACTCTGCTAAACAAATAATTCCCTCAACACTGTTCAACTATTTACAAAGTGTGCACTATTATTACTGTTCATCTTCTCATCACTCCTTATCACCCATCCCCTCCCACTTGTGACTGTATGACTGTAACTTTGTTGTTTGTATCCTTACGATTTATATTGACTGTTTCCTAGTATGATTTGATTGCTTATTGTACTCTATGACTATCATTAAGTGTTGTACCTTATGATTCTTGCCAAATGTATCTTTTCTTTTATGTATACTGAGAGCATTTGCACCAAGACAAATTCCTTGTGTGTCCAATCACAATTGGCCAATAAAGAATTCTAATTCGAATGTATCATAAAGATCATGAAATTAGTAGTTTTTATTGAATTAGTAGTCCCTTTGCTTAGTCACCTGCTTACTGTATACATTTGCCATTTTCTATTGAGCTTTAGAAGTAACTAACATAAAGTTGGACCAATATTAGAGGTATATGTGTTATCTGCATTCTCAGAACCAAGCTGTAGAAACCACATCAGCCAAGCTTCCTATGAAAATCACAGTGACTGGGTCACTTCTGGTGTAGGAAAAGTTAAGGAGTGGGACAGATTTAAATATTTAAATTGCCTTCTGTCAGCTTGAGTCCCTTGTGCTAAATATCACTGATGAAGAACAGAGGAAATAGACCTAGAGTTGACATTGGCATAGCAAGCCATCATCAATAGGTTAACTCTAAAGCAATCTTTCACATAGTTTGAGTTTTGGAGAGTGACAAGAGTAAGAGCTACCTTGTTTTAATTTGGATCTGATAGATGGAGAACTCCTGAACCATCTCAAGGTAAAAACATGGATAAGTGGTAGAGCACATTGATCATCCATCGACTGAGAGTTGGTAGATTAGGGAAATAGCTCAGATGAATCTGTGGATACCATATTTCCCTGAATATGTAGGAGCAATGAGTATATCATGTATTTCAGACTTCTTTCTCCAATGGCATCAAGAAGTATAGGGTAGATGGAAATATGGGGAAGAAAAGACAGATCTGTTTGGTCATAGTTTCCTACTTTTACTTCTTCTACCTGCTTAGATAGTTTGGCAAATCAAGTAAAGACATCCCAGATGTTACTCCTGTTGAACACAAGACAGTCTCAAATAATGCATATGTAATATTGAAATCGATCAAAGGTCCAACATTGTATCTATTCTGGAAACCTGGCAAGATGTGGCTTATATAAAATAATCAGGAGCACATACAGGAATGACGGAGACTGAAGTGTTACGATAGTCTATACAAAAAGAATTTTCTTTTTTAGGCCCCGTATCATGGATTTTGCTAATTCAAGGCTCATACCTAGGTGGTTGAATAAGGAATTAAGGAGATGATATTCCTGTCTAGGGCCAATGATGGGACCATCTCAGAACCAGAATATTTCTGACCCTGGGACACATTGTCATCCAGATTCTCACAATCTTAGACACCACTGCATCTCTATGGTAGTGTTATAAAGCTAAATATCATCATCTTATACATGATCCCAAACCAACAAATGAGCTAAGCTTCACCAGCAGCTTCATATATATGTTAAACATTAGTGGGAGAAAGTCAAATCATGCCACACTTCAAGTAACAGCAATTGCTCCTCTATCATTGTTGATTGGAACCATTCCCTAAAGTAGGAATGAAACCACTGGAGAATGGCATCTGAAACTCTCAACCATCACAGGGTGCTCAGTAGGACATCATGCTTAATGTTATTGAAAACCATGGAGATATCTAAAAGGATGTGGAGTGTCAACATCCCACCCTCAAAGTCTCAATGGGCATCACCAGAGCAACCAATGCTATTTCCATCCCCAAGCCTGGTTCTGAATCCAGAATGAAAATGAACCAAATATTCTGCTTTATCTAGGCTGGGCTCAGAGAGAATATCCTCAATTTTTGTCAACGGTACAAAACATTGTGTGATGTAGTGGTTTCATAGGAAGAACTTTATGTGGATTAAAACTGAACTACTATATTCTATCTGTATCTCAGCCCAAATCTTCAGAAATATATTAAAACTATTCATCACTTTATATTTTGGAGGAGGAGAGGGAACAGAAATCACACTTGCTTCTCCAGGATTTGTAGTACTGACCTCGGATATATCTGAATCATCCAACAAATAGATCATTTGTGCTGACTGGATTTGAGAATACTGTAGTCCTTGACTTACAAGCACAACTGAGTTCAAAATTTCCACTGCTAAGCAAGACAGTTGTAAAGTAAATTTTGACCCTTTTTACACCTTTTCTTGCCATAGTTGTTAAGTGAATCACAGCAATTGTTAAGTTAGTAGCATGGCTGTTATGTGAATCTGGCTTCCCTATTGACTTAGCTTGTCAGAAGGTCACAAAAAGTGATCACATGACTTCGGGACACAGTATCCATCATTAATATGAACCAATTGCCAAGCATGTGAATTTTTATTATGTGATGCTACAGCAACTGTAAGTGCAAAAATGGTCATAAGTCTCTTTTTTCAGTTCTGTTGTAACTTTCAACAATCACTAAATGAATGGTTGTAACTGAGGACTATCTTTATAAGCTATATTTCAGGTATCAGTAACACTGCAAATAAAAAATACCTGTAAGGACACTTAGAAAGAAGCAGGTGGCAGTACAATCAGAAAAGCCAAATTAAAATGTACACTATATCTATAACATGACATACAAATCTGCTACCTGTTCTATCTTTCAAGCAACTTTTCCTTGTTTAGAATTAAAATGCACTGCATGTTTTCAAGTTCATAAGAACACATAATTTCCTTTTTGGCCTTGAAATAAAAGATCATCAGTGTACAAAGCAACCTAGATTAAATCTGCCAAGTTGCTTTATTTTATTTTATTTTATTTTTGTTTGCTAGCCTGTTTTATTTTGATACTGCATTTAGAAATTATCATTCTAAGAGGGGAATATTCAGCTAAAATTCTCATAAAAACACCAGAGAAATTAATGAGACAATCAGATATGACTAACAGTCTTAAATCAGAAAGCTAACACATGAATCTTTAAATCAAATTCCTTTTAAAACTAATCAATATCCTAATTAATTAAATCTAACACATGGCACTATATTTAAATAAAATGGTGCTCATTTTCTAACATGTCTAATATGTTGGGTTTTTTTTTAAATTTTGCAATATGTCCTTATTTGGAGTTCTTAAATAAAAGCCTCTGTCTAAATTTATCTTTTCTTACATAAAATTGCCATAAATTTCCATTATTTTAGTCAAAAGGAAGACAGTGGTTAGGACATTAGTCTGACTATCGGCAGCCACGTGTTCCAGTCCCAGTTGCTGACATGTGGCAGGGTGAGCTCCTGTCACTTACTCTAGCTTCTGTCAACCCAGTAGTTTGAAAGAGGGTGACTAGAAATCAATAAATAGGTACCACTTCAGTGGGCAACCTAATGGGGATATGAGAGGAGCCCCCAACTGGGTGTCCCTCAAACAACTTTGATATCACTGGTTGATATGTTCATCACGGAAGCACTTCAGTGCTTCTGATATGGAAAAAAAAGCTATCTGAGCCACTTAGTGTACCCTCTGGTAGATAGTGGTCATCCATAGATAGGGAACTTTATGGCAAGAGAGGTCCAAAAGTCAAGATGGCAGTTGTGAACCTACAGTTGAAATCCAGTCCCTTTTTTTTACATGTAATCCTTATTTACTGACTGCAATAGAAACTGACAATCTGTGGCCTTTGCAGCTCAGTTGTGAAGGATGATGTCATATCACTGAGTTGATTTAGGATGGCAGTTCTGGTGGCAGTTGTTATGAGTGGTATCATGTGACCATGACTTGACTTGCAACTTTGTGCCAGCTTCCCTATTGACTTTGCTTGTCAGAAGCTGGCTTTGAAGGTTACAAATGGTGCTCACAAGACTGCAGGATGGTACAACTGTTCTAAATGCTTCCTGGTTACCAAGTACCCGAATTGCAAACACATGGCTGTGGAGATGTTGTAACAGCTGCAACTTCAAGGACAAGTCACAAGTCTCTGTTTTCAGCCCCATTGTAAAGCCCATGTCACACTGGCTAACGGATGCAAAAAGGACACAGTGGACAAGCAAAATGTTCCATCCGTTGTTATCCGCTCTCAAAAGGGGCGAAAATTTGCATAACCAGAGCGGATAACATGGACGCGGGGAGGACGCAGGGCGGATGCAAAGTGGATGCGGAACGGAAGCCCAGCGGATGGAAGCAGATGGGAGCAGATGGGAGTGAATGACACATCCGCAGGGCTTCCGGGGGGCTTCAGCGAAGTGGACGCGGAACGGAAAGAGCGGAAGCAGAGCGGATGCACAGCGGATGAAGCGGATACAGAGCGGAAGCCTAGCGGATGCACAGCAGAAGCCTAACGGATGCCTGGCGTTCACTGCGCATGTGGGGAGGATGCATTGCGTCAGCCCCGTGGATATAACAGAAGCAGCTCAGAAGCAGGTCGCCATTCAGAGGAAAGACCTGCTGCCGGACGGATCGGCTGCCTTGCCTGCCCTAACTGCATGTCTGCCTGCCAGCCTTGCTGCCAGCCTTGCTGCCAGCCTCCCTGCCAGCCTTGCTGCCAGCCGGGCTGCCTGCCAGCCTTGCTGCCTGCCTTCCTGCCAACCTTGGTTCATGTCTGCCTGCCAGCCTTGGTGCCTGCCTGCCTGCCTGCCTGCCTGCCTGCCAGCCTTTCTGCCAGCCTTGGTGCCTGCCTCCCTGCCAGCCTTTCTGCCAGCCTTGGTGCCAGCCTGCCTGCCAGCCTTCCTGCCTGCCTTGGTGCCAGCCTCCCTGCCAGCCTTCCTGCCTGCCTTGGTGCCAGCCTCCCTGCCAGCCTTTCTGCCAGCCTTGGTTCCTGCCAGCCTCCCTGCCAGCCAGCAACCCCACAACCATGCGGAAGCACAGCAAGCCTCAGCCATCTGCTGCCAGCCCTGGCAAGAGGGACAGGGCTACCATCCCGCCCCCTAGCCCTCACTCTGGTTCTGCTGGGGCTTCTGCAGCACGGGCTCGCTCTTCTGGGGCTGGCGCTTCTGCTGCTTCTGCTTCTGGAGGAGCTGATGACAAGCACTCCAGCACCAGCCACCTCCACAGCACCTGCACCCTTCACCCCTGGGACTGAGCGACCAAGAGGAGTGCCAGAGACTCATTTTTGTCTTATAGCTTGTTGTTAATAAAGTCTAGTTTTGATTCACACACTTGCTTCATTTCTTTTTTTTAATAAAGTCTTGCTGGAAACTGTTAGAAATGGTTTAAGCCTTTGCATGCTTGTGGGATGGGTAAGGATAGCTGTGGGATGGGCAGGGATACCTGTGGTATGGGCAGGGATACCTTTGGGATGGGTAATAGCTGTGGGCTAGATAAACCTCCAGTGGAAGCATAGTGGGACTGTATGATCCACCCTCCCAGGTGCCACACCTACGGCCCTTTATTATCAATAATAATGTAATAATTATCCACACATGTCAACATAAACACAACTCTTTATTAAACGCCCTGTTCATTGTAGGCCAACCAAACATACATGGTCCAATCTCATCAGTGTGATGAGACAGGCTGAAGGAAGCATCCATTAAGCATCTACCATCCTGTCTTGCCACTCCACCACTTCAGCTGGGGAGTTGCACCAGTGTTTCAGGAGGTTGCGCTGCTTCTTCGCTTCATTTGAGGCTCTGTTGGGGCCTTGCACATCCTCAGTGTCGATCAGGTTTCGCCCTTGCCTCCATTCCCCAGGCTCCATGTCCCCATTGCCTTGTTGACGGTCAATGAGCCTGTTCTGCAAGACTGGGTAGCGGGTGCGCATCAGATTGTGCAGGATGCAGCAAGCTTCCACGATGGTCCTCACGGTCTGTGGGCAATGCTGCATAGTGGTGAGAAGTACCTGGAACCTGTTGGCCAGGATACCAAAGGCGTTCTCCACCACCCGCCTTGCTCTGGAAAGCCTGTAGTTGAAGATCCTCTCTTCACGGGTGAGGAGTCTGGAGGTGTAGGGCTTGATGAGGTAGGTTGTGAGGGAGAAGTCGTCATCCCCCATGATGAAGTAGGGCACATCTTGTGTGTCATTGGGCAGGGGTTCTGGATCTGGGAAGCCCACGATGAGGTTGCGTTCCAGCCCCTCCTTGAGGTGACTGGCATTGTATACCTGGGCATCCGAAGATGAGCCATTGCCTGAAGCATCGATGTACATGAACCTGTAGTCAGCATCGACCATGGCAAAGAGGATGATGCTGAAGAAGCCCTTGCAGTTGAAATAAGTGGACCCCGACTTGGCTGGAGATTTGCAGGCCACGTGCTTGCCATCTATGGTCCAACGGTGTTGGGGAAGTTCCACTTCTGATACCACTGCTCTGCAACTTTCTTCCATCCTTCTTCAGTGGAGGGGCACTGGAGGAGCTCCTCCTTGTATTCTTCAATGATGGCCTGCACCACTTCTCTGACCACAATGCTGATGGTGTTGGATGGCACCCTCCAGCCGTTCTGCATGCTCCTGTAGGTGGTCCCTGAGGCCAGGTGGCACAGAGTGAGTGCCACCTTGAGCCCAGGTTCCAGGCTGGGCCGGAAGCTGGTGTTTGCCTTGGTCAACCTGGGTGTCAGGCGCTGCACAACTTCATCAAACATGGCTGGAGGCATCCTCATGAAGTTCTGGAACGCCCGAGTGTCTTCGCTCCTGAGCTCCACCATCAGCTTGTTGTACAGTCCGTCCTCCGCTCTACTGGCGAACCATCTTCGGACCCAGACTCTTTTTGGGTGGCTCCTTTTCTTCTCTCAGTAGTGTTCACAGAGCCTGCAGATGGCTTTGCACTGTTGCAGAACGATGGTGGCTGCTGAAAGGACTTTGTTCCAATCCACGGTGGACATGACTGGATGCTGTGGAAGAGAAAGAGGTAGATGAAGGCTGCAGTGGTCTGCACCGCTGGGCTACTGTTCTGAAAGTGCGATGCAGGCGAGTTGCTCCCCCTTTTTATAGACAGTATAGCTTTTCCCCTAGGCATCCTCTAGGCATCCTGTAGGCATCCTCTAGACATCCTTAATATCCGAGATAGGTCCCCTCTGCGAACGTTTTTTTCCGTTTTAAACGCTTTGTTTCCATTCTGCATCTGCTAGCCATCCGTTCTGCATCCGTTCCGTGTCCGTTCCGCTTCCTCCCTGCGTCCAAGCGGATGCAAGTTGCACGGATGCCTAGCGGATATAGCGGATGCGTAACAGATGCATTGCGGATGCATAGCGGATGCAGAACGGACGAACTGGATACATTTTCCACGCAAAAGTTTTAGGCAGCCCAAAACTTTTGGAGCGGATGAAACGTCCATAAACAGATGCTGGACGGATAGAGAGAAAGCAAAATGGAGGCAGTGAGTACAGAACGGATACATCGCGTTAACCAACGGATGGCAAGGTTTTTTGTCCGTTTTACATCCTCCTTGCATCCGTTGGTTCAGTGTGACATGGGCTTAAGTTCAAACAGTTGCTGAATCAGTGGTAAGCGAGGCCTGCCTCTTTATCAAAGAGGCTTCCATGATGAAGCCAAGACTGCTATTTTATTCCCTTTCCATCCCAAGCAGAGCAAAAAGTTCTACAAAATTAGAGCCAGATGTTGTCCCAGTCAGATATATATATTGTGATAATTTTTCATTCCTTCACTTAAGGGCTAGACAACTAGACCAGCCCTGTAAATTCCTTTTCTGAAACTTCCAGAAACATTTTGACCACTCACTGGAAAATTTAGTTGGTGGACTTGTTACCATTGATGACAGCTAGAAAATTCATAAAAACTCTATCCTTAGTAGTGAAAACCAAAAGATGAAGAGTCTCCCCTCCTCCTCAATTGCCTCCCCAAATTTTTTTCCCAAACTGAAAAAAAATAAATAAATAAATTTTGGGCCTCACTTAGCTCTCCCAGCTCTGAGCTCATGTAAAAAAATTATATGTCGCCAGCAACCCACCAAGATTATGCCCAATCTTGACCTCTACAATTAGGAAAAAAAAAAACTCAGCACTACCCACAGAGGTATGTATAACTCTGAGGTAGATATTCTATGGTTTACAGAAAGAGTTCTGCAGCCCAATCAGGGAAGCAAACAGATATTTGGCTTTTATGAACGAGGACAGCATGGCCTTCAGTAACACTTTTTCCCCATATTTTCAGAGCCAGTTCTAAGCTTGAATTCAAACAGATGACAGAGTGTTCAGTTTCCAAATGTGACAGATGACAGTTCCATTCTGTGCCAAACTTTGTCTCCAGAATTCAGAAAAGAGCAAATGCTAAGCAAAAAAAAAAAAAACTGGCTTTTTAAAAAGGTTCACCAAGTATATAGAATACTTAACATGTAAGATTTTTTTTCTCATAAAGAAGCAATTATTTGAGCCCCACATTTGAGCCCCACAAAGTTACAAAGTTCAGTTCTAGGATCATGAACCTTAATCACCAAGTCTGTTAAAGATATGGACTGTAAGTCCGGCATTAGGAAATGATGTAAATGAAAAGCCTTTTAGACCAAAAGGATAATCTCTTGCAAGTATAGTCTATCTTCTTCCTATAAACAGACACAGGATTCCCAGCATGTTTCAAGAACACACCCAACTTAAATGAAAGTCTTCCTTGAAGTCTACCTTTGTTAGGTTTACTATGTGAATATAAATATAATAAATATAGCACTTCAATGAAGTCTTTATCAGCTTCATCACCATAACCACTTCTCAGTACAAGGGGATTTTTTTGCTTTTAAAATCTTGTGGCTTTTCTACATGCCCATCGTCAACATCCGGCAAACCTTCATAGCCACATGTTCAGAAGGTCTTAAAAGGTGCTTACTTGACCCCAGAACACAGCATATATTCTAAATATGAACCTTCCTGAATTTTGATCATGTGACCATGGGAATGCTGCAAAGGTTGTAACTATGAAAAATGGTCATAAGTCACTTTTTTCAGTCCCGTTGTAACTTTGAATGGTCACTAAATAAACGGTTGAAAGTCAAGAACTACCTGTAGCTTTGTCCAGCTTATAGGGATGATAGGAGGGATGGGATAGGATGGGATGGGATGGGATGGGATGGGATGGGATGGGATGGGATGGG
>BLBF01000004.1:53749415-53782419 GCA_015471245.1 Laticauda colubrina | reverse complement strand
AGATAGATAGATAGATAGATAGATAGATAGATAGATAGATAGATAGATAGATAGCACCGCTAATACAATTCCCGAAGGCTTCCTGGAAGAGCTATGTTTCCACTGCTTCAAGAAGTCCATAAAGGTGGGAGCCAGTCACATTTCGGGGGGATGAGCCATTTTCAGAAGAGGGGAACTGCAATAGAGAACTTCTGCCATTGCCCCACACTTCATTGTACTTCCTGGTAGATAAGAACTCTTAGCAAGTGCTCCCTAAGTTATTTTATACAGAATAAGCAAAAACTGTTAAGGAAAGATACCAGGTTTATAGGTAGCAGCCACCATCTTGAACTGCATTCAAAAACTTGTAGAAATTAGTGCAGCACATATAGCAGAGATGTGAAAATGCCGAAAGTGAGCAGAGACCTCATGTGTCCCTTGTAGGAGATGACCGGACTGAGCCTGAGAGTGAGGTCAAACATATCAGTTTAGAATCGCTATACCCTGGTAAGAGACTTAAGTCGATCCTTCCTTTGACTCTTATCTGGCACCAATTTGCCTTGACTGTAAGTAGATCAGATTCTTGATTGATAGATGCAGTAGTGAGATTCAAAAAAAAATTACTACTGTTTCTGTGGGTGTGGCTTGGTGGGCATGGTGTAGCATGGTGGGTGTGGCTTGGTGGTCATGGCAGGGGAAGAATACTGTAAAATCTCAATTTCCTCCCCACTCCTGGGGGAAGGTTACTGCAAAATCCCCATTCCCTTCCCACTCCACTAACCTGTTTTCCAGCTCTGTTCTCCTGTGCAGGGGCAACATAAGAAGACGCAGATGATCAGCTGGGACTCAGGAGGGAGAGAATAGATGGGGGCAGGGCCAGTCAGAGGTGGCATTTGCAGGTTCTACGAATTACTCAAAATTTCCATCTCCAGAACTGGTCAGAATCTGCTTAATACCACCTCTGGATAGATGTGCTCTTGAACCCTATCATTGCTCCTGATTTCCTGCACCTGATACCTCTATATTCTAGACTACTCGTGTTTCAAATAGTCTCCAAGGGTATGTAGAACAATCACTCTACAGTAATCATGATACATTAGAACATGTCATTCCAGTAAGGCAATTGGTGCATCAGCCAGAGCTATGCAAAGCCTTCCTGGCCCCACACTCTACTGGCTCTTCAAGAAGGCGCTGTGAGTCCAGGAGGATGCCCACAAAGTGAGCCTACTCTTTCTGGCACAGCACAACCCCTTCACCAAAGATGGTACTGTCTTAAAAGCAGTCATCCTCTGAATCAATATTCACTCAATCTTGTTTGGCTTGAGTGATGAGTCTGGATTTTTGCCCCCTCATACAGACCTAGATAGCCTCCAGATACTGGGTCATGATTTCCACCACATTCTCTCAATGGTTTCAGAGCAGTGGTGGGATTCAAATTGTTTTACTACCAGTTTTGTGGGTGTGGCTTGGTGGGCTTGGCAGGGGAAGGATACTGTAAAATCTCCAGTCAGAGGTGGTATTTGCTGATTCTCTGCAACTACTCAAAATTTTTGCTACCAGTTCTCCAGAACTGGTCAGAACCTGCTGAATACCATCTCTGGTTCAGAGTAAACATCTATAGCTGAATATTATCAACAGCCCAAATTGGCAGATGACCTCTCCCTGTAGTTTTATGAGATAAAAAGTGAACTCTAAAATACTGCATAATGAAGTACTTCAGTGTACAACATCTCACTCCCACTCCCAACAACCATTCACTTTAGACTTACTTGCTGAAGGAGGAGTGGAACTCGCCTAAACCTCTGTAGTCCTCTGCAAGTAAAACCTGATTATCTTCTCAATAAACTTCCCTAAAAAGAAATTAAAGAGATGTTGCATAAAGCATGCATGTGGCAGGACAATTATCAGAGTTTTCCAAATACATGTTTCTTTACATGTAACAAGCAAGAGTTAGCATTGGCCTCATCTCTTTTTGTATATATACAAAAGATGGAGATCTTCGGAGAGAAGTCCATGTAATTCATGAGAAAACTCACCCAAGATCACCTGTTTTCATTAGCTGTATCTATTCCTATTTCACAGGCGCATTAGCTGAAGCGGACAAATGAAACAGCCTGATGAGACCAAGGTACCACTTAACTGATTTGAAAGAAAGACTCTTAGAGAGTGTTTCCTCCCCCCTTATCCTTTTTCAAGTCATCCTAATCATTTCCTCCTCGATTCAGTCAGGAAATGCAGTGTAGGAATAAAAATAAATGTATTCTGGCAGCTGCCTCAGCTGCCACCGTGGTGCCTTGTGATGCATAATTAGAAAACAAATGGCAGATTAGCTTAATAATATTCATTAGTATCTAATGAAACTGAGAGCGTTTCCTGTTCAAAGCATGTTGAGCTGTTAGTTGAATTTGAGTAAATTCTGTATTCCTCCCCTTCAGCAAATTGGTGATGGGGAAGGGGGGGAGGAGATGGTTGCAAGCTATTAACCCTTTCCCCAAAGGCTGTTTTCATGCATAAGCTTTATAGTATATGCTTGTCTAACTGCTACATCAGGAGAGTTTATGTATCAGAAAAATAATACTTCCTTTCAGGCATCGTTGTTCTTTTGTGTACACATGCATACTCTCTCCCTCACACACACATACACAGACACCCCTTCATCATTATCTCCCACTTCTCTTCTCCTAAGACAGAGAATAATATTATGCAGAAATTATACCTGTCTTGCTGTATTGCTGTAGGACTGACCTCCCTTGACAGTTCTTATATTATTCAGCTATCAAGGGCCTGCTAAACATTAAATTAAGCATCCTTTCTCCCCTGTCCTAAACCATTAAGTTATGCAAATGCACAGATAATGGGGCATATGACAGCTGGAGGCATTAATCAAGCAGCTCTGTCTCGGGGCTGTTGTTATATAGAAACTGCATCTGCCAACAGGCAGTACAGAGACAATTAGATCTTACTCAAGGGGATGAAAAGGAGCTACCTGGCACTCTACATTCATGTTAGGTTGTCGACCTGGGATTGAATAAGACAATTGGGAAATCTCTCTCTCTCTTTCTCTCATTGTGGCTAGTTTTTATTCTCCCTGACTATCATTGTTTTTCTTTCCTTTTTCTCTCTGCCTTAATACCTGCTTTCTCCATCAAAATGAAAAATTACCTATAATTGTTAGCATTTGCAGACAAAAGCTAGCCATAAGTTCCACCTGCTGTTTACAACACAGGGCTGGGGAAAGGTTAGGCCTGACTTGTGGTTTATTGGGCTTCCTTAGGGGATTTTGTTTACTTGCTTTTGTATTTAACAGAGTCCCAGGGCCAAGGAGGGGAGGAAAAAGGTAAATAAAATCCTGTCCCCTGTTGGTTCTCTCAACACAGAAATTATTGCCTTTAAAATAACAACATACACATCTTGCCTGCTCCTTCATAGTACTGAGCCACTGGTTGGCTATTTTTTTAAGGTTTCTTCATATATACATTCCCAAGAATAAAGGCTAATTATAAAACATACACATATTACTGTATATACCCATCATACTATTCACTTTGAGATACACACTTTATGCCAACTGTAAGAAAGAAATAAGTGGGGGGGGGGGGCAAAGAATGAAAAGAGACAAAAATCAGCCAATGTAATTTACACCTACACTAATCACTATTTCTCTTCAGCTTTCTATTGTCACAAATCATCCATGCTTCCACCGCATCCCTACATTGGTTCTTATATTTCAGGGGTGTCAAACTGGCAGTCCATGGGCCAGATGTGTCACACACAGGCCACACCCATGCCCAAAAGCAAAAACAATCGAGATAAATCACATAACACAATCAAGTTTGACAACCGTGTTATATTGCCTTTCTTGGTTATATTTCTTACTCTTTATTAGGATCTTATCAAGTACCTTCAGTCCTCATTTTCCCAGTTTTCATCTCAACCCATTACTTCCTCCTTTCTGTATTGGTTTTCTGACTTGATCCTTATTTATTGTCTTTATAAGACCAAATCTCTTCAACTTTCCAATGGAGATGAGCTTCTGGGTTAATCGGGCATGATCTAATTATCTGGTAGCCTGTTTAAAAATAAAGGCATATATTGCCTTATTTGGGAAAGTTACAGTCCAAACTGGAAAATTACTGGAGAAACACAATTTTAAAGCTATCTACAAACCAATGAGGAAAAATGAAAATTATTAAATCACCTAAGCATGGTAGAAATCCACTCTCACCATGAAGAGTTTACTGCATGTCTTGCAGCTACAGACAGATATACATTGGAACTACAAAACATAGAATTAACACTTGAGTAAAATAACATAAAAAGTTATTGTTGGCTGAGATAACTTGGAAAATCAGTGACAGCTGTACATGCACTGCTACATAATAGCAGAGGATTCAATTTAAAACAATGCAAGTACTAGCAATCATGCAAATCATCATGTACAACTGCATAGAGAAGGTACTGAGATGCATTAACATCCCAACAACAAAGAATAAGGAAGAGAGTCTGAAATTTAACAAAGCCTGATTTTACATCACACCAAAACAAAAGAACTCTTAATTTAACTAACATCCATAAAATCTACAAGTCTTACCTAAATCAGCTGTGTTTCAAAGACAGACCAGTCAAAAATCAGCTCTTTTGGAACCTCTACAAATCAAACCAGTTACACAATCATCTGGATGAAGAATCAGTCAGAAATTGGCTTTTCTGAATTCCAATGACATGTCCCTATTACAAATTAGTTTGGATGTTTTTACTATATTTTGAACAAAAGATGTTCCACACATAATCAGTTGTTACATCCATCTCTGCCTCTGAGAAAAACATGTGTGTGAATGGAAAGCAATTATGGAATATTTTGGCTGGAGGCAACCAAAGCATACAAAGCTTTGTCCCAAGCTTTCTATGTAATGTAGGATTTCAAATTCAAATATTATTTTGAAAGTCAATGTGCTAGAAGCCTAATTCCAACAACCAGGAAGTACATAGCATGTACTGACATATGTTTTCTTTTCTGCAAATAAAGGAATATGGAATATGGTGACAAAATAAAACCACCTTTTACAGAAAGTGTGAGAATCAACGTATGACCCATAAATAATAATAGTCCTTTGTCAGAACTTATAGGACATAGGTGGTGAGAAGCATTCCTCTCATTTTATGAGAGAAGGTAGACATAATGCTGAAAAGATTTCAATATCTCCCAAGATCAATTCTAGGATATCACAGAACAGAAACAATTTCATAGTACATCAAGTCAGAAGAATGCTTATGCTTAAGGTATAATCCCTATGGTAGGGATTACCCTATGGTAGTGATCATTAATTATTATTATACACAAAAAACTACAGTGTAACAGCAAATGAGATAACTATGCTGGGTTTTGTATCACAAATCACCAGTCGAAGATTATCTTGGGAATATCTTGGGAAATCACTTCCCAAGACTGTATGATGTATCAGCGGATTAAGGCCCTGTCACACTGCAAAAACGGATGCAAAGAGGAAGCAAAACGGAAAAAAAACCTTGCCATCCGTTCTAAAACGCGATGTACTCACTGCCTCCGTTTTGCTTCCTCTCTATCCGTCCAGCATCCGTTTATGGACGTTTCATCCGCTCAGAAAGTTTTGAGCTGCTCAAAACTTTTGCGCGGAAAATGTATCCAATTCGTCCGTTCTGCATCTGCTATGCATCTGCTAGGCATCCGTTACGCATCCGTTACACATCCGCTATATCCGCTAGGCATCCGCTGCGCATCCGCACAACTCCATCTGCCCGGACGCAGGGAGGAAGCAGAACAGACGCGCAACGGATGCAGAACGGATGCAGAACGGATGCAGCACAGAAACAAAGCGTTTAAAACGGAAAAAACGTTCGCAGAGGGGACCTATCTCGGATATTAAGGATGCCTAGAGGATGCCTAGAGGATGCCTAGAGGATGCCTAGAGGATGCCTAGAGGATGCAAAGGGACACATATACTGCCTATAAAAAGGGGGACCAACTCACCTGCTTCACACTTTCAGACCAGCAGCCCAGCAGTGCAGACCTCTGCAGCCTTCATCTGCCTTTTCCTCTTCCACAGCAGCCAGTCATCTCCACCATGGATTGCGACAAAATCCTTTTGGCAGCCAACATCCTTCTGCATCATTGCGAAACCATCAACAGTCTCTGTGAACTCTACTATAGCAAGAAAAGGAGGCACCCAAAAAAAGTCTGGGTCCAAAGATGGTTAGCCAGAAGAGCACAGTACCAACTGTACGACAAGCTGATGGTGGAGCTCAGGAGTGAAGACAGTCGGGCGTTCCAGAACTTCATGAATATGCCTCCAGCCATGTTTGATGAACTTCTGCTGCGCCTGACACCCAGGTTGAGCAAGACAAAAACCAACTTCCCGCCCAGCCTGGAACCTGGGCTCAAGGTGGCACTCACTCTGCGCCACCTGGCCTCAGGGACCCCCTACAGGAGCATGCAGTATGGCTGGAGGGTGCCACCCAGCACCATCAGCTTTGTGGTCAGAGAAGT
Organism: Laticauda colubrina; assembly: GCA_015471245.1. Classification (NCBI taxonomy): domain Eukaryota; kingdom Metazoa; phylum Chordata; class Lepidosauria; order Squamata; family Elapidae; genus Laticauda; species Laticauda colubrina. The sequence continues at coordinate 53,775,917 of BLBF01000004.1, read as the reverse complement.
GGTGCAGGCCATCATCGAAGAATACAAGGAGGAGCTCCTCCAGTGCCCCTCCACTGAAGAAGGATGGAAGGAAGTTGCAGAGCAGTGGTATCAGAAGTGGAACTTACCCCACACCGTTGGAGCCATCGATGGCAAGCACGTGGCCTGCAAGGTTCCAGCCAACTCTGGGTCCACTTATTTCAACTACAAAGGGTTCTTCAGCATCATCCTTTTCGCCATGGTCGATGCTGACTACAAGTTCATGTTCATCGATGTTTCAGGCAACGGCTCATCTTCCGATGCCCAGGTATACAACGACAGTCACCTCAAGGAGGGGCTGAAAAGCAACCTCATGGTGGGCTTCCCAGATCCAGAACCCCTGCCCAACGACACGCAAGATGTGCCCTACTTCATCGTGGGGGATGACGCCTTCTCCCTCACAACCTACCTCATGAAGCCCTACACCTCCAAATACCTCACCCGTGAAGAGAGGATCTTCAACTACAGGCTGTCCAGGGCAAGGCGGGTGGTGGACAACACCTTTGGCATCCTGGCCGACAGGTTCCAGGTACTTCTCAACACCATGCAGCATCGCCCACAGAGCATGAGGAGGATCGTGGAAGTTTGCTGCATCCTGCACAATCTCATGCGCACCCACTACCCAGTCTTGCAGAACAGGCTTGTGGACCATGAACAAGGCAATGGGGACATGGAGCCTGGGGAATGGAGGCAAGGGCGAAACCTGATCGACACTGAGGATGTGCAAGGGCCCAACAGAGCCTCACGTGAGGCGAAAAAGCAGCGCAACCTTCTGAAAGACTGGTGCAACTCCCCAGCTGGAGCGGTGGAGTGGCAAGACAGGATGGTAGATGCTTAATGGATGCTTCCTTCAGCCTGTCTCATCACATGGATGAGATTGGGCCATGTATGTTTGGTTGGCCTACAATGAACAGGGCGTTTAATAAAGAGTTGTGTTTATGTTGACATGTGTGGATCAATGCTTACATTGTAATTGATAAGGGCCATAGGGGTGGCACCTGGGAGGGTGGACCATACAGTCCCACTATGCTTGCACTGGAGATTTATCTATCCCTCAGCTATCTTAACCCATCCCAAAGTTATCCCTGTCCATCCCACAGCTATCTTAACCCAAAGTTATCCCTGCCCATCCCTCAGCTATCTTAACCCATCCCAAAGGTATCCCTGCCCATCCCACAGCTATCTTAACCCAAAGGTATCCCTGCCCATCCCACAGCTATCTTAACCCAAAGTTATCCCTGCCCATCCCACAGCTATCTTAACCCAAAGGTATCCCTGCCCATCCCACAGCTATCTTAACCCATCCTAAAGGTATCCCTGCCCATCCCACAGCTATCTTAACCCATCCCAAAGGTATCTCTGCCCATCCCACAGCTATCTTAACCCAAAGTTATCCCTGCCCATCCCACAGCTATCTTAACCCATCCCAAAGGTATACCTGCCCATCCCACAGCTATCTTAACCCATCCTAAAGGTATCCCTGCCCATCCCACAGCTATATTAACCCAAAGTTATCCCTGCCCATCCCAAAGGTATCCCTGCCCATCCCACAGCTATCTTAACCCATCCTAAAGGTATCCCTGCCCATCCCACAGCTATCTTAACCCATCCCAAAGGTATCACTGCCCATCCCACAGCTATCTTAACCCAAAGTTATCCCTGCTCATCCCATAGGTATCTTAACCCATCCCAAAGGTATCCCTGCCCATCCCACAGCTATCTTAACCCATCCCAAAGGTATCCCTGCCCATCCCACAGCTATCCTTGCTCCCACAAGCATGCAAAGGCTAAACTATTTCTACAAGTTTCCACCCATACTTTATAGAAAAAAAATAATGAAGCAAACGTGTGAAACAAAGATAAACTTTATTAATAACAACCTGAAAAGTAAACATGAACCAAGTAAAGTGTCCAAATAAAGTCCAAAAATATACAGGCAGCCAGTCTCTGGTACTCCGCTCGGTCACTCGTAGGTGTGTGCCCAGTCTAATTTTTAGGGTGCAGGTGCTCTGGAGGTGGGTGCTGCTGCAGTGCTGGTCTGAGGTGCTGATGGAGTACCGGGCCCCGAGAGGACAACAGGGGACGGTGTGTTCAGAAAGGTGTCCGACAGCTGGCTCATCCCTGCGATGCTGAGAGGTCCTTCCTCCATGCCATGGGATGTCAGCCCCAGTACCGAGGACAGATGTACTGAGGCCGGGCTTGGCTGTGGGGTGGTGGAAGGAGTTGTGTAGTGGGACTGCCTGCTGTGCAGCGAGCTGAGGAGTGGCGTGGCTGGCATCGATGTCTTCGGTGGCATCATTGGCGTGGGTGGCATCGGTGGCATCAGTGGAGCAGCTGGCAACAGTGCTGCCCGATGACTCTGCGCCTGGCCTGGGAAGGGCTGCTGCCTGTGCTGCTGGACCTCCAGGTAGCTGTAGCCCTGGTAGGTGAGGGGCTGTTGGAAGCCTCGGTATGGGAGGGACATCACCTGGGGTGGAGGAGCAGACCTGGACTGGGTGGAAGCAGGTGCCTCTGGGTCTGGAGGGTTGTTAAGCAGCATGCAGATCCTCTCCTTCATCAGCTGGTACTGGGCATCCGGCATCTCCTTCAGGGTCTGGTTTAAATAAATGAGGAAGGGCTTGCGGTTGGAGCAGGAGGATTCCATGGGGACTAGCTAAGAGAGGAGACCCATGCTGGTGTGGATGGTGTCCCTGATCTCCACCAGGACCTTGTGGCTCTGCCCCTCCTGCGGTCTGGCTCTCTGCCTTCCTGTGGAGGCGGCGGTGTGGGTGGATGGGACTTCGGCAGCGGTGGACTCGATGTTTCCTTTCTCCCACCGCACCAGGGAGTCCTCCTCACTCTCCACCAAGCTTTCAACACCTGCCAGGGGGTTCTCCGCCATGGAACGCTCCACCGAAACCTGCCTGGAGACAGGGACTGACTCTCGGCTGGAAGAGGACTGGGTCGCAGCAGGCTGCCTGAGAGAGAGGGTAGACAGATGGGCTCCTGGTGCTGCTCGGTGGTGGATCTCACCCTCCAGGAAGCTGCACCTGGCCATGACATAGTTCTCTCTGTCCGTCAGCTTAACCCTGGCCTGGCCAGATTTTTTGCGGTGCAGCTTCCCGTACCAGGTGTGCATATGTTTCCACCAGCCGAGTAGCACCTCAGAAGTGTAGCCCAGACTCTTGTAGGGTCTGCTCCTCCACACCAACAGCAGCAGCAGCAGCAGCAGAATCATCATCAGAAACATCACCAGCAGGATCATAATCAGCAGCAGCAGCAGCAGCAGCAGAATCACCAGCAGGATCAGAATCAGAATCAGAATCAGAATCAGCAGCAGCAGCAGCAGCAGCAGCAAGACCAGGATGAGCAGCAGCAGAGTAAGCACCAGCAGCAGGACCAGCAAGACCAGGAGCACGAGCAGAACGAGCAGGACCAGCAAGACCAGGAGTACGAGCAGAACGAGCAGGACCAGCAAGACCAGGAGCACGAGCAGAACGAGCAGGACCAGCAGGAGCAGGAGCAGCTTCAGCAGAGTATGCAGCATAAGCACCACTGCCAGGAGCAGCTTCAGCAGAGTGCACAGCAGCAGAAGCACCACTGCCAGGAGCAGCCACAGCAGAAGCTCTAACAAGAGAAGAGTGAGCCCAAGCAGCAGAAGCCCCAGCAGAAGCAGAGTCACAGACATGGGGCGGGAGGGTGGCCCTGTCCCTCTTGCCAGGGATGGCGGCAGGTTGCTGAGCCTTTCGCTTCTTCCCCATGGTTGTGGGGTTGCTGGCTGGCAGGGAGGCTGGCAGGAAGGCTGGCAGGCACTAAGGCTGGCAGGAAGCCTGGCAGGAAGCCTGGCACCAAGGCTGGCACCAAGGCTGGCACCAAGGCTGGCAGGAAAGCAGGCACCAAGGCTGGCAGGCAGACTGGCTGGCAGGGAGGCTGGAAGGCAGGCTGGCAGCAATGCTGGCAGGGAGGCTGGCAGGGAGGCTGGCAGGGAGGCTGGAAGGCAGGCTGGCAAGGAGGCTGCCCAGGAGGCTGGAAGGCAAGCTGGCAGGGAGGCTGGCAGGGAGGCTGGAATGCAGGCTGCCAGCAAGGCTGGAACGCAGGCTGGAAGGCAGGCTGGCAAGGAGGCTGCCCAGGAGGCTGGGAGGCAGGCTGGGAGGCAGGCTTGGAGGCAGGCTTGGAGGCAGGCATGCAGGCAGGGCAGGCAAGGAACTCGAAGTGTCCAGCAGCAGGTCTTTCCTCGGAATGCTGGCCACGTGCGAGCTGCTCCCTTTATATCCGGGGGGCTTGCGCAATGCATCCCCCCTGCATGCGCAATTAACGCACGGCATCTGTTCTGCATCCACTGTGCATCCGCTAGGCTTCCGCTGTGCATCTGCTTCTTCCGCTGTGCATCCGTTATGTATCCATTTTTTCCGTTCTGCGTCCGCTCTCCTGAGAACCCCCCGAAGCCCTACGAACGCGCCATCCGTTCTGCATCCGCTGGGCTTCCGTTCCGCATCCGCTTTGCATCCACCCTGAGTCCTCCCCGCGTCCATTTCATCCGCTCCAATTGTGCAAATTTTTGCCCCTTTTGAGCACGGATACAACGAAAGGAACATTTTTCCCTTCCGTTGTGTCCTCTTTGCATCCGTTGGGCAGTGTGACACGGCCTTTATACGACCAGATCCCAGTAAGGTGGCCTTCTGCAGCTGACCAACAGTGATTTCGTCAGCACTAATTGTTTTCAAGTGCTTGCCTAGGTCTTTAGGCACAGCACCCAGTGTGCCGAGTACCACTGGAACTACCTGCACTGGTTTATGCCAGAGTCTCTGCAGTTCGATTCTCAAGTCCTGATATCTGGTGATTTTTTTCCAAGTTGTTTCTCATCGATTCTGCTATCATGAGGTATGGCAATGTTGACTTTGTTCCTCTCCATAATCGTGATATCTGATGTGTTCTGTTCCAAAACTTTATCAGTCTGTATTTGGAAGTCCCAGAGTAGTTTAAAAAAAAACACACACATTTTATTAGTTTTTAAAGACAACACACAAACAAACAAAACATAAAACCTAATAACATAAAATCTCTTTTCTAAAAACTGCTTATTAAATTTTAACAAAACAAATAAAACATCTTATTTGAATTCAACATAGTTCCAGATTATCACATATGCATATCTTATTTTTTTTCCAACTTCTCCTTTTACCTAAATTTCTGTATCTCTTTATTCATTGTACTTATACTTTCATCTGTCTTGTTTACAATTTCATTGTTCTCTTCTAATGTTCTTCCAAAATTTTATTAATTCTCAATAAGCTAACTTAACAAACAAAAACACTAAACATGAAAACATAAAACTTTTTTTTGTAAAGCAGCTTAATCCTGCGTTAGCATCTTTTTATACAGACATAAATCAAATTCATGGTCACCTTATATACTATTTCATATCTCATTTATCATTCTACATTTTCTATATGTTTTCTCCCCTCTTTTCTCCCCTCTTTTCACTCTCTTAATTCTATTTTATTTATTTCATCTCAATTTAAATCATTTTACTTGTATCTTTTGTCCGTTCTTTTTCAATTATCTATTTTTTCTTTTCTCTTTACTGCAAAATTTCTCTGTAATCACTGGTTGAAGTATGACGACTTTTTATCTTTCCCCTAGATTTAACACTTAAAATAATATATAATTTCCATGCTGATTCTGCTAAGTGCATTCTATATAGTACATTTTAAAGTAACAGAAAAGAGAAAAAAATTGTAAGCTTATAGTATAGTAAAAACAATGTTCCGTAGCTAATTAAACTCTATTAGACATTTTACACATTTCCTTTAATATATTGTTAACTCATATAATATTCCAATTTTCTAACTCTATTTCAAATACAAATACTACAATGCAATCCTTTGCACTTTTGCAGAATCTCTTCTTTAACTACATTTTACCCTTTGTCTCTAAAAAAAACCCTGTTTTTTAACATCTTGTTTTAAGTCTTTATAACTTCTCTTCCCTTTTTCCCTTCCTCTCTTATCCAGTCAAGTCTTTTTGTCCCCCCATCTCTCAAGAGGGAGACCTCTTGGTCTCCCCTCTCTGTTGTATTCCTCTTTTCTGTTGCTTCCTGACATTGTATCAATTTTTCACCTTATTTTTCCCTTTCTTGGTTGTTTTTTTAAATCTTGAATTCTCCATTTTCTTTCCCTTTCCCTTTTCTTCCTCAACTAAAATTATTTGTCCATTAAAGATGGCTTCTTCTTCATCATCCCAGCTTTCTTGTTGTTGTAATTCCTGGTAGGTAGAAATCGCCATTTCTAAGAAATGGAAAACAGATCCAGAAGAGCCCTTGCCTTCTTGTTCCTCTTCTTTTAATTTTTTATATTCTATTTTCAGTTCTTCAACAGATAATGCCATTGTAAGATACATATTTTTTTAAAAACAACCCAAATGATTTTAGTCTTTCAAAAAATAGCTTTCAAGAGTCCCAAAGTCACAAAGCAATCCAAATCAGCACAAACTGTTTCATTTAGCAGTTTCTTCTTTTTGTACTATCTTTTCCTGGGGTGAAATTTAATTACACAAAGTAATTTTTTAAAAGTCTTATTGCCATTATCTCTGATCTTAAAAGTTCCAAGCCGTTTCCCCCAACAAAATCTTAATATATATTCTTTGCCTCTCCCTTCCCACTTATAGCAAAAAAAGAGAAAATTTTTGGTTTTTAGTTCCAATGTTCAGAAATCTTAATATCCCCTTGGCTTTAATATTCAGATTTAATTACCTTCTATGCCAAAGCAGCTTTTTCCTATTTCCATCTGCTATTTCCGCAGGGAAGGAGAGTGAGAAGAAGAAAAAACTTTCCCTTTAACTTTTCTCCACCGCTTTTAACAATCTTGTTAGGAAACAATGTATCCTTTAAAAAGTTGAACCTCCAGAATAAAGATGTAGCTTATTGTCCTGGTTCAGCCAAAAATGTTCACTTCTTCAAACTTCTTCCTGCACAATCTTATCCGGCTGAAAGCTTCTGTGTGGCAGCCATTGCTGACCACCGCTCCATCGCCTTGAGAAAAGGGAGTTAAACCGGCTGAGGAGGGGGATTGCAATTCCCCCAGACCCTTGCCCGGATCTCCCCTGTCTTCGAATACCTCTACGGGGTAACCATAGCCTCCAAATCCAGCTGGATCGGGGCACCTCGGCAGCGAGCACAGCAGGAACTGCACACGATCGTGGATTCCTGCCATCGCTGAAGCCTTGCAACCAGAAGTTTTTCTAAGTCCCACAGCAGTTTTGCATGTTCATTTTCGACCACTTTATCAGGTTTATGATACCACCAGTTCTTTGCAACAGGCAGATGGTAGTTGTGACACAAATTCCAGTGGACCATCTGAGCAACTGTGTTGTGACGTTGTTTATAGTCAAGTCTGAGTGATTGTCTTACAACAGCTCAGTATGTGATCAATCCACTTTTCATCTGCTTTTTTACAGAGTCAGCATTTGGGGTGATCAACAGATATTTTTATTCTTTGATTGCATTTGTTCTGATAGCTTGTTCTTGGGCTGCAGGAATCAGGCCTTTTGTCTCTTTCTTCAGTGTTCCGTTGGTCAGCCATAACCAGGTCTTTTCCTTATCGACTTTTCCTTGGATCTTTTCAAGGAACTGTCCATGCAGTGCTTTGTTACACCAGCTGTCATTATTATTATTATTATTATTATTATTATTATTATTATTATTATTATTGTTGTTGTTGTTGTTGTTGTTGTTGTTATTGTTATTGTTATTGTTATTGTTATTATTATTATTACAGGAGTGATGAGTTTCTTTCAGCTTTAGTTACACTTGCAGTTAAGACCTAAAAGAAACTATTGATAAATAGCTCATTTCAGTTATTTCTATGTAGAAGAATGTCTTCTATGTTTATTCTTAATTATAAATATCTCCAAATTTATGATCCTCTGATACTTCAATTATTTCTTTTTATGAATTTTAGAAACACACACATTGGTACACTGACATTCAGCACAACATTCAGTGCATGATTTGTTAACTGTTTAATTTGGTTTGTGGGATTTACAAAAGTAAAATGGATTTGGCTTATCCATAAGCATCACTGTTTGGCAATAGTGAGATCTTGCTTGGAAATCATAAATTATGATAGTATAGAAGAAACATATACAGTAAGAGATCATGATTGTGATGTTGAAGTCCCCAAGCTTGAATGTTCTATGCAAGGTTATATAAATATATTATAATAGGTAAGTGATATAAAAAAATTTTGGAGAAGTAAAATAAAATATTATTTCAATTCAACAAACACCTGGCATTATTGCCCATTTTAAAGCATGTATTATAAGATTTTGGCTTTATTCATATGCTATGTGCTACTCAGCAAAAAATATCTTTAAAAAATTTGTCAGCATCTCTATATTTTCTGGTATAGATAACAATAACATACTCCTTTTTTAAATGCCAGAAGGGACCTATGGATACACCTCATTCTATTTCTCTTGGGAACAATATTTGATTCATTTACTTCTGTAGGAAAAGTTGCATTACTTTTTTCTGGAAAACCCCACCAATAGGAAGTTATATCATGCATGCAAGCAACTATAAGTAAAACTTGCTTGCCGAATCAATAGCCTGGACAGGCACTGTGCTCAGTTCATTGAAAAAGTGATGCTTCAAATCCTAGCAATCTGTTGATATCTTCCATCTGATTTCCTTGTGCACAGAAGTGGACCAGGGAGAATGAGAACACAGAAAAATATTTTAGTTGCATTACATCAATGAGACTAAGACTACAATTGTACAACAAAAAATGAGTTTTGGAAAAATAACATTCTAACACAAATACCCCATTAAAAGGCTGGGTTCTCTAGAGATATAAAAAAAAAAACCTTTTAACCACAGTAATAAAAGTACATTTTGATCTGAAAATAAAAGAAGGGGTGGTTTTTTTTTTGTAATAGCTAATTCTTTTCCAATATTTAAATATAAGTGGAAGCTATGTAACCTAACTTAGCTTCAAACCATTCTGTTCTTTTAAAAAGCTTGTTGTTGTAGAGTGATGGAATAACTGAGGTGATCACGGAGCAAACTTCAGCTTTTACTTTATTGTAACAATAAAGGTTGCCGCGGCTGCCACGCTAACAAGGCAGCCAGCTGGTGGACAACAGCTGATGCTGTTTGACAGCTCCCTTTTATAGCCAGCTGTCAAATGGCATCAGCCAATAGGAACAATCCATGTTCCTGCTGGAAACACGGACCGGAGTGAAGACTTCAGCTCAGTCTTTTCTGAACACCACACTCCTTTCCCCCAGAACAGAGCATGCATAGTCCTTCAGATAACTCGGGCACTTGTGCAAGCAGCCAGATCTTCTAGGCTCTGACGGAGCTGCTGCTGGAAGGAACTTCTCTGCTTGTCGGGCATCTTCTGATGCCAACGAAACTGATGTCTTGGCTTCAGGCGGCTCCGGGTGAGGGGCCAATGATTGCTCAGGTAGGCTTGCACCACTGTCAGGTTCATGGGAAGTTTCTTCGGGTGCTGGTGGTTTCTCTGTTGCAGGAATGTCCTGAGAGCCATCTGCAGATGAACTCCAACGCCTTCTAAGTTGATCGATATGGTGGTGCCAAATGCATCCATCTTGCAGTTGGACCCTGTAAGACTTAGGACTGGTTACCGCCACAATCTGCCCAGGTATCCACAAAGGGTGTCCCGCATAGTTCCTGGCATAGACCTGGTCATTCTCAGCAAACTCCCTTGTCTGGCTATTTGATCCTAGGGGTGTGACTGGGACATAATATGGATGGAGTCTGTCTAAAGTAGTCCTCAGACGTCTACCCATTAGAAGTTTAGCCAGAGTCCTATTAGTGGTGGCACAGGGGGTCGTGTGCTGGGTTAGAAGATACTTAGCGAGCTTAGAGTGCCAATTTATGGGCCCACGCCTTTCCAGGACCTCCTTAGCAGATCTGACTGCCCTTTCAGCCAGGCCATTACTGGCAGGATGAAAAGAAGCTGTAAGTGCGTGCCTGATTCCCAGGTTAGCTAGGAAAACCTCAAACTCACAGGAAGTAAACTGGGGGCCGTTATCAGACACGATGGTGTCAGGGAGGCCATGGGTTGCGAATATCCTTGATAGAGCCTTAGTGACAGCTTCTGAAGTTGTAGTGGTCATCAAGGTCAGCTCTACCCATTTAGAAAAAGAATCAACTGTCACCAGGAATGTACACCCATGAAAAGGGCCAGCCAGATCAATATGCACCCAGAACCAAGGTGTCCCAGAATCTTCCCACCTGCCTGGAGTGGATGTTGGTGGAGCAGGTCTGGTAACTTGGAATGACTGACAAGCATTCACCCAACTTGTAATCTGAGCATCCATGCCCAGCCACCATACATAACTGTGAGCTAGGACATTCATCCTGACAATGCCGGGATGCCCTTCATGCAGGACCTTTAAAACTGAGGATTGCAACTTGGAAGGGATAACTACCCTAGTTCTCCAAAGTAAACAGCCTTACAAAGAAGACAGTTCTTGCTGGCGAGTTTTGAAAGGCACAAATTCAGGGGCATAAGGAATTACAGGCGACCCCCTTCCCACCCAGTCAAGGACTTGGGTGATTACCTTGTCCCTGGCAGAGTGGGCAGTGATATCAAGGACGGTGATAGGAAGTTTCAGATCATTGATCAGGAACACAGCATTAGTTGGTGCAGGATCCTCCACAGGAACAGGCAGGGGGCAGCGGCTAAGAGCATCAGCATGGCAGAGACTCTTGCCAGCTCGATGAAGCAGTGTATAGGTATAGACAGCCAGAAATAAAGTCCACCTGGTCATTTTTTGAGACAAAATCTGAGGAGTTTGTCTATCGCCTGACAGAAGGCCTAACAGAGGCTTATGATCCGTAACCAACTCGAAATAGTGTCCATATAGAAACTCATGGGATTTTTTGACAGAAGCAACTGCAGACAAAGCCTCCTTGTCAATTTAGCTGTAGTTGCGCTCAGCTGGGGAAAAAGTTCTGGAGAAAAAGGCAATGGGTTCCTCAGAACCGTTAAGCAGTCTGTGACTTAAAACAGCACCTATGCCAAAAGGAGAAGCATCTGCTACTAAAACTAAAGGTAAATGCTCATTAAATTGGATAAGAACCGTATCAGATGTAAGCAATGATTTGACTGCACGGAAAGCATGGACTTCCTTAGGTCCCCAGTGCTAGGAGGATTGCTTATCCAAGAGTCTGTGCAGAGGTTCTGCAATGGAAGCTTTTTGTGGCAAAAATGAAGAGTAGAAGTTAAGAAGTCCTAAAAAACCCTGGAGCTCAGTTTTGTTAGTTGGTGTGGGTGCCTCGTGAATAGCCCTTACTTTGCATTTGAGTACCAGAGGCATCAATTCTGTATCCCAAAAATTCTACCTGTGGGATGGCAATCGTGCACTTCTCTTTCTTTAACTTAAGACCATTCTTCCTGAAATGATTGAGGACTCCTTTGACTCTTTGCAGTAACTGAGACTTGTCAGGGGCAGATATTAAAATGTCATCAAAATACGGAATTATGCCAGCTAATCCTTAAAGTAGTCTTTCCATTAAAGATTGGAAAATTCCTGGGGCCACACTTACACCAAATTGGAGGCGCCTACATTTCAAAGCACCCCTGTGCATTGCAATAGTTTGTAGTTCAGCAGCTGTGTCATCAACAGGGAACTGTTGATAGGCCTGTGACATGTCTAATTTCACAAAAATGGTTCCTAGTTCAAAAGAATGTAGCAGGTGCTGGATAACTGGGACTGGATAAGTGCTGATTTGTAAATATTTATTCAATGAGCTCTTGTAATCTGCACATATTCTTAAGCTACCATCTTTCTTCAGGGGTGTCACTATTGGGGTTTCCCATTTTGCGAAGTCCACAGGCTCTAATATATCCTGTTTAATTAATTTGTCAAGCTCCATGTCTAATTTGGGGCAGATTGCAAAATGTACCCTTCAAGGCTTTAAACAGACTGGTACTGCCAGAGGGTCCAAGTTGAAAGATATTGGGGTTCCTGAGTAACAGCTCAGTCTCTCGCTGAACACATCAGCATAGTCATTAAACAAGGCATCCACTTCAGCATTTGTAATAAAGTGGATTCCGCTTATATGGAGGCCAAGGGCAGGGAACCAGTCTAACCCCAATAGGCTTGGGAGGGCACCATCCACAACCACTAAAGGCAAGTGACCTTTAAAATTTTGAAATTGAATAAAAAATTTGCTTTTTCCAATGACTGGGATGGTTCCGCCTTGGTAGTCACATCGGGTTAATTGGCAGCCGTGAAGTCTCTTCTTAGCCATTCTGGGAAACAGTTGTTTCAAGGTGCTCCATGAGATGATGGATAGTACTGACCCTGTGTCATCCTCCATCCTGCAAGGTTTCCCTTCTATAGAAACAAAAACACTGATTTTGTTAAAGCCTTTGTTAGTCAGCTTGGCTTGATAGCAGGTGAAACAGTCTTGAATTTGTTTTTGGAAATGCTGAGTTGTCTGAGGCTTTTGGGCAAAAGTCATTCCTGCTTGACAGATCCTGGCTAAATGATCCTTTCTCTGGCGTTTTAGATAAATGGCATTCCTGAACTTGCAGGATGCCCTGAGGTGGTTTCCCCCACAGCTTAGACAAATGGGCTGAGACCATGGAGGTTGATTGGGGGTTGTCCTGTTTTCCCTTTGACTGATTTTTTGCTGCCTGAGGCGATTTACATCACGAGCCTCTTCATAGCCTTCTTCTGTGGAGGCTTCATCGTAATGGATGGTTGAGCTGCTCTGGCTAACTGGATTTCCCTGAATTTCTGCTGCTGAAAGTGCTGATAGTTCAGCAGCTTGAGACTCTTTGATTGCTAATTTAAGGGTTAAATCCCCTTTAGCCAATAAATGCCTTTGTAGCCTTAAATCCCTGACTCCACAAACTAGTTGGTCTAATAACTTATCCTCCGGATAGTCTCTAAACCCACAGTGCAAGGCAGCTGTTCGTAGGGCAGCCACGTACCTACTGATAGTCTCTCCCTCAGCCTGAATCCATTTTCTAAAAGCATGATGTCTGGCAATTTGGGATGGCTTAGGGGAATAGTGGCTAGAAAGAGTTTCTTGCAATTCTTCCCATGGAACAGTCTTAATTGAACGCGGAGCCAATAATGCCATAGCAGTGTCAAATACTGTGGCAAAAACTTAAAAAGTAGGACTTTTTCCTATGGTCGGAAATGTCAGCGAGGTCTATGGCATCTAGGAAACAGTCTAATCAGTTTCTGTAGGATTCCCATGTTTCTGCTGTTGTTCTGAAAGATGGGAACGCAGGGTTCGAAGTCATCTCGACTCAGTGGTGCTGGATCTTCTGAAGAAAGTTGAAATTTGCACTTGCGAATAGTGACAGTAAGCTCTTAAAGTGACATACAGCTCGGTAGTGACTTTGGCTCTTTTTGTAGTGACTTCGCTCAGCAATTCTTTGCCCGGTTGCCTCCTATATGTATCCTGCCCTCGTCGCCAATGTTATAGAGCAGCGGAATAACTGAGGTGATCACAGAGCGAACTTCAGCTTTTACTTTATTGTAACAATAAAGGATTGCCGTGGTTGCCACGCTAACAAGGTAGCCAGCTGGCGGACAACAGCTGATGCCGTTTGACAGCTCCCTTTTATAGCCAGCTGTCAAATGGCATCAGTCAATAGGAACGGAGTCAATAGGACCAGTCAATAGGACCAGAGTGAAGACCTCAGCTCAGTCTTTTCCGAACACCACACTTGTGGTGTGGTGCACTTATGTCTTAACACTCCTTTAAATCAATCAATTCAATCTGGGGACCAGTCATACAAGTTTACAAAGTTTGGCCTGAGATAGTTTGCAACCTGAGACAAAATCCAAAATGGTTTCCCTCTCATGACATTTACAGACAATTGAGTCTTAAAATTGGACTGACAATTGAGTCTTAAAATTCTGGGAATTATACAATATGCCCACTGCATCCAGAAATAAGTTTAATCTTAGAAGAAAGTAGGAAACAGTCCTTTGGGAGCTGCCCGTTCTATGCTGCTGCATTTTTGCTATTATCCTCCTCCCCTGTAGCATCTGTTGCCAGAAATGTCTGATTTATTTTGCCTAAAAATAGGGCCAGCCCTACATGCATCTCCTCAAAAATGGGACTGTCTCTCCACAAAGACTTTGTTTTTGTAAAGTCAATCAGAGCCAATGCAGTATGTAGCTGAGTCATTTTAGGTGATAATCCCCATTTCATTGTTCCAGCCCAAGTAGTCTTGAGCAAAGCTGATCATGATGTAAATATATTTAACCAGTGGTTGCCAACCAGTGGGCCATGAGAAAATTTTGGTGGTCTGCAGAGAAATGTCATCCCCAGAGCACTCCCCCAAAGCAATTAATCCAGGCTGTGCAGGAACACAAGCCTGCACCGCCCACATGGCCCACGGGAACCCTCCCCCATATTCACTTCTTATCTGGCAAACTTGCCTGCTAAGTTGCTAAGTTGCTAAGTTGTTTCTGTGTGAGAGAGAGAAAGGAGGGGGCAGGAAAAGAAGAGAAAGGGATTAGATCAGATCTCTCTCTCTCTATCCCACCAACATCAGCAAGCTACCATCAGTGAAAATTCATATTAGTAGTCCCTGGGATTTAAAATTATGAGTTTGGTGGTCCCTGAGGTCCAAAAGGTTGGCAACCCTTGTATTTAACTATACTACCACATTCTGTCAAAAGTAATTAAAACTTGGATCCTTTGGAAGTTTTAAAGTACCTCCCAGGCAAAATAACTTTTGCAAGAGGAAACAGGACTATATCTCAGGATATAATTTGGGAATACTTTATTGCTTGGAAAAGCTTTTGGTCTTTTGGTCTTTTCAGCTCCACGACTGCACTTTCAAAGATATTGCTGTGTCTGCTGGATATAACATTTCCCAGTCATTACATATTCAGTACAAGCATACATACACAGGTACATAAGCCATGATGGCACAGTGGTTAGAATGCAGTATTGCAGGCTAACTCTGCTCACATTGCCAGGTGTTTGATTCCTCAATCCTGACTGGCTCAAGGTTGAATCAGCTTTGCATTCTTCCAAGGCTGGTAAAATGAGGACCCAGGTTGTTTGGGGCAATATGCTGACTCTGTAAACTGCTTAGAGAGGGCTGTGAAGTGGTATATAAGTGCTATTGTTAGTGCTATTGCCACATGAAGAATTAATTGTAGACACAGAGACAAGTTACAACCAGATGAATACTTCTGATTAATGTCTCCTAGCTCTTCACACAAATGGATCATTCTCTTCCTAATATAAACATAGCAGGTAACTATGAATTCAAACATTGAATTGACCTAAAATAGCACAAAATGTTCTAAAATTCATTAACAAGCCTCAGATCAGAATTCTGGCTTATTCAAGCCAAATGATTCTAATAAGTGTCATGTGTCACTATGCAGCTCCTTCACTCCTATTTCATTCCTTCTTTTTCACAGGATAAATCAGGTGACTTTGCAACTTTGAAAGCTGTATTGGCTGGCAGTCAGCTTTTGAGTGCAATTCAAGTGCTGTTGTCCTCATTAAGACCCTATATGGTTCTGGAACAGGTTGTCTGCAAAACTGCCTTGTTGTCCCATATTCATCTGCTCATCTGATCAGATCAAATTGGATCAACTCTCTCTGGGTCCCATCTATCTATCCAGGAATGGCATCTGATGAGATTTCAGTAATAAATATTTTTGATTATCCCTCTGCTACTCTAGAATTTCCTCCCCACAATAATCTGCTCTACTTCTTCCTTCCTGGGGTCCAAGAGAGACCAGTTAAGATCAAGCACAGGAAGAGGCATGTTGCAACTGAATAGTTTAATGTGGCAGATGCATTTGGGATATATCATATATTATCACCTTTCTACATAATTTTGATATTGCATTTAGTTGATGTCACAGGTATCAAACTCGACACATTATGTTGATGTCCTGTGATGTTTCATGTTGTTTTTGACACCCCTGGTCTATGTCATTAGTGAACTTCATTATTTTCAGGAAGGTTCATTTTTTGATATATATTTTTTTTACTGTCAGCTGCCTGGAGCTTCTGGAAATCGGCAGCATACAAAGAAAATAAATAAATAAGAAATGTGGCCCATTATCCCAACAAACCAGGACTATAAACTAAATTTAAGTCTACTTTTACAATGCCATCCGTCCTGCCATTCTATCACTGAATTATCCAACTCTTTCTTTAAATGAAGTGGGAATTTCAGAAAATTATTGTATTATGAACTCTAGCATGGAAAACATTACTTTTGCAGCATGAGATGATAAATATCTCTAAAGTTTCCCAATTCTATCAGTAATTACTGTTCTCTTATTGGTCTTGAAGGAAAACATATGTTTTTGCCAGTTGTCTTTCTCATCGTCAGTTTACAGTTGCCGTAATTCTTGGAAATATATTATGCAGTTGCTTGTTATGTTTTATGACTTCCTTAATTTATTCATCCCACAGCATTACAAATCTCTGTCTGTTTAATATCTTTCTTATGAATATATTGGTTCTGTCCATCTGCTGTTCTTGTTTTTGTAGATGTGCTAGACTGCTTTGCTTAAGCACAAACCTAAATGAAGACAATCATTTTGAGGCCAATGGGAAAAACCAATGGGAATTAGAAATTGCTCCCAAATATAGTTAATATTGGGATACCTTTCCATAGTGTAAGTGATCAAGAATCAGATCAAATTGCTTTTCTTAAATGTCTTATTTAAGCATGGTAGGATCATTATAAATGTATGCTTACAATATTATGTTTAAGCTGTTAATTATTCAAATCTCCTGAAGGCATAAAATATTAGGCTTTGGGGCTGTTGATATGAATTGTAACCTTTTTAACTGCTGCAGGCTCATATCAGATTCCACAGCTTTTAGAACTGCAAAGTGGGGAAAGAAAATATCCATAGCTTTACTTTCAAATTTCATTTGGAATTAATAAACAAAATATTTTTTAATGCAAGGTTATTTTGGAAAACACCAAGGAGACGCTTATCGATGCAAAACTGTTTTCGTTTTTGAGTAGATTATTCCAGAATTGGTAGAATTAGAAACTGGTAATTTCAGAATACAGATCAAGTCCCTGAACATACAGGCTTTTACATGTATATCAAAGCATCAAAACCCTATTTATTTATCCAAACATAAAACTGTACTCTCCAGGCCACCTTTTAACATAAGCTTCAGTGGAACTCAAACAATTACATCCTTCCTTCCTTTCTCCTCTCCTTTACTTTTTACTATTTTTTTCATCTTTTTTTTCTATTTGTTTGTTTATTATTACTAATCAGTTTTTGTGAAACAACCCTTTTAAAATGTTCTAGTTTTTCTTTTCTAGAAAATGAATAATGGTACAATCCCATCCATTTTCAACCTTGAAGTGGTTAGCTTTAATAAATATGCCAGGGGACAAACCATTGCCAGTAGCAAGAGATTCAGTCTTGTCTGTGTAATATTCTCAAGGACCAATTTCTATGGGATTTTACAGTCCTGCTAATCTTAAAGCCTATTTTCACCCCTCATTTTTAAACCAGCCCTTTCAAATCATGCAAGACACCCATGATAATTGATAATTATCAATCTCAGAACTTTTGTATGATCGGAAGTTGTACTTTTAAGCCTGCCAGCCTCACTGAGCCTCCAAGGCATGTTGAAATTCATAATAACCCGGGTTGCTTTCACCATATTACTTAATTAATCCAGCTGCTCCAGACTTGCATTAGTGGATATTAAAACAACTTGTCAATCTGTAATTGCAGATCTCCTTCCTCCCTTTTTATCTAATTCAGCTCTGTTATATTAAGTCAATCTCTTCCCTGCACTCAATCTCTTTGTTTCATTAACTTCAGATGGGGATCCTTTGATAAAATGACTGAAAGTGAAAATCCAATCTGGCCAGGATGACCTGTATTTATGAAATCTTACATATATTTAGGACTACCCTAAGGCATTGTATAAAAAATATATAAGAGTACAGTATATGAAAAGAATAGCCTGTATATAGTCTGCTGAAGAGTAGAAAGATGTTACACTCCTCACATTGTTTATAAAATAATAATCTTTTCTATTAATTGAATATATAAAGCAAATTTGAAGCTTATTGAAATATTTATTATGATCATCCAAGCATCTTTTCCAGTAATTTATTGAGATTCTGTCACTCGACGTTGGTATCCCTGAAAGATATCTAAGTGACAATGAACAAGATAAAGGAGAATAACATGAAATTTAATCTAGACAAGATAGAGTTGCTATGGATAAACTTGGAAGGTGGATTCAGGAACTGAGATTCAACTTAAACTGAGATTTGTTTTCCTTCTGAAAGAACAAGTTCAAGAGCAGGAAGTTCAAATTCATCTTCAGTCTTTGTAGCTCCCCAAATGAGTTTAGCCCATATTATCTAGCTGAAGGTGGATTTGAACTTCCTGGTTTAAGCCTCATTCCTTAGCTACATAGCATCCTGATTGTATATTTCTAGTGTATTAATCTTTAAATGCCTAAACAGCTGGACCAAAAAGTATTTCTTCCCCCTGTTACTTTCTGCTGGATGAGAGAAGCCTTCTCCTGGGCTGCTTCCAGGCATAAATGCACCACTTCATAATAACATCTGCACACACACGACAAACCCAATTATCTGGGCATTTAGAGAATCTCTAAACAGACAGTAAGCTAATTGATAATTGATTTTAGACTTGGTCTTAGTGTTAAGTTTTTAGCTTTTGAGACTTTGCTATTTGTTCTCATTTGGTCAGCTTTTTTCAATACTCATTAGAAGAGAAAAGTAAATCATAAATTAAATGAATAAACAAATCTAAATAAGAGATCTGGGGGGTTTTGGTGTTCATTTGTACATATTCAGTGTGCAATTAATACTATGCATCTAGAAAAAAATGAATGTCATAAAATCACATTCATCAAAAGGCAAAGAAAGAGTATATCATTAACTTGTAGCCATGATCATACTTTCCAAACTGACTTATAGCTACATCTATGCATGTATATCTAGTAAGGAACATGCTTATAAAAACCAGAGCTAAAGTAATATGAATGTATCTTATCCATTCCAAAAATCTTATATCTGTCTTGCAGATGTCATAGTTCCTAAGCAGCCATATAGAAAATGTCCTAAGGGAATAGCATGCCTAGGGAAGCATGAGTAATAAATAAAATTATCCCAAGGAGCCTTGAACTTCCAAGAAGTATTAAAGTTAATAATGCAACACATTTGCAGGGCCCAGATAGGAGTAGACATCAGTGGTGAGATTCAAAAAAATTTATTACCGGTTCTGTGGGCATAGCTTAGTGGGCATGGCTTGGCTTGGTGGGCATGCTTGGTAGGCATGGCAGGGGAAGGATATTGTAAAATCTCCATTCCCAACCCACTCCAGGGGAAGGAAACTGTAAAATCTCCATTTCCTCCCAATTCCTGGGGGAAGGTTACTGCAAAATCCCATTCCCTCCCTATCCCACTAACCTGCTTTTCAGCTCCGTTCTGCTGTGCAGGGCAACAAAAGAAGACCCTGACAATCAGTTGGGACTTGGGTGGCAGAGAATAGATGGGGGCGGAGTCAATACCATCTCTGCTTGAAGTAATTTCAGATCAAATTGTATTATTTAAAACATGTCAAGTATCTTTTTAATTACTGTTTATGGAGCAGAAGGATGCCACCAATAAGTATAGCTGTGGAGTAATAAATAATCTTGTTCATACAATTGCCATTACCTAAAGTGAGGTAAAATTTGCTTTGTGATTAATTTTTACCAAATCTGGAACAAAGGCTGTACTTTGAAATGAATGAGTGTATCAAATAACTGATGTTTCCATTTCAGATTCCTGGAAAAACATCAGCTTACATATTCTCCCTTAAACATACCATCTTCTTGTTTAGGGGTATTATTTAGGGGTATTAATGTTTAGGGGTATTATGGGGATCAATCTGGAGCTTTGTTATCTGCTACAGAGGCCTTCAGGAAAGCCTTAATTGATTAAGTCTTGAGATAGCATCTCTCTAGGGTCTGGAGGTGTGTGGGTACTATGCCCACAGCTGCCCTCCCAGCTAGGCCAGAGGGACACCTGAATAAGAAAACTGAACAACACAAAAAGAAAAAGAAAACCAGCTGGAATATTTCTAATTCCTCCCATCCTTGACCAGCATGCCAGAAAAGAGCTCATTCCTCGGAAAGCACTAAATTCAAAAGTGCTCTATTCAAAAGCACTCAACGATCTGCGATTCAACCCATCCTTACTAGAAGATAAGGCAGTGGGGCTCACCAGTACTGGGGGCTCTATGATCATCCTTGCAGGGTGGTGAGATGGTGAGATTCATCCCATTCTTGAAGGGCAGTGAGCATCTAGAGCTGTGAGTCAGTCTTCAGACATTTGCTAATAAACTGCTAATACGGACTCCCTCTTTAAAAGGACAGTAACCAAATAAGTAGGGAAGTATTGTTGTAACTGAACTCCTGTGAAGTCTGGAAGCAATTTTATTTCCTGTCATAGAAGCAGAAATATATTGAAGCCAGGAGCCAATGCTCAATACAAATCTGAGTCTACATAATAAATATATAAACTGTTCGAATTGCCAGTGCGAGACTATCTACGTGCCTCTTTCTCTTAAAAGCAACAAACTTTGAAAGTGTATTTAAATTGACTAGGAGCTGGCCAGAAATCCCATTCATCAAGGGAAAACAGAAACAAAAAGTTTTCTGTTGCCTGCCTGTGAATTGCTCTGTTTGTCTCTGCTGAATAGAGAGAGAACAGTTGCTTTCCTCTGTTCTTCAACAGAAAGTAACCAATAAAAGAATCTCTTGCATCCTTCGCCTCCATTGAAACAATCTGCCCACAAGCTCAAAAGTCATTAATCTTTTCTTTGAGAGGAAGAAACGGGCTGTGATTCACCCCTTTTTGATGACAAAATGCAAATCCAGTAAAACACTTTAAATCAGCTATCTCCATAGACACAGGCTGTGTTTCCCCCCTCCAAAGGGAGAACTTCAGGGATTTTAAAAAAGCATTTTCTAATTCTGCCTCAATACCTATATCAATGATTAGATAATCAATTTCTAACAAATAATTATTTTATCAATTGTTTAATTGATTTATCATTTTAATTGATCAGTGTGATTAGAGTATTTAATGCAAATAGTGTGATTGCTGATTAATGTTAAAAAATCAGGCTTAATGTAATTTAATTGATTAGTAAAATTAGCAATTCAGTGAATTTAATTGAACAGTGTATTAACAATTAGTGTAATTAATTAATTAGGCTGATTGTTGCTTAGCATAATTACTTGACTAGAGAGATTATTGTAATTGATTAATTGGTGTGATATTGGCTATATTGATTACCCAAAATTGTTTTATTAAGCAATTTAATCAACATACTATCTCAACAAACCCACCATGCCAGTAAAAAAATCCAATACCAAATCACAACCTAAAAAAAAAAAAATCCCCACCAATGAACCACAAGACTTCTACACACGCTTTATATGCTTTGTAACTCTAAAGGTTAATGAAAATTCCATCACATGTTCTCTATGTGAAGAATACGCTCATCGTGACTGCCTGGAATTATCTAAGCAAATGACTCAATTCCTAGAAACATCCAATTATGCATTTCCATTTTTCTGCCCACCATGCAAACCCAAACTGGACAAACATATAGCCCTGTTTGAAAGAGTTGACTCCATAGAAACGCAAATATCATCCCTTGACACCATAGTACCATCCCTGGACACTTTAAATGAAAGATTCACCAAACCTGAAAAAAAAAAAGACAACACAAACACAACACAAAAACCTGAACATCCAATAGCAACAAACCAACAACTGCAACCTAATCCACAAAAAACCATAAATCCAACAAATAATGATATTCCAATCCTCATCAGAGAAGCTATCGAGCGCAAACAAAAGCATCCTAACGCCATCTTATTTGGTCTAGAGGACATCAATAACAATGATGATATCACAATTGTCCGCAACATCATCAGTGACTATCAAGCTTCAACCATCTCCCCTAATGAAATACTTTACATATCCCATATTGGCCAAGAGCTCAAAAACAGAGATGGTTCTGTGACCCCACACTTCTGCAGGGTCATTTGCAAAAATGAATTAAGCAAACGTAAATTCATTTATACTATAAATTCACTTGCCAAAAACAACACCAACCATAAAAACCTCCAATCTCATCCTAACCTAACCTTACAGCAACATGCTCGCTCCCATATACTATGCACAGAACTCAAAAATCATCTAGACAATGGAGAGAAGGACCTGTACATTGATTACCATGCAGACTATATCAAAAGAAAGTCACACAACCCACAACTCAGCATGCAACCCTACTTCAACCAATCCACCATCACCCAAGACTAGGTACGCACACCCCCAACTACCTCAATTCAAACTACAACTGGCCTTAAATACAAGCTACTCAATGCAATAAGCCTTGTAAATAAAATACCCGAATTTCTCCTCTTACTAAATACGGCTAAATTCTACATCATATTTGTCTGTGAAACATGGCTCAACACATCTCTCCCTGACTCCATGACCTCAGTAAGAGACTATCATGTTTACCGATCTGATCATGAAATCCATAGGGGAGGTGGTGTGGCTATCTACTATAAAAAGTCCTTACATCTAAAAAACATCCAAGTTACCCAAGAGTTTGCTCTTTCTGAGACCATTATCTGTGAGTTGACCTTAAATATCACATTTCAGTTCTTACTGTGTTACAGAGCCCCTGATTATGACATCAAACATGTAAACAAGCTAAATACACTACTAATATGGGCAGCATCCTGCCCACATGCTTTTATCTTTCTTGGTGGCTTTAATCTACTTCATATTAACTGGACCCTAAATAAATGTACAACTGAACCCATACATGCAACTTTCTACAATTCTGTAACAAATCTGGGACTGGAACAACTAGTAACCAACAATACTAGGCTTAACAACTGCCTTGATCTCATCTTCTGCAATAGTTTGAATTCAATTTACAGAATACAAATTAAATAACCCTTTTCCAACAGTGACCACAACATGATTGACTTTTGTCTCAACATACATCCACACAAAAAATCATCACTACTCTCTAATAAACAATTTGGTTTCAGAAAAAAACTATCCTGTAATCTGCAAGTCTTCCACTGCAAAAACATATGGATTACACAACTTGATCAGGGCAAAGCAATAGACACAATCTACATAGACTTCTGTAAAGCCTTTGATTCAGTGGTACACAACAAACTACTACTAAAACTAAAATCTTATGGTATCTCTGGTCACCTTCAGAACTGGATAGAAGCATTCCTGTCAAACAGACAACAAATAGTCAAAAATGGGAGCATCCTATCAAATACTGTACCTGTCAACACTGGTGTCCCCCAAGGCAGTGTTTTAGGACCAACTCTCTTCATACTCCACATAAATGACCTCTGTAGTCATATTAAGAGCAACTGTGTTCTCTTCACTGATGGTGTAAAGCTATTCAACACCACAGACAATACTACTACCCTCCAAAAAGACCTTGACTATGAATCAGAATGGTCAAACAAATGGCAACTTCAAATCTCAACAAATAAATGCTCTGTCTTACATATTGGAAAAAAAAATCAGAAAATAAAATACAAGCTATGTATTTACAGAAAATAAAATACAAACAAGTCAAGATCTTGTTGAGGATGCAAATTCTGTCAAGGATCTTGGAGTACACATCTCTAATGATCTAAGTGCTACAGCCCACTGTAACTTCATAGCCAAAAAGGCATTAAGAGTTGTTAATCTAATTCTATGTAGCTTTTTCTCTGGTAATATCACACTACTAACTAGACCATACAAAACATTTGCTATATCTATACTTGAATACAGCTCATCAGTCTGGAACCCATACCATGTATCTGATATAAACACAATTGAAAAAGTCCAGAAATATTTCACAAGAAGAGTTCTCCACTCCTCTACTCATTGCAGAATACCTTATGCCATCAGACTTGAAACTCTAGACCTAGAAAACCTAGAACTATGCTGCCTTCGGTCCTTCGGTATAAAATCATACATTGCATTATCCTACCTACAAATGAATACTTCAGCTTCAATCATAACAATACAAGAGCACACAATAGATACAAACTCAAGGTTAACCACACCAAACATGACTGCAGAAAATATAACTTCAGCAACAGAGTGTTTGGAATACTCTACCTGACTCTGTGGTTTCTTCCCCAAACCCCAAAAACATTAACCTTAGACTGTCTACTATTCATCTCACCCACTTCCTAAGAGGCCTGTAGGGGGCGTGCATAAGCACACCAATTGTGCCTACTGCCCCTGTCCTATTGTTTCTTTTTATTTTTCTTATAAGTATCTCATGCATTCAAAACTATGTTTACTCTTATCCCTGTATCTTGTAAGTGATTGACAAATGAAATAAATAAATAAATAAAAATAAATCAGTAGGGACAGGCTTGTAAAGTTCAATATGGCAGCCATGATCCAGTGATCAAAGCCCTGCTTCATTTGTACATTTATGGATGCTGTGTTGACTTTGTGGAGCCCCCTATGGATACTCCAATTGGTGTAATTCTGGCATGGTTTTACTACATGTAAATCCAAAGCATTGTTTTCCAGCTAGTACTTATTTCCAAGTAATGATTTTAGAATCCTCCAGAGTTAAATATCTTTAAGTGCTTGTGCTTTCAACAGAAATCAATGAGACATAAAACTGCTTTTCTTTTGCTGGATTATAGTTCAAGGGGGTAAATTAAGACATGCCATAAGAGATACATAAACAGTCTTGCAATGTTTTTGTCATTGAAATGCAGCCTTGGAATGCTATACAATTGTTAGTTATAGTACGGAGAGAAATCATGAGCTCTTGCTCAGATCAAGACTTCCCAAATCAGAATACTTTTTTTCTCACTATCATTCTAGAGCAGGGGTGTCAAACTTGATTTCATTAAGGGCCACATCAGGATTGTGTTTGACCTTGTGGGAGGCTGGGGTGTGTGGCTAGGGTGGGCATGGTCAGCTCGATGTCACTCATGTTGGAAGCACCTGTGCTGCCCAAGTGCTAATGCAGGATTTCCCTCAGACCTTCCCTCCCTCTCATTATAATCTCCTTCCTTCCTTTCTCCCCTCTCCCTCCTTCCCTTCCTTCCTTTTCTTTTTCTTTCCTCTTCATTCTCCTTTCTTATTCCTTTCCCTCTTTCCTTATTTTATCTTCCTTGTGCATTTCCCATCTTTTCTTCTTTTTTTCTTTCCTCTTTCCCTTTCTCCTTTCCTGTTCCTTCTTTGATGCTCAAATGCAAAAGGGGAAGCATTTCTCCTTTTGTTTTGTTTTTAGTTTGTTTTGCTAGCCTTCTGCCAATGAAAACGGAGCTTGGGCCATGTTTTCAGGCACGATAGCTTCCTGCAGCCCTCTGCCAATGAAAATGGAGTTCTGTTTTTGCTGGTAGAAGTACTACAGGTCAGTCCTTCGCTGTTTCCAAGGCGGCCTGGACCCTGTGGGCGACATCCGGCCCGCGGGCCTTGAGTTTGACACCTCTGTTCTAGAGTGATATTTATTTCAAATCAATATAGAGCTGTTTTTCGTTTAGTGGCTGTTTTGTTTAGTGACCATTCGCAGTTAAGGCTGTGATCAAAAAGTACTTTTATGACCAATCTTCACATTTACAACACTTTGCAGGTCTGTGAAGCAAAGTTGAGGTAAGATTTTAAGCTCAGTGTTGGTTTCACTTAACAACCAAGTTGATGGTCCCAATTGTGGTTGATAAACTACCTATGTGTTGTGTTTGTGTGTGTTTGTGTTGTGTGTGTGCGTGCACATGTACACACAAGTTGCTATGTGAGCTTGTATATGATCGAAAGCTGTGTTTTCTTCACGATGCATATGTACTGATGAGAAGGTCTCATAATTTCCTAGCTAAAATTTAAGTAACTAAGTGGTCAAGCTTCAGAGAACATCAGTTATTTACTTCCATTATTAACATGTCTTTGTCTCCCTCATGTGTTCATACTTTGAAGAACAGATGATAAAAACCAACATGTGAAAAAGGAATTTAAGCTTTGTTATCAATTACAATGTTTGAAACAAATTATGCAGAAAGTATTAAGAAATCATATTTAAGTTCAATCTGATGACATCAGAGTAATATTGAACGTATTCTAGGGAAAGTAATTGTGACAGCTCTGTATTTCCTGGAAACTATGAGTGATTTAAAAAAAATCCTCAGAAAATATGTATAATAAGCATTTCTGGCTTACCTCAAAATAATAGCTTTTGCTCCTTTTTAGATAGCTGATTTATATGCATTCATGACATAAAGCACAAATTACTTGATTTACAACAGTTCATTTAGTGACTGTTCAAAGGTACAATTGCACTAAAAAATGACTCATGACCATTTTTCACACTTATGACTATTGCAGCATCCCCATGGTCATGTGAATAAAATTCAGATGCCTAGCAATTGACTCATATTTAGAATAGAATAGAATA
>BLBF01000004.1:53733615-53749405 GCA_015471245.1 Laticauda colubrina | reverse complement strand
TAGAATAGAATAGAATAGAATAGAATAGAATAGAATAGAATAGAATACCTTTATTGTCATTGCATTCTACAAATACAATGAAATTTGAAAGCTACTCTAGCACAGTGCCCCAAACACCACATCACAATCACACTAGAGTATTTAAAAATTAAAATAATAATTAAAAACCTAGTCTAAAACCTAGTAAGTTAGATAGTTTAAAAATGCCACTATATACATAGGGCTAAATCACATATGCATTTTTTGATTCAAGACTATTGCCTTGGAAAAGAAACTATTTCTCAGTCTATTAGTCCTCATTTTAAGACACCTATAACGTCTCCCTGATGGTAACAGTTTGAAACATGAATGTTCAGGATGAGAATGGTCTGTGGAGATTTTTAGTGCTCTAGAGAGGAGTCTGGTCTTCACAATCTCTTCCAAAGAAGAAAGAGAGCAACCAATGATTTTTGTGCTGTGTTTATAACTCTCTGGAGAATCTTCTTATCCATTGATATATAGTGGGAGAGGCTCTGCTTTGCATCTTCTGAAGTCTATAATCAATTCTTTGGTCTTTTTGATGTTCAGGGTGAGGTTATGACTCTTGCACCACAAGACCAATCTGAGAATCTCTGACCTATAGGCCGTTTCATCTTCTCCTGACATGAGTCCCACCAATGTGGTGTCATCTGCAAATTTTATTATAGAGTTAGTGGGACAAGAGGGAGTGCAGTCGTAGGTGTAGAGTGAATACAAAAGGAAGCTCAGCACACAACCCTGTGGAAAACCAGTGCTGAGAGCAAGAATGGAGATAAAATAGCTGTCAATCCTAACAGTTTGGGTTTGTTAGTAAGAAAGTCCTTTTATCCAACAGTAGACGTGAGAGGAGAAGCCCATTTCTAGCAACTTCTTAATCAGTATATCTGGAATGATGGTATTATGTTAACTATTTTATGTTAACTAATATCATGTTAACTAATTTAATAACTGCAGTGACTCACTTAACAAATGTGTTAAGAAAAATTACAAAATAGAATGTGTTTCAATAGATCATATTCCCTTTTTAAATTAGTAAGCATTCTTTTTGTGAAAATGATGTCATTTATCTTTCCTGGGCAAATTTTTTCTTTCTTCTCAAAGACAAAAATACATTTTTCCTCTGGTCCATACAACTACTGTATGTCCTGAGAGAAAGAGAGAAATCATTTGAAAAGTATTTACTGTTTTACAAATTATGATTCCATCAGTAACTAGCCTTCCCCCTGCAGCTTTATTTAATTTGGGCAGAAGAGGTCATCCCAACCTAATTATCTTAGTACCATTATTGTTTGCTTATTTTACTTGGTAAGTTATTAAGAATACATTGCCATGTAGAATCCATTGCCATGAAGAACAGCAATGGTTAAAAAGTTGCATTAAATTATTTAATGGATCATTTCAATACTCTTAAATCCCATGAAACTCTGAAGAACTTTGGGATATCTTTTATCTGCTGAAGTGGGTAGAACAATTTTCCCAACCTCAGGAACTTTAAGATGTGGGAATTGAAGTCCACACATCTTTAAAGGTTGAGAGACATTGGTATAGAGCTTGGAAATTGCATGCTATCTTCCGGAATAGAGTCCACTTAGAGTGAATTATCTCACATGCTTGCTCAGCTCATATGTAGGGATACCCCATGCCAGTATTATACAAAACTGATACAATACAATTAATATTTCAGTTCTTTGAGACTGCTGGTAGACAAAACCATTAATCAAGCATTCTTGATGCAAAGTTGACTGAAGTACTAAAATAACGTATGGGACTAAAAAATTTAAAACTTATTTAAAAATATGAATAATTCTGATGAGTTTACATAAACTTCTCTTTATCCTCAGGAACAGGGGTATAAAACTGGCAGCCCATGGGCCAGATGCGTCATGCGCAGGCCACACCCACCCCAGCTCCACAAAGGCAAAATACGTCACATGACACAATCAAGCTTGACACCTGTACTCTGGAAGTTCAGTTCTATGAATCTATAGAGACAATTTCAGCATCCCTTGAATATTGCAGAAAAGCCAATGAGTTAAGCCTGGCAAACTTCATTACAGATAGTCCTCATCTTACAACTACAACTGAGTCCAAAATTTCCATTGTTAAGCAAGTTAAGTGAATTGCACCCATCTTATGACATTTTTTGGCAAAGTTTAAATGAATCACTACAGTTGTTAAGTGAATCACGCAGTTGCTAACCAAGCTTGCCTTCCCCCATTGACTTTGCTTGTCAAAAGCCAGCTGGGAAGACTACAAATAATCATCACATGATCCCAGGATTTCCCAACTGGCATAAATTCATGCCAGGTGCCAAGCGTCCAAGTTCTGATCACGTAACCATGGCAATGCTACAATGGTCTTAACTGTGAAAAACAATAATCAGTCACTTGTTTTTACTGCTGCTCAAATGGTCACTAAATGAATGTTTGTAAGTCGAGGACTATCTTTATTATAGGTTTGGAAATCTCAGTTGCCCATGCAATTAATACTCTGCTAAGAGAGTCATAATGCTGGGATAGATCTGGTGAGGCCTGATGTTTGTTTGTTTGCTAGCCTTCCCATCAGTGGTAGGATTCAAAAACTTTTTACTACCTGCTCTGTGGGCATGGCTTGGTGGGTGTGGCAGGGGAAGGATAGCGTAATTCTTCAGTCAGATATGATATCTGCCGGTTCTCCGAACTACTCAAAATTTCCGCTACTGGTTCTCCAGAACTGGTTAGAACCTGCTGAATACCACCTCTACTTCCCATCTCCTAAATATTTCCTCAGAAAGAAAGAAATACACTAGGACTGAAGTTACCCTACTTTTTGTCTTTTTATCACATCTATTTAGCCTAATCAACCACAGTCCCAACCCAGTCTTTTTCTTCTTGTTTTTTCCAGCAGCACAAATTAATTAGATCAAATGTTGTCATCCCTGAATCCCCACTCACTTTTTTCAAGAACTGCCTACTTCATGATCTTTTGCACTTAGAGAGCACCAACAAGGTTTCATCACATCCTTAAGTGGAGCTTGGCCACTGAAATTTGTTTACTTGGAAGGCCAGGGAAGCAATCCAGACAAATTAGCCCTGAAAATAGTCTGGGTCTTCAAGTTTTCTTAAAGCAGTTAATTAGGTAGGATAGTTTAATTTTTTCAGGGCCAGTCTGTTTACAAATCAACTGGTCTTATTCTAATCCTGTTCTCCTACTGACCAAACTAAGTGTTTTGGGGAATCAGACCATTTAATGTATATATTTTTCCAACTCCCAAAATCAATTGGGACAGGCAAACTGGAATAAAATTCTGTAAATCCACAGCCATTCCCCAATAGCACCTGGCAGCAAATCTTTGAATTTAATAGTTTCTCTCTCTTAAGACTAGGTCCCACTGGCCGACAGACACAAAACGTATGCATAAAGGACACAGCGGATGAGCAAAATTTCGGGGGTGGCTCCATCCATTGTCATCTGCTCCAAAAAGTGGCAAAAATTTGCATACACAGAACGGAAAAGAACGGACGTGGGTAATATGTAGCGGGGATGTTAAACGGATGTTCATAGGAAGCCTAGCGGATGACAGCGGATGGAAACGGATGACACCTCCAAAGGGGTTCCGGGGGAGAATAGCGAAGCAGACACATAGTGGAAGGGGCGGATGCATTGCGGATGAAGCAGATGCATCACAGGAATGTGATGGAAACAAAGCGGATGTATATCGGATGCAAAGCATTCACTGCGCATGCAGGGAGTATGAATTGCGTCAGCTCTGCGGATATAAAAGGATGCAGCACGCATGCAGTCAGCATACAGGGGAAAGACGTGCTGCCACATACATCTAGCAGGAACACCATGGTTCGTCAGTCAGGCAAGAAGAGGAAGCCCGTGCCTACTCGTGCCAGCCCTGGCAAGAAGGACAGAACCACCTTCCCACCCCTTGGCACTGACTCTGAACCTCCTGCTGCTGCTGCTGCTGCTGCTGCTGCTGCTGCCGCTGCTGCTGCTGCTGTGGTGGACCAGCCCCAAGGCCCTCAAAGCCCTGCTGCTGAAGGCCCTGCTGCTCAAGCCCCTGAAGGCCCTGCTGAAGCCCCTGCCAGAGGGAGGAAGAGGCAAGGGAAGGAGAAGGGAGAGAGGAAACAGTACACCATTTCCAAGGAGCATGAGGATGAGGTGCTGGAATGGCTGAGGGAGAACGAGTACCTCTGGAGAAAGGGCCACAGACTCTATCGTGACACCAAGAAGAAGCAGGCAGCTTGGAGAGACAAGGCAGAGAGCCTGGGGTACACTGCAGAAGTACTCCTGGGATGGTGGAAGCACATGCACACATGGTATGGCAAGCTACACCTCAAGAAATCTGGGCAGGCCGCTGTCAAGCTCACTGACCAGGAGATGTACGTCATGGCCAAGTGCAGTTTCCTGGAGGGTGAGATCCGCCACCAAGGAGCAGCCCCTTTGACACCCCTCTCCCTCAGATAGCCCACAGACAGCCAGCAAGGAGCCAGCAAGAAGCTAGCTACTCTTTCCAGGCAGGTGTCTTCAGAGGGCCCCACGGCAAAAACCCCCCGACAGCTGCACTCCCCATGCCGGCAGACTTGGAGGATCCCATGGAGGATGACGCCCTGCTGTCACAAATGGAGGAAGAAGCATCAGCCACCAGAGGCCAGCCCACCCCCACCCCCAGCTCCAGAGGATGCAGGCAGAGAGGCAGACTGGAGGGCCAGGACCATAGTGTGCTGTTGGAGATCAGGGACACAATGAAGACCAGCACTGAACTTCTCTCTCAGCTGGTTCACTTGGACAGAGCATCCTCGGGCTGGAACAACTTCATCACCGATGTGAGCCAGGCCCTGACGGACCTGCCTGAGGCCCAGTACCAGGTGATGAAGCAGAAGATCACAGCACTTCTGCACAACCCTCAAGGCTCAGCTGAAGCTGCTCCGACCCAGTCCAAGTCTGCTCCTCCACCCCAGGCGATATCACAGCCCTTCCATGGCTTTCAACAGCCCCTCACCTATCAAGGCTACGACTACCAGGACATCCCACAGCAAAAACAGACCTTCCCAGTCCAGGCCCAGGTTCATCGCACGCCACAGACGCCACTCCTCACCCAGCTGCAGACCAGACAGCCCCACTACACTCCTCCTTCCTCCACCCCACAGCCAAGCCCATCAATGGACAATCTATCATCAGTATTGGGCCTGACATCTCAAATCCTTGATGAGGGTCCTCTCAACCTCACGGGACTGAGTCAGCTCTCGGACAGCTTCCTGAACACACCATTCCCTGTTGTACCCTCGGGGCCAAGCACCCCAATGGTGCCTCAGACCAACACTCAAGCCACAGCCACCTCCACAGTCCCTGCCCGCTTAACAGCTGAGACCAGGGACATGACTCAGAGTGACTAGGAATAGTGTCAGAGACTGAGTTGTTTACTTGTTAAGTTTATCTTTGCTTCAGACACTTTACTTGGTTCATTTTGCTTTTTTAATAAAGTCATAAAGTTTACCGAAGAAAGTTAATAAAGGTTATCTTTGCTGAAGACACTTAAGACACTTTACTTGGTTCATTTTGCTTGTTTAATAGTCATAAAGTTTACCTAATAAAGTTAATAAAGGTTATCTTTGCTTAAGATGCTTGGTTCATTTTTTTTTACTTAATAAAATGTTGGTGAAAACTTTGAAAAAATGGTTAAGCCTTTGCATGCTTGTGGGATAGATAAGGATAGTTGTGGGATAGATAAATCTCCAGTGTAAGCATCGTGGGACTGCGTGGTCCACCATCCCAGCTGCCACACATATGGACCTTTTTTATCAATAACAATTTATTCATCAACACATTTTAAAATAAACAAAGCTCTTTATTAATGCCCTATTCATTGTAGGACCACTCAACATACATGGCACAATCTCATCAGTGTTATGCGACAGGCTCAAGGAAGCATCCATTAATCATCTATCATCCTGTCTTGCCACTCCACTGCTCCAGCTGGGGAGTTGCACCAGTGTCTCAGTAGGTTGCGCTACTTCTTCCCTTCACATGAAGCTCTGTTGACGGTCCACAAGTCTGTTCTGCAACACTGGGTAGCGGGTGCGCATGAGATTGTGCAGGATGCAGCAAGCTTCCACGATGCTCCTCACAGTCTCTGGGTCATGTTGCATGGTAGTGAGAAGTATCTGGAACCTGTTGGCCAGGATGCCAAAGGCATTCTATACCACCCGTCTTGCCCTGGACAGCCTGTAGTTGAAGATTCTCTCTTCATGGGTGAGGTATCTTGAAGTATATGGCTTCATGAGGTAGGTTCTGAGGGAGAAGGATCTGAGGGAGAAGGAAAACCCATGATGAGGTTGCATTCCAGCCCATCCTTGAGGTCACTGGCATTGTATACCTGGCCATCTGAAGCTGACCCATTGCCTGAAGCATCGATGTAGATGAACTTGTAGTTAGCATCAACCATGGCAAAGAGGATGATACTGAAGAAGCCCTTGTAGTTGTAATAAGTGGACCCTGAGTTGGCTGGAGCTTTGTAGGCAACGTGCTTCCCATCCATGGCTCCAACGGTGTGGGGAAAGTTCTACCTCTGATACCACTCTTCTGCAAGTTTTCTCCAGTCTTGTTCAGTGGTGGGGCACTTGAGGAGCTCCTCCACGTATTCTTCGATGATGGCCTGCACCACTTCTCTGACCACTTTGCTGATGATGTTGTGTGGCACCCTCCATGCATACTGCATGTTTCTGTATGTGGTTCCAGAGGCCAGGTGGCGCAGAGTCAGTGCCACCTTCAGTCCGGGGTCCAGGTTGGCATGGAAGTTGGTGCTAGGCTTGGTCAACCTGGGTCTCAGACGCTGTACATATTCGTCAAGCATGGCTGGTGGCATCCTCATGAAGTGATGGAATGAATTCCTCAGGTCCACCATCAACTGGTCATAAAGTCCAAACTCCATTCTTCTCACGATCCATCCTCAGACCCACACAGTTCTTGGACGTCTCCTTCTTCTCCTTCTGTATAAAAGGTGAAACAGTCTGAACAGGTTTTGGTTCTGGTGATGAATGAGCACAGCTATCATATGGACTGTGTCATGATCCATGGTGGAGAACAATTGATGATGTGGAAGACCAAGACCAAAGGTGAAGAGGTCTGTGCACCACGGCTGTTGGACTCATACTGAGATCCAGATGATTTTCTCCCCCTTTTTATAGGAAATATCGGTAGTCTGCTAGGTGCTCTTCTACATACTCTAGACATTCTGCAGACATCCTAAATATCCGAGATACATCCCAGATACAAACGTTTTGTCCGTTTTAATCCTTCATATATAAGATGCATATGCTTACATCCTTTCTATTTCCGTGC
Organism: Laticauda colubrina; assembly: GCA_015471245.1. Lineage (NCBI taxonomy): Eukaryota > Metazoa > Chordata > Lepidosauria > Squamata > Elapidae > Laticauda > Laticauda colubrina. The sequence goes on along the minus strand of BLBF01000004.1, from coordinate 53,742,058 downwards.
TACTGACACTGTGTGGACGTTCTGTGTACCTTTTGTTTCCTCCCTCTTTCCATTTTCAGCTACAGCGGATGTGAGTTGAGGGGATGGCCAGAGGATGCAGAGAGGATACAGCAGACATTTAACGGATGATAATGGACATAGAACGTTTGTTGCCCGTATATGTTGCGGATGTATATCGTATGCAGCAGAAAGTTCATCCACTCACAAAGTTTTGTGCAGCTCAAAACTTCTTGCGTGGATGAAATCTCAGTGGACAGATGCTCAAGGGAAAGAGAATATGAAACACATATGCAGTGAGTACACAACGGATGCATAGCATTTTCCAACAGATGGCAAGCTTTTTTTAACATTTTACATCCTCTTTGCATCCGTAAGTGCAATGGGACCAGAGCTTTAGATTTGCTTCTCTCTTTTTCATAGGATTTTTCCCCTCTCTGTTTAAGAAGACGGATCAGTGCAAATTATTGCTTCATGTATAAAATGAAGGCTCTGGTGTGAAAACACATCATTCCTAAAATGAATGAAACTAAGTCAGCTTGGGTCAATGGTTATGATAGGAAGCTACATTTGGAACCATTATCTATGCTCTTGGGAAATTGCCAAATGGAAGGAAGTGAGATATAAATACAATAAATAAAAGAATGCTTCTATTCCTTATCTTGCCTCATTGTTACTCCCATCTTTTTTTTTCTTTGTCCTGTCCAGATAATTTCAGCAGTAAATCAGTCGTCCCTTCTGTTTCGCTACTGAAGCAATTACGAGAGAATTCCAGGTGTGTGTGTGTGAAAAAATAAGATCTATAGTTCATGAAATCAGTGTTCAGTTGTACGTTCTTCTACAGCCTGCTCTGCATTTAGTCTGTATTTTAGGTAGCCAATCTGTTTCTCCATTTCTATCTCTCTTGTTTTGCAAAGAGCCACATGATGTCCTGTCACATAGTGTTTCTCTGACTGTACAAGAGATAGGTCTCACAATAGCTGAGATGAAGGCAGCTATAATGTGGCACAGGAGACCAGGTTGGAAAAGAGTGAAGTAAATTGATATGTAGAAAGCAGGCCTGTCAATTTCAAAAATCTGGGGCTTAAAATCAGTTCTACTTTCAATTTTAGAATCAGAAGTTAGAATATGCCACAGAAAGACTCTTCTAGGACACTTGTCTCTCTCTTTTGTCTGCTGACACTACAACTTTACCACTTTGTTATAACTGCTCTTGTCAGAGGGAAAGACCAGGGGGTGTCCATCCCGAGGCCCTTCATCAAATTGATTATTTTAGAGCAACCCATGCACCTTGCTGAATGTCAATTCATAGCAAACTCATCCAGAATTGATTGACTTGTGCTTCAGTAATATTTGAAGGGTTGCAAATTGCCAAGCTGTGACTTAGCCCAAAAGTTATACTGTACTCATTCAGAGATAAAATATTACAAAACAGAAGCAAATAGAAGAAACCCATCTGTGTAAATCTAACAGAAATTGCTTTATTATCCGGTTATAAATGTTGAACGGCAGCAGTTTCCCTAGCCTATCTAGGAACCTGTTTACCTCTTGACAGCATGTTAAGTGTTCACTTTTATGTGCTATTATTTTGCTTATGTCTTAGCAATTTCCTTGAAACGTATGGCATTGTAGGCTTCCAAGCTGTGCGGAACACTAGGTGGAAGACAGAGTAGGAGGGTGCAACTTCCTTTAGCCTGACATTTATATATTACCGCAATGTCTGTCTGCTATTTTGGCAGTGACTCCAAGTACAGAATCTCAGAATGGACTTTGAAGAGACTGCAGTTTTAGGAGCTCTTCAGTATTCGCTCTGTCATCAGGGATAACTATAACTGCATCAGGTCTTGTGTGAGAGCATGAAGTATATTAAAAAGACTGAACATTTTAGGAGAAGGCGGAGCTTCGTCTCGGTGCTACAGCTGAGATCTCGGGGCTCTGAGATCTCAGCTGATATTTTCACCCCTGGTCGGTCCCAACGGACCTAAACCGTCCCGTAGAGACGGGGATTGTGAAGGGCACAGTCCCAGGATCCCAGAGATATCGCAAATCTCTGGTTTGATCTGGGAGAAGCCCTTTTGCTGGTGGTGGAAAGGCAGCCTCCAAAGCTGCTGAAGTCGGGACAGCTCCGAAAAGAAAGTGGCTGGAGAGAGGGTGTGTCGGCTGGGTGAGAAACTTCTTTTGTATTGCAAATTGGCTGAGACCTGAAAGGATATCCTGAACAAAGAAGAAACCTGTGGCTTTATTTTTGTCTGACTGGAATCTGGTTGAGCGGCGTTTTTTAAGTGATGTCAAATTGAGGCTTGGATTCTTTCCTTACTATTTTTTTTCCTCTTTTCTGAGGACTTTAATGTGACTTTGTAGGTAACCAGATTGAATTTTTTCTTATATATATTTTTATGCTTCTTTTGATTTTTTAATTTTCTTTAGGATAGAGGCCCCTTTTGTTTCTTCTGAGTTTTGTATACATTACTCTTTTTTCTGGCTGAGGGGGGAAAAAGTATTAAGAGACCTTGCAACACTGCCAACTAGAGGCTTGAAAGTACTTTATTTGAATTGGGGAGAAATGTATAAACACTCCTTCTCAAGGACATTTTAATGTGATAAGATGGAGGGAGAGCACAGAAAAATATTATTACAGGTGTTTTCCTGGACTCTTATCAATATTTCAACACTTGAGGCTTGGCTTTGAAGCTGCTGGAGAAGAGAGTCATAATAAGAGCCTTGGATAAATAAATAAAGTGCAGTGTGCAGTCTATATATATATATATATATATATATATATTTGTGAAACCTCTACTCGCCAGCCTTTTTGTATATTTCAATTTTAGTAATATTTTTATTTTTGCTTTTTATTTGATCCTTTTTCTTCTTTGGTTTTTTGGGCCTTTTTATTACTGGATTTTTCCATTTTGAATCATAATTGACTACTCTATCAGATGGATTGAAGATTAAAAAGAATTTGAAGTTTTTTGAAGCATTAAAATGAAAAAAAAAGTGAGAAAAAGAAGAAAGTGTTAAATGAAATAGACTGTGTGTATTTGGATTGCTTGGTGACTTTGGGACTTTTGGAAATTCTTATTTGAATGATTAAAATCATTTGGGTCGTTTAAATTTTTTCTTTTTTTTACAATGGCATTACTTATGGATGAACTGAAAATGGAATTTATAAAATATAATCAAGAGAAACAAGAAGGGAAGGATTCTTTTGGCTCTATTTTTCATTTTTTAGAAATGGCAATTTCTACATATGAGAAACTACAAGAACAAGAAGATTGGGATGAAGAAGAAACCATCCTTAATGAACAAGCAACTTTATTTGGGGAAGAAAGGGGAAAGAGGAGAAAGAGAATGGAGAATTAAGACTTAAAAAAACAACCAAAAAAGGGAAAAACAAGGTGAAAAGTGGACACAATATCAGAAAGCAACAGAAAAGAGGAATACACAAGAGGGTGGAGATTAAGAGACAAGGGGGTAAAAAGGGTAGAGGGGAGAAACAAGGGAGGAAAGAAGGGAAGAGAAGCTACAAAGGTTTGAAACTAGATGTAAAGAAACAGATTTTATTTAGAGATAATGGGTAAACATATAACTGAAAAAGAGATTCTGCAAAGGTACATAAGATTGTGTTGTTGTATCTGTATTTGAAATAATGTTAGAAAATTGGAATAATATATGATTATAAAATGGGACAAAATATTTAATGTAACTTAGCGAAAAAAAATTTTTTAAAATAAAATAAATGAAATTAAATATGAGAGAATTGAATTAAAGAAAGTAACTAAGCAAAATCTATAAGTGTTCCCATAGAAGTATGATATTTATTTAGAAAGGATTGTGTAAAATGTTTAAGACTTAAATGAATATTAATTTTAATGATATAATTTCAATTGCTATGGATTGTTGTTTTAATTATATTATATATCAAAAAAAACTTTTTTCTTTCTGTTTTAAAATATTGAGTTTATTTTTAGAATGCATTACGCAGAATCCGAATGAAAATTATGTGTTATGTTAAGCTTTAAAATTAGGGGAAGGATAAGTATGACAAAGCATTATACTCCAATCAGTCATTACAGAAGAAATTTTGTGTTAATGAGAAAAAATAATAGACAGCTGAAACAGGACAGACAAAAGATATAAGTATAATGATTTAAATTGAGATGAAATAAATATAATAGAATTAAGAGAGTGAAAAGAGGGGAGAAGCTATATAGAAAATGTAAAATAGTAAATAAGAAATGGAATTGCTATATAAAAGTAAGCATGAACTTGAATTTATGTCTGTACAAAAAGATGTAACTCGGGATCAAACTGCCGTCCAAAAAGATATTTTATGTTTTCTATGTTTTGTGTTTTGTTAGTATATGTTTGTTTGTTAAAAAATTAATAAAAAAATTTTCAAAAAAAAAAAAAAAGACTGAACATTTTAAAGCAGGGGGATCCGACCTTGGGAACTTTAAAAGTTATGAACTTCAAATGTGATTGTGGTGCTGATATACAAACTATTAAATATATTGTGCAAGTTTGCATGCCACATGTGTTCTCTGGTTCCCTAGAACAGTGATCCCCAACCATTTTTGTACCAGGGACCAGTTTCACGCAGAAACACTTTTTCAAGGACTGGCAAAATCAATTCTTCCCCAATAGTAAAGGGCTTCTTAGCTTTAGCTAATATAAAATATATATTTTAATCACGATTATTCATTCTTTGCGGCCCAGTGCAAAATGATCCATGGACCGGTACCGGTCCAGGGCCTGGTGGTTGGGGAACCCTGCCCTAGAAGACCTGCATGAAGGAATGTCAGAGGTGATCACCTGGATAGCTGAACTGCACATCCAGTTATGAGGCCACTGCCATAGCCCCATAGAAGTTTTCCTTATAATTACATGGACTATGTATATTATGTTTGCTTCTCTTCCCCCATGTATGCATCATATCCTAAATAATAACTGCAACTGTCATAAATATGAGTCAGTTGCCAAGTGTCTGAATTTTGATGTGCTGAATTTTGATCATGTGACCATAGGGATGCTATAATGGACATAAGTGTGAAAAATGGTCACAAACAGAGGTAGTATTCAGCAGGTTCTGACCAGTTCTGGAGGACCGATAGAGAAAATTTTGAGTAGTTCGGAGAACCAGCAAATACTACATCTGACTGGTCCCGCTCCCATCTATTCTCTGCCTCACGAATCGCAGCTGATCATCTGGATCTTCTTTTGTTGTCCTGCACAGGAGAATGGAGATGGAAAGCAAATTAGTGGGGTGGGAAGGGAATGGGATTTTGCAATATCCTTCCCCAGGAGTAGGGAGGGAATGAGGATTTTACAGTATCCTTCTCCTGGAGTGGGGTGGGAATGGAGATTTTATAGTATCCTTCCCCTGCCACGCCCATCAAGCCATGCCCACAGAACCAGTAGTAAAAAAAACCGAATCCCACCACTGGTCACAAGTCACATTATTCAGTGACATTGTATCTTTAAGCATTCACGACAGCTGTTGTAGGTCTAGGACTACCTACTGGATATTACATACAGGAAACATCACAAAACTTATGAACTGGGTATATAGTTATTGCTACACGTGTGGTAGATGTAGACAATAGATGGAAGCTTTCCACTCTTTTCCTTGGAAGTAACAAAGTAATTATAACAGCAGGGATGTGTTGTTGTTTTTCTAAGCTAATAGATTAAATGCAGATTTATGTAAGTATTTTTATCTTGCGATCTATAATGGGGAGAGAGTAAAAATTGCCATCAAATCCACCTGACCCTACTAAAAAAAATGGAGGCTTAATCAGTATAAATACTTCATACCATTATGAAGTATCCCACTGAGTTCTCCGCTGAAGATGGTGATTGCATTAAAGTTCTCCAGACAGTTATATAGGATTTCAGCTTGAATGCCCCACTTCAGTTTGATTTCTGATTAATATCTAATAAGCATAAAACAAAATAAATGGACATTCAAAATAAGCTATTTTAAAGGCAGCAGCAGATAACAACCCACTTTTAAACCTTTTTAGAAATTAAGGGAACTAAAATGAACACTCAATCTTGAAAAGCCACCTGCTTTTAGAACGTAACTTCCTATACTCGGGAAAGACTGTCTGCATAAGAAACATTTGGGAGCTGGAAATTCTGCACCTTTGACCAGCTATCAAGAAATCTTCCTTTATGTCCAATACCATTATCCAATTCCATTTTTCAAAATGAAAAACTAGAATCACCGTGTGATGACCCAGGCACAAAACAACACAGGCACAAAAATAGGTGAAGTCCCTTTAATTCCTTCAACTTGGCTTCAAAGCTCCAAATATCCTTGACTGGAGACAAAAAACTCCCCCACAAACAGTTGCAAAAAGGAGGAAATGCCGTTTAAACTAAAAATGCCTATAAATTATAAATAGAAAAAAACAACACAAACCACACTGAAGCAATTAAGGGAACCAGGCAAGATAAGGGTTGAAGACATCCACAGATATGGAATACACACTGGGAAGGATGCCAAACTCAGGTAAGAATGGACAGACTAGAAATATTTTCACGCTTTGTTTCCAGCACTGGCTCATGCACCGTCCTTTTAACCAGTTCTCACAGCTGCAGCCTATGAAGAGGATCAAGGCCTTTTCCTCCCCCATAGGCCATGCCATTCACATTTATCCCTTATCCTCTCCTCCTTGCATGCCCAAGGATGGAGAGTGGATGAACCTGAGTCCTCCTCTGACTGCCCAGCTGGCCTGTGCCCTTCCCCAGCTTCCTCTACAATCTCTGGAGCCACACTTCCACTCCCTGTAGCTTTCCTCCTCTGCTTCAGAGTCAGTCTCCAACAGGGGCATGACACACAGGAACATCTGTATATCGATACCAAAAGAACCACTGAGAGAATAAAAGTGAATATTGTAGTAATATCAAAATACATTGCTGGCTGACAGTTTCCTTTGTTGGGGTTAGGGACAATACTTTGGATAATACTTTAGATTGTTCAGAAACTGAAGGTTTTTCTCATTTCCCCTTCCCAGTATTCATTATTATTATATTCGTTCATTTATTTATTATTATTAATTTTAAAAATGAAAGCCAAGCAAATGAAAAATAATTAATGTAATGAAATATCAGTGAAATGACAAGGAAGTTACTGAAGTTGTACAGTTGGTGTTCAGAACATCATTGATGGAAAATTAATCATTAAAAAACAGAATACAGTAGGCTATTTTAACAATAAAAAGATGTTTTTGAATCTCTGAGCTAAGTGCCAAGTCTTCACATATTTTTTAAAGGGGGGGGGGACTATTTCTGCATGTAGAATGAGATCAGGGCCAAATTACTGATGAACGTGAAAGCATAAGGGCTGTAACTTCAAAAAAAATTGAACTATTTCTGTAGAAGTAGTTCCAATTGTCAGCAACCAAGCTGCTACCTTTGCTCTGCTGCCATTTAAACTTAGAAATATTTAATTTTTAATTACAGCTTTGCCTTTGTTTCGCTGTAACCCTTTTACAGTCAATATTCTTTATGTTCCTTTTTTTTTTACAATCTTATTCTTCAACTGTTATTTCATTGTATTTTATGACACACTACGTATCTGTAGTTACAACAATAAACTTACTGACTGACTGAAAATATTATAGGTAAATAGTTTCAGACTTCCCCTACAATTGATTTTGCCCCGTGTCACTTAGATGACATAATGATAACACTAAACATATCCCTTTGCTTCTGGGAGGCTTCAACAATCAAAGAGCTATCCCTGGCTACAAAAGAACTTTACTGTTAAGTAAAGTAACTGTAAATGAATGCTCCCTTCAAAGACTATCATGTATAAAGGAAACTAAATTTAATTGGCCCAAAGATTTTTCACCATGAGTGAACCAAAGGATTGTGAGTTTCAAGATAGGCTGACTGACTCAGAGAACATATCAGTTGCTTCACATACTTTTTCCAAGACTGTATCACCTTCTAAAAGCTCAGCAAAATTTAGATTTTTTTCCCCCTTATTTTCAGAAAATGTTCCAACATTATTAGACACACTCTGCAAGCAAGCACATTGCTTTACAGATTTTCCAGCTTAATTTACTGTAACTTTTCACCTTGCTACTGACATTACAAAGGCTTTCTGTTTGCATGTCACCTTCAACTCTGGAAGAATTCTGATAAGAGCAGTATAGTAAAGCTGATACAAGGTGATACATGCTGACATATTACTTACTGCACTCCCTTGAAAGGAAGGTAATCTTGAATGTAACATGATGCTTGTTTACTGAAAAAAGGGGAACTGAAAAAAATCATAAATTCAGTCCAAATCCTTTTCAGTGTCTACCTTCCCCACCTTGTCAACATCAGAATGTCATATCTTGGAGATATTTGTCTGCCTACTACATATGTGTGTGTTTGTGTCTTTGTCTGTCTGTCTGTCTGTCTGTCTGTCTGTCTGTCTGTCTGTCTGTCT
>BLBF01000004.1:53656324-53733055 GCA_015471245.1 Laticauda colubrina | reverse complement strand
GGAAGGAAGGAAGGAAGGAAGGAAGGAAGGAAGGAAGGAAGGAAGGATAGATCCAATGGGGAATAGGTTGTTTTTTTTAAAGTCCTGGTTTTGGAGGAGTGAGAGAGAGGGATAGAAGGAAAGAGATAAACAGACAGACAGAGAGAGAGAGAAAGAATGAATTTGAGATCAGATTGAGCTAATGATATTTGTTCAAATTATGGTTTCTAATAATTTTATAGTAACAGTTCCTGCTACAATAGTTCTGCACATTTAAATCCCCAACACATAAATTCTTTAGCTGCGCAAAGACTAAAATACTCATTCCCTTTCATGCTCTTTGAGGTTTTTTTTTTCTTTTGGAATTGTGGAGCTTTTGTTTTTGCTACTAGCACACGTATAATCTTGAGCTGCTTTAAAACCTAATAAATCTTCATGTATTAAACAGCTTTTCTTCCAATCTCCTTCAATTTCTTTGATCTAGTCATCCAGGAATAATCCAGGGCTAATTATAATTTCTGAGCTTCTTTTAGCCTAAAAGGAGCCAATTTATCACAAACTGTTATGAATCTGCATTTAAAATTATCGAGAGTCCAATTACCAACAGAAATAAGGATATTTCTTTCCAATTAAAATGATTGATTTCACTTAAAAACAAAGTAACATTTCAGTTTTTAATTATGTACACCCTTATCAAATATGAAGAGATTTTTTCCACACATTTTATTTAACATTCGAAGAGTGTAATATAACAAACATTAATCATATGCTGATATATCACCAACCCTAATAATGTTTTCACCTAAATTTGACAGAAACTAATCCATCAAAATATCCTACCATCTTTGTTACTTCTAACATTTAATAATTTGGAGGCCCAAAATAAGAAATCTGTTTTCGTTGCCATGTTCAGCCACCTTAAGGTGATATTAAATTCACCTCTCAAATTTAATTTAATGTCAATGCATCTTGGGCTGGCAGACAAGATTAAAGATCTATACTGTCATGTCTGTTAAAAAATAAAGCTTTCTCTAGGAAGACAGTTTAATATCAAACATGTTCATGCTCAGGAATGAGATTGCGCATTTCAGATAAATGGATATAACCTTTTAAAATAATGCAAAATAAGGTTCACATAGGAACTTACGTTTTAAAGAAATGAAACTACATAACTTCAGTCTCCTCAGAACAGAGAACTGCCACACATATCATGAGGCACAAAATCAGTGCCTTTGACTCCAATGGAACCATTTTCCTTTGATTTGATAGACAAGACCTGCTTTTGATCATTTCCTAGTCCACCAATCAATATCATTGGCCAAGATGACAGCACCAATCATATCTTCAGTTGACACAAAAAGCTCTTGCTTGCAAAACCTCAAATACACAAGTTTGTTATGATCAACAATCTCCAAACAGGGACCAGTGTTTTATATCTAATGCTAACGATCCTACAAGTCTCACAGAATTTACATTTACCATATTTTATATTAAAAGAAAATCAAATCACAAAAAGCTATTTTAAGTTTTTTTTTATTGTTATTTTTTCAATTAATGGTGGAATACAAAAAATAAAACATTGCTATTTTAAAATCAGCACACACACCTTTAAATGGGTACATGGACATCTATTTCAGCCTTATGCCAAGAAATAAACAAGAAATATTATTAAGTACAGTAAAGTTGTTTAAATAATGTTAATACTGTACAGAATGGTGTGCAATGCAGCTTCTGAAGGAATGCTAAGCAATTTTAGTATTAAGCTAAAGTAGCCAATTCTTATTTAAAATGTATTTATCCTATTTGCAATGTTGACTGATCTCATAGTGACTCTGAGAAACATACAATATTAAAAGCAAATTAACAACACTAAGAAAATAAAATTACATATAACTGGAAAGAGTAAAAACAACACCTCATCAAAAGAGCCTGCTGCCTAACTTAATTCAAAACGGGGTGAAATGCCACATTTGAAGAACCAGGTTTGAACAAGACATATACAAATTCCAAGGAGGGGGATGTTGTTCCAGATGTCAAGTACCATGATATCAGATGACACTTTGTAATAGAAAGACCCAAAGTACATCAACTATCAAAACAGGACATGCAGATACTGTGGAAGACAGATCTCTCGAAATGTAATGCTTTTAAATCTAGATGTGATTGGAGAGTGAATAACATCTGATTAAAAATGGTTGGAATTAAAAACAATATAGCTCACTCTGCAGATGGACACTTTCCCCACCTTCATATAATTCTCAATTCTTCCAGGACACAACATATGGCCAAATATAATTCTGCACCCATATCAAATGCAATAAAATTCTGCATTAATTATGAGATTCTAATTATTTTCCTTTTTTAAAAAAGAGAAACATTATTGGACAGGTGAGATAATTGGATTGAGGGTGTAAATTTGGAGAATGTATGAAGATCACACTATATGAAGATGACATTCAAAAATAAAGAATATGAGTTGTTTCAAAGGAACCAACTCTCCTAGATGGAGACATGCAGGGCTGAGGACAGGAACTCTGGAATGAGAAGGGAGTTGGACTCCTTCCAATTTTTTAAATTTGATTTTATGAATTGAATGTGTAGAATACATACTTAATCCCATTTTACTGAAGCTGCCTTTTCTGAAAAAGCCAAATTATACATCTGATAAAAAAAAATTACACATTTGACTGCAATAAGAGATCAATTCGGTTTTATAAAAACATTAAAGTAATGTTGACTTCAAAAGGGAAAAGCATAGGAAAAGAAATTTTATTTTTGTGTTGAGAACATAAGATTGCTAAAATGATTTAAATGTACTGTTTTAAAAGTAAAAAAAAATCCTCCACCTTAGTATAGTTAACTATATGCTTACAGTTAGAAAATAACAATTGAGCCAAGCCTTCAACTCATTAGGCATATTGTTTCAAAATATTTGCCAGATTGAGGCCTGTGGTCTGTATAATTGGCAGCAATGTCTTGAGGCACTTTTAATGATATGGACTTGGAATGATCAGACATTGAAAAAGTGGCCAGTTCAAGCTTATGGCAGTCTTTCTGAAGATTTAGACTTCAAATTAAATAAATCAAGAGAGAAACAAATGTCAGGAAAATGTAACAAAGTATACTTAAATATATTCTGTACAAGATTGGATTGTGTGTGACACTAAGACTGTATGTTTCAGATAAATCTTGGTATCTTATAATTGATATGATCTGTTTAAAAATTAAAATCTTCGCAATCCTTTTATGGATCACTGTACAGTCACATTAACAAGCACTGGTTTTAGGGTGAAATTTGCAGCTTGATTATCTTCAAGTCAGCCAAAACTGCTATGCATATTTGACTGGCCAGAAAAAAATATCAATATATTTGTTTCAAAAATATAATGCCATGGAATATTTTGTATTAACCTTTTTCTAGATACTAATTCTTTGCTGGTTTATTTCAAAGGCTGTTCATCACAACACCATCTACTTTAGTTTGTTATGAATGCAGCTTCATGAAGCTATTCATCAATGTTGCCAGCTTCTCAACATCTTCAATCGTCACCGCATTATACAAAGATGCCCGAATTCCTCCCACAGATCTGAAATATGAAGGAAAATGGGGAGGGGAGAGGGTGCATGGTGACTCGGTTTCACAAAGACATTTATTTCTTTGCAAATGCCAAAATAATTTATTTATACTGAAAACAGGTTTATTCAACCACAATGACTTTTTACTATTCTGCAAGAATATAAACATAAAACGAAGACCCAAGTCAAACTTTCCAGCAGTATGAAACTGGGAAGAAAAACCACATACAAGAATGTCCCAAAAGTGCTTTTCCAAAAGGCAATTGGACTTTCTTGGGTTTTTCCCTTGAAAACAGAAGATCTTCTTAGATACGAAGCAAAACGTTTTCAAGGAAAAAACTGAGAAAGTTCCTTTTTGGAAAAGCATCTTTGGACAACCATGACCTGGATGATTGAGAATCTCCATAGATACAACACAATATAAATCTTTATGATTTATATTGTTTTATTTAGTTTCCTAATATGATTTGATTGCTTATTTAGTATCCTATGACTATCACTAAGTGTTGTATCTCATTCTTTTTGATGAATGTATTCTTATGTACACTGAGAACTTATGCACCGAAGACAAATTCCTTGTGTGTTCAATCACACAAGGAATTTGTCTTCAGCAAATAAAAGAATTCTGTTCCACAAGAATAAAAGAATGGAGAATGTAGCAATAGCAATAGCACTTACGACTTATATACCATTTCACAGTGCTTTTACAGCTCCCTCTAAGCGGTTTACAGATTCCACATATTGCCTCCAACGATCTTGGGTCCTCACTTTACCTGACCTCAGAAGGATGGAAGGCTGCATCAACCTTGAGCCTGGTGAGACCCGAATTGCCAAACTGCTGTTAGCCAGTGATCAGCAGAAGTAGCCTGCAGTCCTGCATTCTAGCTAATGTTCCACCGTGGCTCTATTACATGCACATGTAAGGGATATGTCTATAGATAATTATATATTTTCAACAAGGATCAGTTGAGCATCAGTTGAGTACTTGAAAAACTTGGGCTCTATAACCCTAAAACCTAAAGTAATTGTGAAAAATCTCCAGTTGTCGACATGATGCAATCATGAGGTCAGAAACAGAAGAGCCTCATTTTTCATGAGGCTTATTTACCTCAGAACCAAATGATTTTTCCTTTCAGACTATTATCAATAAAAGGGACTAAATTCTGCTTTTCCCCTCCTGAATATGTTTCACTGTCCTTAAGCAAAGGAATCATCCAGTATGGACAGTATGTGTTCAGTATATGTATTTCATCTTGAAATTATCACATTCATATGATCCAGGACTGTCAAAGATGCTCTGGGAACCAAAAATTATTGCTTGAGTGAAAAGTTTATATTTTTAAAAGATACATGAGCAAACATTCACTATAGCCCTTATTTATATACATCTAAAACTCTTGTGCCTGTTTCATCTGTTTGTAACTTTCAACTGGATGAAACAGTGCATCATAGGTCAACTGTTTTTAATCGATGTAATTCAAACGGACTAATTTACAGAATGCGTCCTAAATTCAGGACCATTATTTCTATGGGATTGAAATTTGGGGAAGTTTTGTGACTGTTTCAGCACTACCACACTACTATGGTCAGCTGCAGTCATGTGACTGTCACTTCCAACACTCTCCGTCAATGGGGAAGGTAGCAGGAAGTTTAAACACGGTTATGATTTTCAAGGTCCATGACTGTTTCTCTAGCAAATTCATTGGAGAAGCCAGCAGGAAATTACAAATCCAAGGCAAACAGCAGGAAAACTGGATGGGGAGGGAGCAAGGGGATGCACAAGAGGTGGGACAAAGGTTATGGAGGGTGTGAGGGGTGCCCAAGTGATGTGGTGAGGTCAGAGACAGTGTACAAGGGTTTTGCATGAAGAGAGAATGTGTATGGATGTGTGAATGGCTGGCATGAGGTACCAAAGGAAAGTGAGTGGCTGGGGGAGACTAATTCAAGCAACTTGCAACCTTCCCTGCTGGTTTCTCCACTGACTTTCTCCCTGCAAGCTTATCACAAGCAAATTCAGTGGGGAAGCCAGAAGGAATTCAGAAATCCCTCCTGTTCCCATTAGTTTCCACCCCCTCATCTGTGGTCATTCTGTTGATCTGAACAATGACACAATTGAAACAATCACCCATTAGATTTCAGGTTGTCTACTTTGCATTATATTTTTGTCCATTAATTCTGAAAAACAGAAGGTATTTGTCATTCTTGAATTAGCAAGTGGTTGTATCCATATACGTATAAACCACAAGCTCAAGACTCATTTTATTTTATTTATTTATTTTATTTATTTATAAAACATACAAAACATACAAAAACATACAAAACAATACAAAACGATTGTCAAAAATAAGCACAAAGCTTGACTATTTGGCAAGCGATAATGAATAACATTACAATAAAAACAAAAGGGTCCAACATGATGCTCATGGAAAAAGGGTTAGGGAGAGAGAAAGAAAGGAAGAGAGAGAAAGAGAAGAATAGAAAGGGAGGAGATGATAAAAACCTCCCAATATTAGTCTCGCCAAATCAACTCGACATACCTATATACCTAGACATATACATGCATATACATATTTATGCTAGTAAATTACAGTGATGTATTCACATGATAAATGTTACCTTTGTCATATAAAAATTACATTGAATGAGAGAGAGAAGAGAAAAAGACAAATACAATCATCTATAAAACATAAAACATAACATTCTACTTTATCCAGATATATCTTAGAAAGACCTGAGACAAAAAATTTTTATTTTTGTTTAACAAATCTCTGTCTTACCTGTGACCTTTCAGGGATATCATGTTGTTTTCTACAGCTTTTTCAAGGAATTCTTTTTCTAGAGCTTCATCACCCTTAATGCTGCCAATCCGGAAGGGAACATTCATTCTGCTTCTGCTCTTTTTTTCCACGGGGCATCTGTAAATGTCACAGACATAGAAGCTATTGCCACTTCACTTTTTATTGATTTGTTATAATATATATAAGTTGATGTATTGAATTATTAGTGAGCTAGTTGTGTTTCTAAATAGCATGGTATTTGATCAGTCACAGAAGCTGCTTTTCTCTGCAAAACACTTATTCGAGAGATAATGACATGGCATTTGAAAACTCTGTTCAACAAAAGGACTTTTTCCAGCAGTTTTCTCCAATTTGGTGTCCACTTGATATGCTGGAGGTCAACTTTCATTATTCTTAGCCAGCCTGATCAGATAAGCACTTCTCATGCAGAGGACATATGTGATCATTATGCACACCAGCTTGCATTGCATTGAACACTTAACACATTACGAATCAGTGTCAAAGGCTAATTAATGTGAACAGTCCTTAATTTTTCTTTTAAAAAATCATTAAGCCTTTGAAGCTTTTCTTGAACTAAAGCATAATTCTCATCAGTTAATGTAAGAGCCCTGAGAGACCAGAAGAGAGAGACTAGGCTGAATCCTACTGATTTTCTCCAGTGTCTAATTTGAAGAAGCATATCACCTCTGGCTCCAAGAGCAGTGTATATAAAAGTCATGGCAATTGCCATAAATTATTGGATTCATGCATGCTTTTAAAGAGATAATTGTTTTATAAGTACCAACAGTAATTAGTAACTAAATTAGAGGAGTAACATTTTAAAAAGCAGCAACAATTATTCAAAAAACTGTAATCTCTCTTGTCCTTCCAAACGTAAGCTTCAAGTAGGGGAAAGGACAAGGCCGAATGGCTTAAGCCAGAATACTTTCTTGAGACATGATTATGCTTTGTCTTCAGCTCAATGTGCTCAATTTAGAAGGAATTTTTAAAATATTTATACCTAAAGTAACCAACAAACCAAGCATCGAACTGCTAACTGTAAGCCGTGCTATGGTAAGATGGGCAAGTCAATACATTATTATATAAATAAATATAAAGAAGTAAAATATCTCTACAGTTAGTGTGATGTGTTAAGCCCAAGACCCTGAAGTTCCCTAGACAATCCATATCCATATCCCTAGACAATCCATATGAAACTGTTGTTAAAACTGTTCATTTAACCACATTTCAGAATAAAGATGCTAAAAAAATGAGATAGGAAGCAGGCTTGAGACTAAACAAACTCCAAGATGGAGAGAAACAAACATGGCCGATTTTGAAATGTGTTTGAATATTGGTATTCAGTATTAATATACTTGAACATGGGCGGTTTTCTTTAGTGAAAATTTAGTCTTTAATTTTACCTCTTGATCGGAAACTTGGGGAAATAATATTTTACCTGCCAGATACCATAGCGTGAAAAATGAGGGGGGACCCACTGGACCATGACACTGGGGTGAAAGCTGAGGTTCCCTAAAGCAGGGGTCTCCAACCTTGGCAATTTGAAGCCTGGTGGACTTCAACTCCCAGAATTCCCCAGCCAGCTTTGCCAAGGTTGGAGACCCCTGCCCTAGAAAGATAATGAGACAGTGGGTTTCTTCCTCTTCAGAGATCCAACTGATAATAAGTAGAATCGGAAGTGGAAGCCGCCACTTACTGCTCCTGCTATTCCTCTAAATTGGCAGAATAGGTCTTCTCTGACCTTTTGCCTGTACTTGAACACACTGTCTAGGTTCATGCATTGCACTAAGCCATCATAAATTTTAATATGTTGTTTGTGAACCACTTCAAGAAATGTTTCAGGATGGTTTATTAAAAGTTCAAGAAAGTTTATTAGGGTTGAGAAGAGATCCAGATTTGAAGGAGAAAGGTGATTCAAGGTAGATACATCACACCTGTCAGCCTCTCCTTAAATAATAGTTTATTGGGTTCTACAAGCTTTATGAAATAAACACCTCATTTACTCCAATCATTACTTTCCTTTTAAAATCTGAATTTCTGCATAAACGTTGTATTTATGGCTTAGCATGTTCTAGGCATCCAGCCAAATGTGATTCTTCAATCATAGTTAAGTGCAACATGTTAACCCACCTCTACATTATAGCTATTCTACACTTGCATATTACTTGGAGAAAACAGGCAACTGGATGTTGAAGCAAGTTGTTAATCTGCAAGCCAGCTTGTTATTTTACTCTTGAACGTCTTTTGCCAAGCAGTAGGTCAAACTAGAAAAGTGACCAATCTTGCTATTAAGACTCATTTATTTACTTTAAAGGTTATCTTTTTCTGCCCCTTCCTACATCAGACAAAAATGTTAAATATCTTTCCAAAATATTTCTGCTTTGCACAGTCATGTTTCATGTGACATTTTCTTCTGTTTGCTATAGATTCATGGTCTTTCTTTTGTGTTTATCGAAAAGGACGCACAAGGCCTCTGATGTGATCATTGACTTCTTTGCTTGCCTCTAACATATGGAAAAGTTTCAGTGGCAATTTTAAGAGAGTTAATTCCCTCTTTCTTGACATGAACAGATATATTCAGGCATCAAGCCATGCCTTATTATAAGCCCCTTTCTTTACAGTAATCATACTTACGCATAGAATCCATTAGATTTGTCGATAATATCATAAATCATTTGTGATTTAATTTGGCTGAGTTTATCCATAGCCATAACACCACCATTGTTTTTTATCCACTCCAAGACCAAGCCCATGATATAGATACTGGAATCAAGAAGAGAGGCACACCAATTACTCATTCAATTACTCTGCGTCTCTAATATAAAAGATTAGGCCTTCGGAAATCTAGCATAGAATTGACTCAAAACCATGGAGATTCGAAAAAAGAAATCTCTAACTGTATACCAGCCCAGTTCCCACCACATTTGTCTATCAGCAAGTGCTTCAGCAGAGCCAGCAGGCTTAAACAACTTAAGCAAGCAAGACAAATGATAAGTCTCTAAAGTTTCTCACACTATAAAGACAGTGTTTCCCAGCCTTAACAACTTTAAGATGGGTGGACTTCATTTTCTAGAATTCCATGGCTGGCTGTGTAGTACTATCCCCACCTATCCATTGAACTGACTATCCAACCCTTTTTTTCTTGCATATACAGTAACATGTTTTTACAAAGCTACTTGTCAACAACAATTACTAGAACTCAGTAGCTTTCATGCATTTTTATCAGCTGCCATTTTTAAAGAAAGTTATTGCATGGAAATAAAAGCATAAAATGCAAGCAATTCGTTTCGCGCGATTTTAGCTACAAAATTGCTGAAGCAGGGACCTTTCTTGTGGACTCTTGTTTTGTAAAATAATAAATTGTGTGCATGTTTGCAATACTTCCAAAAGGTTTTCTTTTGCTATAATGTTTAATGAATACATCAAAAGCTATTAGACCAGCATTCTCCAATCTTGGACCCTTCAGAAGTTGGGATTGCCTTCCATTATTAGCACAGTCTCAGAATTTTCACACAATGTGACCTTTAAATTTGTCTTTAAAAAGCACAAGAAGCCTCCATCCTAAATGCTTTTAATTGATTTGGAGGTAAACATTTGTACATTTCGGAACAATGCAAGAAGCTGAAACCGAATAATATTTACCACAATCACTAGTATGACTACTGTACACTAGAATTCCAAACAATTTCATGTACCTTTACTCACAAAATCTCCCAACAATCCTTTCAACCTACTCTGAAAGGTATTTATTATCCTTTTGCCAAGGTTAATGGTATTCAAAGCCTCTGAATACATTCAGGGCCAGGGAAGGCTTTTAACCAAAATATTCCAGGTTCCTAGCAACTATGAGAAGTACTCTGTTTACTGAACTTGAGGACTATCGTATTATTATAAATCAACAGTTTTGGGACCAACTGTTGTCCAGCATTTAACGGTATTAAAACCAACAGTGTCTTTAGTCTTTCAGTGGCCAGTATAGTCTTATAACTGCCCCAGTCTTTAGAAGCTCTATGCTCAAAAGTTAAAATTCTTCACAGAGCTGGTGCACACTTAGTCCCTGTACAACTGGTCTCAGATAATGTGGCTTTTTCAAGTGAATGCTCCAAAGAAGCATTGTTTGTGAAACAATGTTTAAACTAACCATTTTTTTCTTTAAAAACATTACAGCAAGAAGAACAACTGTGACAAAAGAAAGCAAAGATAGTACCAACAGTAATAGATGCCTTGGGTGCAATTCCAAAACATCTGGAGCACCACTTGAATGCCAACGGCATTGACAAAATCACATCAGTCAATTGCAAAAAGCTTTATTTGGAGCAGCTTATACCCTGCAAGGATACCTTTTATACTATCAAACAACATCTGCCTATCCCAGGTCCTTGGGAAAGGCTTGATAGGTAGATAAAAATGCCAAATACAGTCTAAACATCTGGCTTATTATGTGATCAGCAAGAATAGTTTATTATTGTTCATTAAACTTGCATGGTGCCCAACTCTCAACAATTCTGAGTGGCTGAAACCATGTAAAACCTTACAAGAAAAATATTGCCATCCCCTAAGATTTTGCTGGCCTTTTGACTTTTTATTGGCAGAATATAATCTACAAACATTGATGACAGCATTCAGTTCATGAGCATTTTTTTCCTGCCTCCCTGTGCACTCTTACTAAGTCAGATTTGCTTCTCCCTGTTGGCCAATGCAGAATCTTTTCTCCACATTGAGCTGAATTTCAACTAAGCTTCCCTATTCCCTAAGCAGATGGGAGGGGGAGGGGGGGCAGAGAAGTATAACTGAATGACCCACTTTAAAGCCACATTGCCAGTTTCAGTGCTGTCCCTAAAGCAGGTTCAGTCATAGATTTAAATATCAGGCAAATCCTTGTAGCTAGGAAATGAGATTTTTTCTGGGGTAAAAAGGTTATTAATATCTACCCAGAAGATTAATGTCAGGAAGGCAAGTCCGTTATTGACAGGAAGTTAAAATGATCCACACTGCAGGAATTTAATTCAACGCATCAGTCTGCCAACTCTTGAACATTTTAATTCAGGATCTTGGCAACCGACATTGTCACTAAAAAGGAAGAAAAGTAGTAGGCAGAACTGAAAAGTTAGCCAATCTCTAGCCACATACACGACATGGCACGGTGAGTTTGATTTTAAAAAATAAATTTGGAATGCACATAGCCAGCCAATTTACTGGTTAATAATGATCATACTAGAACATGGTATGTTCTGTAAATATGCCAGTATAATTATACATCTGTGACCAAAATCTTTACCAAACATGTTGAGCTTAGAAATTTGCAGTTGATCAGCCCCAGAAGAAAGAGAGGGCTGTCCTGTCCTACTGTATTATGTTGCACAAAGAACTGACTGTTCTAGAGTTAACATTTCTTGTAGTACTCAAATTTTCTGAAATATTTTTCAAAGGGTTTAAGAGTTTCCCTCAAAAGTAAGCTTTGCACAATAGATTTTATGTGCTGGTACTAAATGGACTAGATAGGACAATACATCCAACGTTCACCAATGGCGAAAAGGGAAACACTAAACCAGGGTTTGCTTACCATTTGGGGCCACAAGGAAAAATTATTTCCCTTCCCTCCATTTCTTGATAAATCTAGATGAGGAGTAGCCATCTGGCACCATAAAGTCTAAAGCTATGGTACATGTAGACTAAGAAAGAGCGTGGTCCGATTCTTTTTGGGTACCAAATTACTTGATTCAGTTAAAGCGAATCTCTACTTAAATGTCATTGGATCCAGAGCTAATGAAATGGCAGCCACTATCATATTAGTTTGCTTGGTGGATTCATATCTCAACATTCCATTCAGGAGCTCAAGTTGGGATATATAGTACTACCTCCTGCTTTACGTCACCACAGCCAATCCTGTGAGGTAGAAAGTGACTGTCTTAAAGTTCACTCAGTGAGCATTTATTTCAACCGAGTGTTTGTAGGTGACATATAGAAGAGTATAGTGTGGAAGGAGCTACCCAGTCAAAGAGATGCCTGGGTTTGTTCTGAATACATCTTGGTCTCTTTCAATGTATTGTTGGGCAATAGTCAAAAGGGAACAACCATAAATAAACTTCATTTAGGATTCTGTTTGCAATCATTGATATTGATTGAATATTCAGATATTAATTGTCCTCATATAATCACAACAACATAAGAAAGAGGAGACATAACAACTAGTTCAAGATTATTTTTGGACCTCTGAACATTGAAGAACCTGATCTATTTGTGAAGCCTTCCCAGCTTAGAACTTGATCTCACATATGTTCTCCAACTTCTCTTGACCCTCCTTTTCCCTAATTATCAAAAAGTCAGTCAATTGTAAGAAACTTCTAAGTAATTAGTAGAATGAAATTAATATTAACTTTAGCAGAATTACCTGTAGCATGGAGGTGTGTTGTATAACGAAGAGTTTTCTACTTGCACTTTGTAGTCCAACACAATGGGGCACTCTTTCAGAGCATAGCCAAGTAAATCCTCACGTACTATTACTACTGTGACTCCGGCACAACCAATATTTTTTTGAGCACCAGCAAAAATGACACCAAACTTATCATTGGGGGAAAAAAATAAAAAGAAAGATCCATTACATTTATGAGTGCATTTGCAAAACATTTATACAGTTCTAACTGCTTCATTAATGCATTGAACACATCCAAACTTGTAAATTGAACATGATCAGCCCTCAGTAAGAGGAGCAGAGGCCCTGGCCTTGGTGACCTTAAATTTGAAATCATTACATATTGCAAAATGCCTTTTAGAAAATTACCTTTGAAACATCCACTGGTCTGGAGAGGAAGTTTGATGACATATCACAAACTATGACTGCTTTACCAACATCAGGTACAAAGTCAAACTCCACACCATGAACAGTCTCGTTAGCACAGTAATAGATATAAGAGGAATTGGGATTAAGGTTCCAAGTGCTTGGGTCAGGGATTTCTGAAAAAAGATAAGATGATGGAAACCAATGGTTGTGCTTTTTTTTAATTTCAGCCTGTTGGTTGCATTGATATGCCAGGAATGACTGCCAAAGGTCAAATGCACTGCCAGCAAAGTTAATCTCCTACTTCAGCAAAGAACATATTTAAAAAAAAATATATAAGCCTCCACAACCTTGTGCAACTGCTTGGAGAAAGTGGAGTCTGATAAACTGGGAGAGGAAAATCCACTTGATATGGAAAGAAAGTAATTGACGAGCAATCAAAATAACTTTCAGTTTCAAAGTATTTGGGCATTTAAAGGAACATACTTTTTTTTAACTACAAAAGCTCCATGTGTGCAATTTATCTGATATTTCACTGTAGTTTTGAATGTTAATTCTTATTTTGAAAATCATTCAGAAGATATTTCAAACCTTACATGGTAGAGAATCTCTGCTACTCATTAAAGAAGCCAATTTTTTTTTAAGCCTCTGCATGATCCTGAAAAAGGATTGCAGGTGCTGTAATCCAGGTTGCTGTACCTTGAATAAGTCAACTTTTTAAAGCTGTCACACTTTTTAAAGCTCAGTAGCCTTAAAAAAAAAAGGTGGGCTACTTTAATGAACAATAGGAAACTGCTCTGCTGAAAATTATTCTAAATTATTTTTGAAGCAAGTAAATTAATCCTTAATTACTTTTCCAAACTTAGATTATTAATGCCCCTTGGATATCAGCAGAATCTTTATAAATAATCATAAACTATGAGAATTATGATGTTATATTTTCTTTCTCACACACACATACTAAAATTGTTCATCTATTTACTTTGAAATCCATGCATACCTCATGATTAGGAACCTGACATCTTAGTCAGGGAATGAGCAAAGGTTGCTGGTTTGCAACCTTATTCAATACCCAATATCTGCAGTACCTAGAGAAACCAACTTTGAAACACTGCAATGAATCCAGAGTGACACAATCCATCTTTTAGAACAGAAATATGATGGTATGTGCCCACTAGCTCAGTGATAGGAAACTAAAGACCTTCCAGATATTTTGATTTCCTATCAGCCACAATCAATACAGTTACAAGATAAAAGAATTGTAGCCCAAATTAGTTGACAGACACTAAATTGCCTGCCCTTGTACTTATCAGTCTTTATATAACAGTGACATTTATTTTGAAGATAATTTTGTGCACAAGATTATTACATTGGTCATATTTCAGAATTTCAAAGACTCTTTTAAAGAAATGTATAAGTGTAAAGTCCATATTAATTATGGCTAAAGTGTATTCAAATTAAAGAAATTTGCAGCATCCATATCCGATCCTCTAATGTTTAGGAGGGAGGATCTTGAGTCTCTGGCAGGAAAATTCTAAAAACTATGTAAAGCCAAGAAGATTCAGAAAAGAAGCCAAGAATATCTGGATTCTTAATATGTTTCTTTTGTGCTCACCTGCATAATTATTCCCCCCCTCTTGCACATTTGTTTTTGGATTTTAACCGGTTACCATGCTTGCCTGACAGATCCTTATTTTCCAAAAGTAGATGTAATTTTATTGAGTTTACCAAGTAACCAACAGTCAAAAATAAGCAAAGCAGAGGCTCTTCAAACAATGAATGCAGAAACTGCTATTGTCTCTTCAAAGAGATCCAGGATACCTTCCTTTGATATCTGAGAACACTGCAAAAGAATATACTGAAAGCCACTTAATGGACAGGAGGTCTAAGTCATAACAAGGAGGCCAGGGGGAGAAATCAGTGCTCTTGGCATTTAAAGGAGACAGCAAAGCAGTCCTCCCCTTCCATCTACAATGAAATAGTATCTGCAGGGAGATCTTTCTTTTCTGTTCTTCCATCCATTCATCTAACTAGCTCTCCAAACAACTAGTCAAGGTTGCTTGATCCA
The DNA here is from genome assembly GCA_015471245.1 of Laticauda colubrina. NCBI lineage: Eukaryota > Metazoa > Chordata > Lepidosauria > Squamata > Elapidae > Laticauda > Laticauda colubrina. The sequence goes on along the minus strand of BLBF01000004.1, from coordinate 53,717,856 downwards.
CAGAGATCTCCACTGCATACATTGCCTGCTATTATAAAATGAAAAGATCTTAATCTTCTTTTGTAAGAAGATTAAAGACCCCCACACATGAATACTATCACTCCCACTATCCTTTCCCTACAGAAAGGTAGGGTCTATTAGATCAGTCCACCCAAGACTGATGATACAGAATTGTTTCAAGGGACATGGGTTGGGGAGGGGTCCCCAAGGATCTGGTGGGATTATATGTTTGAGCCCTTACTTTCTGTCTGGAAATAGGAAGGTGACAAGAGACATTGACTGGATTGCTCCTGTGTAGCCTCTTGATGCACAGTATTTCAAAGTGAGGGAATGTCCATTGGTTTTCTTAGGAACTCTGCAAGATGAAATATCAAGAAATACCAACAGGACCCAAGAACACCACTGGAGAAAACTAGAAAGTGCACCTAACCAACCCTATGTAAGAGCCCATATCAGACATTATATAACAACAGAACATAGTTATTTCTCCATTCTTATTATGTCTACTACCTTTTATGGAGTGACACGATCATTTGGGGAGAGGAACAGACCACAGAACTCTGTACTGGGCTGATGTGAAGAATATGCTAGGCATTTAATAGTTTTACAAAGTTGGGCTCCAAATGAGCTGATCTAAATGTGATGGAGGTAACATCACACTGGGTTAGTGGAAGTAGCCTGATCCTGTAACTCCTGATGGAGTTGACAGCATCTTTGAGACTGTTAACCTGGCCACTTGTTGTTTTTTATTCCTGTTTTCCCTGAGTGCTGATGTCCTTCCAGGAGATTGCATGTGGTTAGTTCCATGCAGTGTTATCAACCTCTCTGAATATGTGTGTACATTCACTTGTGTGCCACCTACTTAAGATGCCATTGCTAAACTCAATTGCCCCAGACAATTGCTTTTGTCCAGCCTCCTCTTTCTGTGGAAATTTATTTAAAAGGTTGCAGTTGCAAAGGACTCTGGAAGAAACTGATTATCTGGACCCTTTGTAAATGGCTTTTATGCCTAGGCACAATACTTCACCAACATTGATAGCATTTTTCAGGAATATGCAGCAGTGCTAGAAAAGACTTCCTTGAACTCTCAGTGACTTTTAATGCCATCAATCATAGCATACTTTTGGACCAGCTAAAGGAAACTGTGATAGGGAGGAATACATGCAGAGAGAGACAGATACAGAAAAGTTGCATATGTATACGGTTCTATACTGTGAAGTCTCATTAAACAATAGAAAGAAAATAACCTAGTATACTTTTTTCCTGCAAGTAAGTTAACTTACTTGTGTAACTTGAAAGCTTGGGATGCACAAGGTTCACCTTTGCATATTTCTCTGCCTCTTTTGCTGCCTTGGCTGACCAACCTCCTGTAACCACGTAATCAGCACATCTGGCTTCTTTAAGCCCAATGAGATTAAGTGGAATGCCACTGAATTGGCCAGATCCACCACCTTGGAGAAATATCACTTTGTAATTTTCTGGTATATTGCTGTGCAAAACAAAAGAAAGGGAGGAGTGATAATTCATTCCTTATGCCTGATAAAAACTGAAGACGGCATTCAAGTGGATAAAACTTTTATAATACATTACACTACATGCATAATACATTATATTACATTACATTAATGTTTATTTAAAAAGTAATCATCCCAAATGTTGGCTCAATGCATAATCTTCTTCGACCAGAGTGATAAATATTATTTGTAAAATACAGTGCATATATTTGCTTGTATTTTAACACTTGAAGTATCTTGATAATCTATTAGTTTTATACTGTTTTATTTTTTGTTGGCAGAATGCATAACTATTCTGCTTCTCAAAATGCCAGATTGAATTTTAAAAATGGCTCAATATTGGATTAATAAGAATTAATCAGCTCTCTAAAAGAGATCTCCCAGAAATCAGAACTAATTTATCAATCACTCCACTCTAGATACATCACATGCCATCCAATTTGGAATGTGCACAGTGACAGTGTTGAAATCATGCCAGACTCCAAGTAGATGCCACATGCAGATATGTTTGGTAGAATCTGGTCTCCACAAAAGACAACAACTAGCAAAAGCAGCACTTGTTGGACTGAAAGAACGTAGAGGGATGCTCCTAAAACTTTAAGGCAATTTTCCAAGCTCTGTTGAAATTAAAGTATCAGCATTCCATCTCTGGAATAGATTCTGAGTGGCATGCTCAACTATTGGCAGCAATTGTGTTGAGAATGAATCAAAATCCAGTACAGGATATGCCACAGATAATATGTGGCACAATATGCCCTATTAAAAATGTATATATTCTGCCATCATTAGCACCCAGGATGCCCTTATTAGCACCCATATGGCAAAAGAAGACATAATAGAAAGTGAAGATACTCCCAATCAGGTTATAAAGCAGTCAAAAAAAAAACAACCAGCATGAAACTCTTGATTTTTTCCCCAATAAATTTGACTATGCATACTATAAACTTTACCAAATAGCTGTATCAACTTTTGCAGAGCAATGTTGTGCTTCAGCCTTTCATCAGTGTTTAATAATACTCTTCAATGAAAAGAGTCAAGTCATACTGAATGGCAGAAGAATATTACATAGCAAAGAAGATCTGCCTTTCTATGAAATTACCCATTACAACAATTCTCAGGACAATTGGCAGGTACATCCTCTACATACCCCTAGCAGAAAAAGGATTTTAAAATCTATTCACCAATTCTCTACTTTAAATTATCCTCTTCCCAATAGTCAATATAGTGGTTTAAAAGATTGCACTGAATCTAATTTAGTTAAATTTAAATCCTGTTTAGATCAGTGTAAAAAAATGTCGACCTAATTTTAACAATGGCTAAATACAAAGAATTTAGTTGAGATCCAACCATTAAGGTTAAGTACTATTATAGACATTAGATGTAACACATCAGTGTCAGTATTCCACCAGTTCAGCCCAGTTGTGGCGTACCGGTAGTGCCAAAGATCAGCTGGCAGAGAACTGGCTCACTTCAAGTCTCTCCGAGGCTTTACAGTTGGGCCGCCTGCCTGCCCCTGCTCTTAGGTCCTTTTTAACCTCTCAGCTGTTTGGCACAGCAGAGCGGATTGCTGTGCTAAACAGCTGAGAAGTGCAGCAGCTTAGTTTTTACTGTTTTAATGCGTGCACAAAGTGTGCATTTAATGAACACACACACGATTGCACAAGTCGCACGATCCCACCCCTGCAGCCAGGCCCACCAAGCCATGCCCACAAAACCAGTGGTTGAAACTTTTGAATCCCACCACTGTAATACATGGCTGTTACAAGCTATCATAAAACAAAAATGATAAAAGAGCCTGCCTGAAAAAAAATGCATAACAATCCATGCCAAAAACAAATTTACAAAGTGCCCCATTTTATTTCTGTAGCAATAAGCCATACACATATAATGTTTCATTGAAACATCGCAAATATATTATACATCCAAAGGGAAAACACATATTGCAGCTACAGTATTTTCAGAAGTCAGGCTTTTAATGGCATGAATAAACAGGATAACTCACAGGAGTTCACGTAAGCAGTTTTCAGCAGCTTTGATGATTTTTGAAAAATCAGGTGTTCTGTGACTCATTTCTACAGAAAGGAAATCAAAGATATCATGTTATAAAAACAAACATACTATAGCTTTTCAAATGACTGCATTTTAACTTGGCTTTCTTCAGTCAGCTTAAAAGCACCTAAGAAACTGTAAACAGAGCAGACAAATTAATTTGCTAAACTCCACAAGGATGTCATGGATAAATGGAGCTTGGGCCCAAATGAGGAATTATCTATCAAATGCACCAGTGAGCACATTCTACTTACGTTATCATGTTTCATATACTCAATAGAAGCAAAAGAACTAAGGCTGCAAAAATGTGGCGCAAAGATCAGCTCCCATCACAGAAAGGACTTTCAGACACAAGAATGCACAAACATTCCCATGCCCATCGAAGTGATAAAGAATAAGAATAATAAAGTGAAATAGAATACATTTTCTATTCAGAAGAAAGAGCTGAAGCAGTTGAAACCTCAGTTCATTTCATTAGTGAACTTAAATGGGGAACAGTAACAAGGGTTGGCATTACATACATTACATACTAGTGCAGGAAAGCTGCAACAGGATCAAAACAACTTAAATACTGCTCGGCCTCTCTGATGATCTTTTTTTCTCCTTTTTGTTCTAGAGTTTTCCCACAAGCAAAGGTTCCCTTTTTTGGATCAACTGAGTGTTTGATCCTTTACTTGCAACATAATAACAGAGTTGGAAGGGACCTTGGAAGTCTTCTAGTCCACCACCATCCTGCTCAAGCAGATATACCATTCCAGACAAGTAGTTATCCGGTCTTTTTAAAAGCCTCTGGTGATGGAGCACCCACAACTTCCGAGGGCAAACTGTTCCACTGGTTAATTGTTCTCATTGTTTAGAAATTTCTCCCTAATTCTAGGTTGCTTCTTTCCTTGCTTAGTTTCCATTGATTTTTTCTTGTCCTGCCTTCTGGTATTTTGGAAAATAGGTTGATCCCCTGTTCGTTGTGCGAGTTGTTTCCCTACATTTTCATTTTTGGTAATACCCAAAATAAAGATGAGTTCCTTACCAAGAACACTAATACCAAGGCCTTTATAATCCACCAATTCTTTCTGGGCTTCCAACAGGACCTGCAAAAAATATTTGACATAATTATGTTTATGTGATAGGCAAATCATATGTTCTACAGAGAGAGTTACTTAGATTCATTGTTTGCATGAAAACATGTATGTTTTAAGATTTATCCAAGAGTAAATAATATAATTCTACTAAGATCCTAGCCAGGTATTTATTGCCTGATCTGAGTGGTAACAATTCTGGATGTTTCTATCAGCTGAGATGTCAAAGTTTGATCATGAGCTTCCATGTTGGGAAGTATGTGCTTTATAATACCGAGTAATCGTCTAGGCTTAGTTTATTTGGCCTAAAAAAATCCAGAGGATTACTAGAGGGCAATGAGGACATAGCAAAAACTCTTGATCTTTGTTGCCAACTACTGATCATCTGAAGTTTTACAATCTGCCATGGTAAGCCGACTATAACTATACAATAGTATGAATTCTAAGAGGAAAAATAATTTGAAGAATGCATTAGCCTGCATGTTGCATTTAATCGATTTAACACAAATCAGTCATAAGTCTCATAAGCTGCTCGGGCTGACTCTGCTGGTGCTGGGGCTTCTGCTGGTGCTACTCCTGGTGCTGGGGCTTCTGCTGGGGCTTACTCTGCTGGTGCTGCTCCTGGTCCTGATGGTGCTCCTGGTCCTGCTGGTCCTTCTGGTGCTGCTAGTGCTTACTCTGCTGCTGCTGATCCTGGTCCTGCTGGTGCTGCTGGTGCTGCTGGTCCTGCTACTGTTGTTGCTGCTGCTGCTGCTGCTGGTGTGGAGGAGCAGCCCCCAGAACCTCGAAGCCCCTGTGATGAGGACCCAGAAGGCCCTGCCAGAGGGAGGAAGAGGCATACGCAAGAACGGGAGAGGAGGCAATACTCCATCGAAGAGGAACATGAGGATGAGGTCCTTGAATGGCTGAGGGAGAATGAGTATCTTTGGCGGAAGGGACACGGGCTCTATCGAGACAGCAAGAGGAAGCAGGCTGCTTGGAGAGAGAAGGAGGAGAGTCTGGGCTACACTTCGGAGGTCCTCCTTGGGTGGTGGAAGCACATGCACACCTGGTACGGGAAGCTGCACCTCAAAATGTCTGGCAGGCCGTGGTCAAGCTCACCGACCAGGAGACCTACGTGTTGACCAAGTGCAGCTTCTTGGAGGGTGAGATCCGCCACCGAGGAGCAGCCCCTCTGTCAACCCTCTCTCTCAGGCAGCCCACAGAGAGCCAGTCCTCTTCTGGCCAAGAGTCAGCTGCTGTGTCCAGGCAGGTACCTGTGAAGCGTCCCACGATGAAGACCCCTCCGAGTACGACTGTATGACAAGCTGATGGTGGAGATGAGGAACAAAGACACTCTTGCATTCCAGAAATTCATGAGGATGCCACCAGCCATGTTTGATGAAGTTGTGGAGTGGCTGAGACCCAGGTTGACCAAGGCAAACACCAACGTTCGGCCCAGCCTGGACCCTGGGCTGAAGGTGACACTGACTCTGCACCACCTGGCCTCCGGGACCACATACAGGAACATGCAGTACGCCTGGAGGGTGCCACACAACACCATCAGCTTTGTGGTCAGAGAAGTGGTACAGGCCATCATCGAAGAATACCTGCAGGAGCTCCTCCAGTGCCCCTCCACTGAAGAAGGCTGGAAGAAAGTTGCAGAGCAGTGGTATCAGAGGTGGAACTTCCCCCACACCGTTGGACCCCATAGATGGAAAGCACGTGGCCTGCAAAGCTCCAGCCAACTCAGGGTCCAATTGTTTCAACTACAAGGGCTTCTTCAGCATCATCCTCTTTGCCATGATCAATGCTGACTACAAGTTCATGTACATCGATGCTTCAGGCAACGGGTCAGCTTCAGATGCCCAGATATACAATGCCAGTCACCTCAAGGAGGGGCTGGAATGCAACCTCATCATGGGCTTCCCAGATCCAGACCCCCTGCCCAACGACACACAAGTTGTGCCCTACTTCATCGTGGGGGATGATGCCTTCTCCCTCAGAACCTACCTCATGAAGCCCTACACTTCCAGATGCCTCCCCCGTGAAGAGAAGATCTTCAACTACAGGCTGCCCAGGGCAAGGCGGGTGGTGGAGAACTCCTTTGGCATCCTGGCCAACAGGTTCCAGGTACTTCTCACCACCATGCAGCATCGCCCAGAGACCATGAGGAACATCGTGGAAGCTTGCTGCATCCTGCACAATCTCATGCGCACCCGCTACCCAGTGTTGCAGAACAGGCTTGTGGACCACCAACAAGGCAATGGGGACCTAGGGCCTGGTGAATGGAGGCAAGGGAGAAACCTGATGGATACTGTGGATGTGCAAGGCCCCAACAGTGCTTCACGTGAAGGGAAGAAGCAGCGCAACCTACTGAGACACTGGTGCAACTCCCCAGCTGGAGCAGTAGAGTGGCAAGACAGGATGGTAGATGCTTAATGGATGCTTCCTTCAGCCTGTCTCATCACACTGATGAGATTGTGCCATGTATGTTGAGTGGCCCTACAATGAACAGGGCATTTAATAAAGAGTTGTATTTATGTTGAAATGTGTGGATCAATGATTAAATTGATATTGATAATAAAGGGCCATAGGTGTGGCACCTGGGAGGGTGGACCATACAGTCCCATTATGCTTGCACTGGAGGTTTATCTATCCCACAGCTATTACCCATCCCACAGGTATCCCTGCCCATCCCACTGCTATCCTTACCCACCCTAACCCTAACCCTAACCCTAACCCTTCCTAACCCTAACCCTCCTTCTAACCCTCCTTCTTCCCAGGTGCTGTGGAGGTGGCTGCTGCTAGAGTGCTGGTCTGAGGCGCCATTGGGGTGCCAGGCCCCGAGAGGACAACAGGGGATGGTGTGTGGAGGAAGCTCTCAGAGAGCTGGCTCAGTCCTGTGATGTTGAGAGCCCCTTCCTCCAGGACATGGGGTGTCAGCCCCAATACCAATGACAGATGTTCTGAGGCCGGGCTTGGCTGTGGGGTGGAGGAAGGAGGAGTGTAGTGGGGTTGTCTGGTCTGCAGGTGAGCGAGGTGAGGCGTCGGTGGCATCTGTGGCGTCGGTGGCATCTGTGGTGTCGGTGGCATCTGTGGCGTGCAATAAACCTGTGCCTGGACTGGGAAGGGCTGCCTGTGCTGCTGGAACTCGTGGTAGCCGTAGCCTTGGTAGATGAGGGGCTGTTGAAAACCTTGGAAGGGCTGTGACATCACCTGGGGTGGAGGAGCAGACCTGGACTGGGTGGGAGCAGGTTCAGCTGGGCCTGGAGGGTGGTGTAGAAGACCTGTGATCCTCTCCTTGATCACCTGGTACTGTGATTCGGATGACCATGAAGGTCTGGTTGACGTAGGTGAGGAAGGGCTTTCTGTTAGAGGATGGTATGTCGGTGTGTACCAGATGAGAGAGGAGATCTACACTGCTTTTGATGGTGTCCCTGATCTCCAGCAGGACAGTGTGGCTCTGTCCCTCCGGCCTGGCTTTCTGTGGAGGTGGAGCTGGGGGTGAGTGTGGGTTGGTCTCTGGTGGCAGTGGCCTCCTCTTGCTCCAACTGCGTCAGGGGGTCCTCCATGTGCTCCGCCACGGGGAGTGCAGCTGTCGGGGGGGTCTCCGTCATGGGGCGCTCCACAGATACCTGCCTGGACACAGGAGCTGACTCTTGGCCAGAAGAGGACTGGCTCTCTGTGGGCTGCCTGAGAGAGAGGGTTGACAGAGGGGCTGCTCCTCGGTGGCGGATCTCACCCTCCAAGAAGCTGCACTTGGCCAACATGTAGGTCTCCCAGTCGGTGAGCTTGACTGCAGCCTGGCCAGACTTCTTGAGGTGCAGCTTCCCGTACCAGGTGTGCATGTGCTTCCACCACCCGAGGAGGACCTCTGAAGTGTAGCCCAGGCTCTCTGCCTTCTCTTGGTGTCTCGATAGAGCCTGTGTCCCTTCTGCCAGAGGTACTCGTTCTCCCTCAGCCATTCGAGCACCTCATCCTCATGTTCCTTTTCAATGGAGTACTGTCTCCTCTCCCTATCGTGCAATTGCCTCTTCCTCCCTCTGGCAGGGCCTTCTGGGCCCTCATCAGTAGGGCTTTGAGGTTCTAGGGGCTGCTCCACCACACCACCACCACCAGCAGCAGCAACAGCAGCAGCAAAAGCAGCACCAGCAGCACCAGAAGAACCAGCAGCACCAGCAGCACCAGCAGCACCAGCACGACCAGCAGCACCAGCAGAGTAAGCACCAGCAGAAGCCCCAGCACCAGGAGCAGCACCAGCAGAGTAAGCACCAGTAGAAGCCCCAGCACCAGGAGCAGCACCAGCAGAGTAAGCACCAGCAGAAGCACCAGCACCAGCACCAGCAGAGTCAGCCCCAGCAGCAGAAGCACCAGCAGAAGCAGAGTCAGCGCCAGGGGGTGGGATGGTGGCCCTGTCCTTCTTGCCAGGGGTGGCAGGAGTCGGCACAAGCTTCCTCTTCTTCCCCATAGTTGTTGGCTGGAGATGTTTCTGGCAGCAGGTCTTTCCTCTGAATGGTGACCTGCTTGCGAGCTGCATCCTTTTATATCCGCGGGGCTGATGCAATGCATCCTCCCCGCATGCGCAGTGAACGCTTTGCATCTGCTAGGCATCCACTAGGCATCCGTGATGCATCCGCGTCATCCGCTAGGCATCCGCTCTGCATCCGCTGCCCATCCGCTTCGCTGTGCTCCCCCGGAAGCCCTGCGGATGTGCCATTCGCTTCCATCCGCTATGCTTCTGTGGAGCATCCACTTAACATCTTCGCCGTCCGTTCCTTTCCGTTGTTGTCCGTTCTCTTTATGCAAATTTGGGGCACTTTTGAGAGCGGATAACAATGGATGGAAAATTTTCTTGTCCGCTGTGTCCTTTTTAAATACGTTTTGCATCCGTCGGCTGATGTGACAGGGCCTTAAAAAAAAATTACTATGGGTTCTATGGGCGTGTCTTGGTGGCATGGCAGAAGGATACTGTAAAATCCCCATTCCCTCCCTACCCCACTAACCTGTTTTCCAGCTCCATTCTCCTGTGCAGCGCAACAAAAGAAGACCCAGCCAATCAGCTGAGGCAGAGAATACATGGGGGCAGGGCCAATCAGAGATGGGATTTGCTGGTTGTCCAAACTCCTCAAAATTTCTGCTACCAGTTCTCCAGAACTGGTCAAAACCTACTGAATACCACCTCTAGTGTGGAACCTTCTTGGGAGTGCAAAAAGGATTATGTTGTAGATAAGAGATAGGTGGTATTGTATCCAGTAGCATATTAACCATTAAGCAGACTAAGCACGTGCTTAGGGCACCAGGCCCAAAGGGGCTCCACAAAAACTTTCATGTAGCCTAAGCTTTGTACAGTATGTACAAAGGAAGGGGCACCAAGATTTGTTAATGTGTCGGGTATCAGTGAGCCATAATCTGCCACTGATTGTATCCCTCTCCCTCTGTTAAGAGAGGGCTGTTCAATTTTAATATCAATGGGCTCTTGAGCCTCTCTTTCAAACCAGTGGTCTTTTTTGTCCAGAATATGGAATTTGATGTCTTTAAAAGGGGATTCAGGTTACCCTGAGGTACAGATAAACACCCAAGTGGCTTCAACAACTTGAAGAGTGCTTTGCAATTGACTGCAAAGAATCTAAATCCTTCCATTCCCCACCATTCAGTCAGAACTGAAGAAGCTTCTTGGATGAGAAATGAAACTCTGTCAAGGAAAAAAACCCCAAGAAAGTCCAGCTGCCTTTTGAAAAGGACTTTGGGACAACCATGACCTGGATGATTGAGAATCACCACAGACACTCCTTACAAACTAGTTCACAGAGAAAATTGTTTCTTTTAAAGGGGGGGGGTGTATGTCCCAGATAAAATGTTAACTAACCCAAATAGATACCAGTGTCACTTTTTTCTAGGCCTCAGTAAGAAACATGGTTATTTTATAAACTGTTTAGACATGCAATTCTGCTGGAAAGCTGAAAAACCAGATATAAAGAGCCACACCCTCCAAATGTAATTGGATCAAGACAGCTGCTGCTGACGCAACTTTTTGGATTAAATTGAGTTTTACACAGTTAGAAATTATTGTTAGCATGAATCTGCCTGAAGTTGTACCCTACTGTATCTATAATTATGTCTGCCCTACACATTCACAAAGGATTTATTCAGTAAGAGAAGACAATGGACTTTGCAATACTGTCCTCTTTTGAATGCACAAACAAAATGATTAACAAATAGACACTCCAGTTTTCCCAAATGGAAAACAGGAGAGCCTACTTTTTTTGTATGTATCAGAATGTATGCTCTGGGGCACAACAATAACTTGAATACGCATAACTTGAATAACTTTAATAACTTAAAGCCATGAGGTGCACCAATTAGCAATAAGCTTTTGCTGCTATGCCAGAAATACAACTTGCTATCCCTATCGTGACTGAAATAAAATGAAATGAAAATGACAAACAAATCTGACTGGGTCCCACCAATGCTAGGAATTAAAAAGGGGGGAAATACAAAGACAAAATATCCTGCAATGTGAGCAATTTGTTTGTCAATATATCTTTGAAAGAAAATAAAGTATTATTTTTTTTCCATTTAGTAATGTCTGACTTGCAAATGGTAATGTTCTGGTTTTGTTTGTTTTTTGAACTGCATCAGATTTGGAAAGGTAAAAACACCAAAATTGGAAAGGTAAAAGTTTCTATTACTTTAAATTAAAATTCAAAGATAAAGTCAATACTGTGCTAAGCATACTAGGAAATGTAGTTAATCGAGTAAAATCAGCATGCTTGAAGAACGGAACTGATAACACGGAGTTTCCAGGACAACCATGTCAACAGGAGCACCGTTTCCTGACCTTTGGTGGCATCCGAAGTATTCGTTAAAAACGAAAATAAATTGGCCCGATGCAAAGGATAGAAATATCTCCCCATTCGTCTCTTTCCAACGGTCCCGCAATCAAAGTTTCCAAGCATCCTTCCAAAAGCTTCTGCTCTCTTTGAAGATGGGCACTGAAGAGAGCAACGTTCGGCATTCGGGTTGTAAAGTAATCCCTATTTCAACCAAAGGTTTACTCGGTAGCAACGCTTTTTACTCTCCAGGCGCAGCGGCACCGCAGCCTCGGGGCGATTTTCCACAATTAAAAAGCGCGGAGCATCTCTCCCGCTCCGTTTTTGGGACATCCTCCCGGATGCCTTCGACAGTTCGGAGTACCTACCGATCGTGGGAGTTTCGCTGGTCCGGCGCCGAAATTGGCTACGTGTTTCTTAGCGTCCATGGTCGCCAGCGACGGAGCTCCTCTGCTTGCCTCGACGGGCTCCTCTCTTCTTCTTCTTCTTCTTCTTAGCTCTCTCGAACTCAGAACGGCAGGGCTTTTCAAGAGGTTCTGCTTTTCTATTGGTTTCTTTCGCAGGGGGTATGGCAATTCCCCACGATCCGATTGGTCGGAGTTTCGTCAGCCCGGCCCAGTGATTGACCAGTGGGCCACGAGCAGGCGGCGTGATTGTCCCGTCCTTTTTTCAGTGCAAAGCTGGCGAGAGATTGCAACATCCGATCCGCCGAGGCGACCGAGCTTGCCGAGTCAGCGGCAGCCTTGGGACGAGCTTCCTCGGGCCCTCCTCTCCGCCCGCCCCGAGCTCCGGCAGCGTGGTGTGCTGAAAGCTGAGTTGTTGGGTCTTGCCGTGAAGAATCACAGCCTCCATTCGGGAGGGCTGGCTTCCCCTGGAGATGTCTTATTCGCACGATCCTGCGCGATGGCATCGTTCCCGTTTTCTGCCAGCCATCTTTTCACTTCAGTCGAGCAAATTGGGGTTGGGGATGCCTGACACCAACTTGATGGGACACAATCAGTGCCTTTTGTTGAACGTTCTTGTACCCCAAATGACTTCCAGCATACTGCCCAATTTGTTACATATGTTTGTTGATATCAGTCCTTATCCTAAATAGAAAGAAACCCTTATCTGAAACATTGGAGTAAAACAATAGGGAAGATAGTTAACACCAATGATGCAATTCAGTGTTGGGCATCTCCATTCATCCTGTTAACTCACTGCAAGTTATCTTTCAAGAAAGAATGTTAGAATTTCAGCGTAATGCCGAGAACTAAAAAAAAATGCTTTTATTCGGGTTAAGGTCCAATTACACAAGGATATGATAAGTGCTGCAATTCTCAACCCGCTAAAAATGATGAGGTATAAGAATCAGGAAAGCCACTGATTTTTGAGCCATGTGTATTGCATTCGCAGCAAATTTCATGATTGCAAAATGGGCAAATTGATGTCATAATGAAAGAACAAATGTTCTCATTTGTGATAAAGGAATCTGGCAAAACCTTTATGAATTGTTGTAGGTGACCTTCCATAAAGTACATTACAGAAAAGTTGCATACTGAAAAACAGTCCAAGAACCAATCTAAGCAAATCAGAATAGAACAGAAGTTGAAAGATGAAAAATCTAAATGAGTGTTCCTTATCTTTTGATTAGTAGTTATGCAACAAGAGGTCAGTATATTGATTTAAACTCTTTCACCCTCAGACATATAGCATGCAAGAGTAAAACGTTAACCATCATGTGTAGCATTTTTTTCCTCTAGTGCAATAATGAAAAGTCACATGCTTGCTTTTCTGTTATAAACTACACATGCTGAAAGCAAATTAAATACTGATTTTATAAGAAAGATTTAAAATAAAAGCCGAAACTATTACAATGCAAAACATTTCATAGTAACTTGATTCATTTTGATGTTTTAAAATTGATAAAAAGTAGCTTTATTAATGATCCTTGTGGAAAACAAGGTATGGTTTTGTGTTGGGGTTTTTTTAGTGAACACTTTTTAATAGTCTGTTTATGAAACTGTAGAAAGCCTCCCGACTTCCCAGATTAAAACATTCTTTATTCTTAATATTAATATCATGGGAGGAAGTAGGAAATCAAGAGTGATAGGCCAGGATGGGCGGCTAGCGGTGTGGCCGGACTCCAGCAAGCAGCTGGGGCAAGGTATACACACAAAGGAGGTGGAGCAAAATATAAGAGGTTGGTGAACTAACCACAGTAGCACAAACTTGGAATCTTTTTGGATGGTTGTGTCGTGCCAGGTCCACTTTTCCAGATAAACAGTCTAACAACTTGTGTTGCTCATTTTTCTTATGTGGGACACCAGAACATGATGTAGGACATGACCTTTAGTGGACATGACCTAATAGTGTTGGAAGAAAAAATCGGGGCCTGTTTCAAGCCAGGAATAAAATGAAGGCTGCTTAAGAAAGAAGGTCCATTTATTGATGAGCAGAGCCAACACACACACAGCATGTAGTTCAGGGACAGCTGACAAATTAGCTTGATGAGCGCAAGCTTCTTTTTTATAATTTCTGAAATGGTGCTGAGGGTTGTGCAATGTCAGAAATGCCCTTGGGGATTGTGCAATGTAGTGAGCTGTGTCTTTTGCTAAATGGTAGTGGGTTAATCATACTATGTCCTAAAGGGTCATGTCCTGTTGTTAGAATTTGTGGAGGGTAGAGGAGATTGTAAATTTTAATCCCATCCCTGGAGATGGTTTTTTTTTGTTGTTTATGAAAAAATTGGCCTGGATTTCTTAATGGGCACAAAATATCTGCTGAGGCCTGTTAAGAAATTTTGAGTGTCACGACTCCAATAAAGAATGGATTGGAGCCGAGACAGCCAGGATGTGATATGACCGTAGTCTTTTACTTGCCCTGTGTTACCACGTGGACTTATGATGAATATTCTTCAAATAACTGACATTGGCTTCCTGACAAGGGGTGGTGCAATAATAATGATTCGTGGCTGGATGTCAAGGGGGTGGTGTTGTAATAATGATACGAGGCAAATGGGGGTACAAATGGGGCTACTCATCGAGCAGGGGAAAGGTGCAGTTACCATGTTTCTTTAAGGATGCTGGATGTTAGGCAACGAAGGCGGCTGGAAGGTGGTTATAGTAATTATGTTGTTATCCAAAGTATAACATGTATAAATACAGCTCTGGGTTGCAACAAAACCCAAAGCTGACTTTAAACATAATTTGAACACTATTACCTGTTGTTGTGGTATGAGAGAGGAATAAAAACTTCACTGAAGCTACACGAGTGAGTTGATATCTTATCATTCACCCCCTCAACCTCAGACGAACAGCTGACAGAAAAAGTCAGCTCTCCCCCTTCACACAGTGTAATTCCTCTGGAGGTTTCCGTTCCTTTGGAATCCTAGGAGCAATGAACTATGTCTGAAGATAAAGATGGGGAGGATGGATTGCAGTTGGAGACCGGGAAGGAGGAGGAGCAAAGCCAGATGGGAGCCGATGGTGTTAGTATTGTTCCAGGTAATATCCCACCCGATGAAGGAACGGGAGATTCGGACAGAGGAACCAATGACAGTTTGCAAAAGGTGGTACAACCAAAGATGGGGCCAGGAAGGAGGAATGGGTTTAATTTAACGGAGGACATGGGGTTTCTTTGGAGTAAACCTACCCATGTCCCTGCACACTCTGACACCTTTGAGAAGTGGAGAGAAAAGAGAATAGGCGAGGGAGACAAATGGAGTACATCTCCATCCAGCCTTGGAGCTAGTACACTTGAACTTCTCCATGTAAAATATGGGGAATTGACTTTCAGCAGCCAAGACACCAAACATCATTGGGAAAGCAACATGGAGAACACTTCTTTCTTTAGTTCTCTGTCCTGGGATGAAAGAGACCACACCCATAGAAGAACAACACATGACTTTTCAGCAGGGTTTGATTCCTCGCTTGCAGAGGTGGGGGGGGGGGGTTCAGACCCCAGAAGAAGAGGAGCCACACACATGACATCTAGCGGTGAACATTCAGAGTCCTTACCTCGATGTGAACTGCAAGAGACTTGGGGATTCCCCAGAAGGACTGGTCACTGGGAACAGCGCATGGTATGGGGTCCACCCCCACTGCAAACTTCTTTTGTTGGAAATCCCAATCGTACAGCTTTATTTCTCAGCCAAGTAGTAAATCATTTGGAATTATATGCAACATATTACCCCTCTCAGTGTTCAATGATAGTAGCAATTACTGGGTGTTAACTGGAGACGCAGCAGACTAGGTGGCAGAGTTGCATAGTGCCCATGCTAAATTGATGTACGGTTATTCTTGGATTCACTTCATAATCAATTCGAGGATAAGTCTAGAGTACATCAGACTGAAGAAGCAATAATGACATTAAAACAGAATGGAAGACCAGCTATTGAATACGTCAGGGAGTTCAGACGATTGGCTGGGAAACTGAGAACTTGGCCAGAACATCTATTGATTAGGGAATTCAGGGCCGGTTTAGATAGAGCATTACGACAGGCTTGTCTCTACAGGGGTGTGTCCCAACGAATAACAGACTGGTATAAAACTGTTGTTGAACTAGATGTAGGGTTGAAGGAATTTAGAAAGAAATTTGAAGGTCCATGAAGGACTGGTCCGGTTGGGACTAATGTGAGAATAGGAAGGGGTGTGCAAGGAATTGTGGCCAACAATACCAGGGGTCATTTAAATCAAAGGTGTTTTCATTGTAATATATTGGGACATGGGGCGTTTGAATGCCCTACAATAGATACAGGACGTATGAAGCAAACAGCGAGGGGTCCTTCCGGAAATGTTTCACAAATTGGATATAGTGGCAGGGGAGTTAGTAGTGAAAAATCACAGAGTGTCACACAAGAACCATCCATAGCTCCGGCCACACGAGAGATGAAGCAATACAGTGAACAGCGGCAGCCGAGAGTTATGTCAGGACTGTATGACAGTGGTGATGACAGCCAAGAAGACACCATGGTAAGCTCTCCTGTTAGACCATTTATAGTACCCATAATATTAGATAATGTAGGGCTTAGAGGCTGATATGGAGCATTGATAGATATCATATGTACCAGATGTCAGATTAGTCAACGTGTGGTGGATGAACTGCATATGCCATTAGAACCCCTTCCTACCCCCATGAAATTCAAGCAGGTTGATGGGTCATTGTTAGGGGGAGTACCAGCTCTGATGATGACCATTCCTATTCGATAAGAAATTGGAACCCATTGGGAATGATTAAGATTCATTGTAGTATCGGAAATGCGAGAGACAGTTATTTTAGGTTTAGTATGGTTGGATCGTTGGAAACCCACTATTTGGTGGGAAGATGGTTTTAAACGGTTGAGACTTGCTATAGGACCAGAACCGCCACAGCAAGAACCAGAAGTACAACAGCAGAGTTTAAGGGTGGAGCCCATTACTTTGCAAGAAGAACATAGTAGTTCCTCTTTTCCATCAGTATATCAGGATTTGGCAGAAGTATTTAGTAACACAAAGTGTGAGATTCTACGACCACACCGCCCAACAGGCTGTGCTATCAAACTGATTCCAGGGATAAAATTGCCAAAACCCCAAATGTATGCAATGACACCAAAAGAAATGACAGAAATGCGGAACTTTCTAGACAAGAATTCAGCTTGGGGATTTATTAAAGCCGAACAATTGCACATAGTTGCCCCTGTACTATTCAGGGAAAAAAAAAAAGATGGTGGCCTATGTTTCTGTGTTGATTTTAGAGGACTTAACGCAGTCTGCATCAATAACCTTTACCCATTACTATTGATCAGTGAGTTGTTAGCTACCTTATCAACTGGACATTTCTTTACTAAATTAGACTTGCATGAGGCATATTATCAGGTGAGAGTAAGACCTGAGGATGAATGGAAGACAACATTCAAATGTCCCCTCAGAAGCTATCAATTCTGAGTAATGCCTTTTGGATTACAAGGGGCCCCTGCGGTGTTCATGCAACTTATTAATGGTGTACAACAAGAACATTTATACCGTGGGGTGCCAGTATATTTGAATGATATATTTACACAAAAACTATGGAAGAACACATCCAATTGGTGAGGAGTGTATTAACTAAATTATTAAATGCCAAATTATATATCAAATTATCTAAGTGTGAGTTCCATTGTATGAAACTAGACTACCTGGGATACCGAATCTCTAGGATTAGAGATGGATCCCATGAAGGTAAAAACTAACAGAATGGAAAATCCCACAAATAAGAAAATAGGTACGAAGTTTTTTAGGCTTTGCAAACTTTTATCAACAATTTATACCTAAATTTGCCCACATTGCATTGCCATTAACCGAGTTGCTAAAAACAAAGAAACAAATAGAAAAACCAAAGCCAACCCAACCAGTTAAATGGTTGGAACAATGTCAACAGATCTTTGAAACATTGAAATCATTATTCTCTCAAGCACCCATTTTCGACATCTTGATCCACCAAAGAAATACATCCTACAGGCGGACACAATGTGGCCATAGGGGCTGTCCTGTTACAAGAGAATGAAACCAGAGCACTTTAGCCATGTGCATATAAATCACGGAAGTTTACTACTACAGAGAGAGGCTGGGCGATTTGGAAGGAGGCCTTCACCGTTAAATGGGCACTAAGTACTTGGAGGCATTTCCTGGAAGGGGCACAGGAGGTTTTTGAAGTATGGACTGATCACTGAAATTTAGAAGCATTACAAAAAACAAGACGATTGTCTCCTAAGCAGGTCAGGTGGGCCCTGTACTAATCAATTTAATTTCAAATTAAAGTATGTACCGAGAATACAGAATTTCATGGCGGATGCCTTGTCCTGGTTGCCCCAATATCAATCAACATGAGATATTATTATTCAACCCCTAATTGTTGATAATTCATCCAAAAATGTTGGTCAAGTGACTCGTTTAAAAGAAACAACCCATGACACAATACAAAACGCTATTGTACAAGATGATTGGCTGAAAAAAAATCCCATTTGTGTTTATTTAAAGATGGCATAGCTTGGAGAGGGAATAAAGTGTACGTGCCAGCCAAGTGTAGGCATGAAATACTTACAAATTGTCATGATGTAAAACAGGCAGGACATTTTGGATTTTTAAAGACATTACATCTGACCAGCCATCAGTTTTGGTGGTCCAAAATGAGAGTTGAGGTCGAACATTATGTAATGACATGCCATGTCTGTACAACATCTAAGCCTAGAGTAGGCAAACCAATGGGACTATTGCAAACAGTATCAGACCCATCACATCCATGGCAAGATATAGCCATGTATTTTATTGTATAATTGCCAAACAGCAAGGGATACACTGTAATATGGACAGTAATTGACTTATTTTCAAAACAGGCACATTTTGTCCCCTATAAAGGCCTTACCATCAGCAGGACGATTGGCAGATATGTTTGTGACACAAGTGTATAGGTTACATGGGGTGCCCAGAAGAATAATATCCGACAGGGGTGCAGTTCAGGGCGCGATTTTGGAGGGCATTCCTTGTTTTGATGGGGTCTTCTCTGAAACTCAGCTCGGCATACCACCCGAGTACAAATGGAGCCGCAGAATGAGAGAATGCCATGGTCAAACGATATTTAAGATCGTATAGCTTACATCAACAAAGAGAATGGGTAGATTTATTACCATTCGGTGAACTTGCTGACAATAACGCACAGCATAGTGGTACCAGCTATAGTCCATTTTATATAATACATGGTATGGAATTTGGCCAAATTTCAGAATTCATCTCTCAAGAAGACCCACCTGGTGTTAAAGAATGAGGAGAAAAAATACAAGGATGTTGGAATAATGTACAAAAAGCATTAAAAAAACTTCCAGAGAATATAAAATTCAACAAACAAAAAACGGAAGGATATTAAGCCCGTCACACAGCACCAATGGATGGAAAGAGGATGTAAAACAGAGAGAAACACTTGCCATCCATTGGTTAACGCGATGCTTCCGTTCTGTACTCACTGCATACGTTTTTCATCCTCTCTATCCATCCAGCATCCGTCTATTGACATATCATCCGCTCAAAAAGTTTTGAGCTGCACAAAACTTTTTGAGCAGAAAATGTATCCAACGCGTCCGTTCTGCATCCGCAACACATATGGGGAACATCCGTTCTACATCCATCGTTATCCGTTACGCATCCGCTATATCCGCTAGGCATCCGTTGTGCATCCGCGCAACTCAAATCTGTTCCAGTGGAAAACGGACACAGGGAGGAAGCGAAACGGACACGGAATGGACACAAAGCATCAGTAGCACGGACGGAGAAAGGATGAAAGCGGATGCAGCTCGCACACAAAGCATTAAAACGGAAAAAATGTTCGCATAGGGGACGTATCTCGGATATTTAGGATGTCTGCAGGATGCCTAGAATATGCAAAAGGACACCGAGCAGAAAACCTATATTTCCTATAAAAAGGGGGAGGAACTCACCTGGATCTCACTTTCAGTCCAGCAGCCCTGCTGAGCAGACCTCTTCAGCCTTCATCTTGCTCTTGCTCTTCCAAAGCATCCAGTCATCTCCACCATGGATCATCACACACTCTTTTGGTAGCCACCATAGTTCTACAACAGTGCAAAGCCATCTACAGGCTCTTTCACCTGTTCTACGGGAAGAAAAGGAGGCAGCCAAGAAGTGTCTGGGTTGGAAGATGGATCGTGAGAAGAGCAGAGTACGGACTGTATAACAAGCTGATGGTGGAGCTGAGGAACGAAGACACTCGTGCATTCCAGAACTTCATGAGGATGCCGCCAGCCATGTTTGACGAAGTTGTGCAGTGCCTGACACCCAGGTTGACCAAGGCAAACACCAACTTCCCGCCCAGCCTGGACCCTGGACTGAAGGTGGCACTGACTCTACACCACCTGGCCTCAGGGACCACGTACAGGAGCATGCAGTACGCCTGGAGGGTGCCACACAACACCATCAGCATTGTGGTCAGAGAAGTTGTGCAGGCCATCATCAAAGAATACCTGGAGGAGCTCCTCCAGTGCCCCTCCACTGAAGAAGGCTGGAAGAAAGTTGCAGAACAGTGGTATCAGAAGTGGAACTTCCCCCACACCGTTGGAGCCATAGATGTCAAGCACATGGCCTGCAAAGCTCCAGCCAAGTCAGGGTCCACTTATCACAACTACAAGGTCTTCTTCAGCATCATCCTCTTCGCCATGGTCGATGCTGACTACAAGTTCATGTACATCGATGCTTCAGGCAACGGCTCATCTTCAGATGCCCAGGTATACAACGCCAGTCACCTCAAGGAGGGGCTTGAATGCAACCTCATCATGGGCTTCCCAGATCCAGACCCCCTGCCCAACGACACACAAGATGTGCCCTACTTCATCGTGGGGGATGACGCCTTCTCCCTCAGAACCTACCTCATGAAGCCCTACATCTCCAGATGCCTCACCCATGAAGAGAGGATCTTCAACTACAGGCTGTCCAGGGCAAGGCTGGTGGTGGAGAACGCCTTTGGCATCCTGGCCAACAGGTTCCAGGTACTTCTCACCACCATGCAGCATCGTCCACAGACCGTGAAGAGGATCGTGGAAGCTTGCTGCATCCTGCACATTCTCATGCGCACCCGCTACCCAGTGTTGCAGAACAGGCTCGTGGACCTCCAACAAGGCAATGGGGACATGGAGCTTGGTGAATGGAGGCAAGGGCGAAACCTGATAGATACTGTGGATGTGCAAGGCCCCAACAGAGCTTCACGTGGAGGAAAGAAGCAGCGCAACCTCCTGAAACACTGGGGCAACTCCCCAGCTGGAGCAGTGGAGTGGCAAGACAGGAAGATAGATGATTAATGGATGCTTCCTTCAGCCTGTCTCATCACACTGATGAGATTGGGCCATGTATGTTGAGTGGCCCTACAATGAACAGGGCATTTAACAAAGAGTTGTGTTTCTGTTGAAATGTGTGGATCAATGATTAAATCGTTATTGATAATAAAGGGCCAAAGGTGTGGCACCTGGGAGGGTGGACCATACAGTCCCACTATGCTTGCACTGGAGGTTTATCTATCCCACAGCTATTACCCATCCCACAGGTATCCCTGCCAATCCCACTGCTATCCTTACCCACCCCACAAGCATGCAAAAGTTTCAACCATTTCTAAAAGTTTCCACCAAGACTTTATTGACGAAAAGAACTGAACCAAGTGTGTGAAGCAAAGATAATTTTTATTAATAACAAGCTGTAAAAGCAAAATGACCCAAGTGTCCCAAGCAAAGATAAAGTCAACAGGTAGCCACCCAGCCTCTGGCACTCTTCTCAGTCACTCTGAGGCGTGCCCATAGTCTCAGGAGTGAAGGGTCCAGGTGCTGTGGAGGTGGCTGCTGCTGGAGTGCTGGTCTGAGGCGCCATTGGGGTGCCTGGCGCCGAGAGGACAACAGGGGATGGTGTGTGGAGGAAGCTCTCAAGAGAGCTGGCTCAGTTCTGTGATGTTGAGAGCCCCTTCCTCCAGGACATGGGGTGTCAGCCCCAATACCGATGACAGATGTTCTGAGGCCGGGCTTGGCTGTGGGGTGGAGGAAGGAGGAGTGTAGTGGGGATGTCTGGTCTGCAGGTGAGTGAGGTGAGGCATGGGTGGCATTGGTGGCATCTGTGGCGTGGGTGGCATCGGTGGTGTCGGTGGCATCGGTGGCGTTCGAGGTACCTGTGCCTGGACTGGGAAGGGCTGCCTGTGCTGCTGGAGCTCCTGGTAGCCGTAGCCTTGGTAGGTGAGGGCCTGTGAAAAGCCTTGGAAGGGCAGTGACATCACCTGGGGTGGAGGAGCAGACCTGGACTGGGTGGGAGCAGATTTAGCTGGGTCTGGAAGGTTGTGAAGAAGATCGGTGATCCTGTCCTTTATCACCTGGTACTGTGATTCGGACATATCCATGAGGGTCTGGTTGACGTAGGTGAGGAAGGGCTTGCGGTTGGAGGATGGTATGTCAGTGTGTACCAGCAGAGAGAGGAGATCTACGTTGCTTCTGATGGTGTTCCTGATCTCCAGCAGGACAGTGTGGCTCTTCCCCTCCGGTCTGGCTCTCTGCCTGCTTCCTGTGGAGGTGGAGCTGGTGGTGGATGTGGGTTGGTCTCTGGTGGAAGTGCCCTCTCCTTGCTCCCACTGCATCAGGGGGTCCTCCACGCACTCCACCATGGGGAGTGCAGCTGTCATGGGGGTCTCCGTCATGGCACGCTCCACAGATACCTGTCTAGACACAGGAGCTGACTCTTGGCCAGAAGAGGACTGGCTCTCTGCGGGCTGCCTGAGATAGAGGGTTGTCAGAGGGGCTGCTCCTCGGTGGCGGATCTCACCCTCCAAGAAGCTGCACTTGGCCATCACGTAGGTCTCTCGGTCCATCAGCTTGACCGTGGCCTGGCCAGATTTCTTGAGGTGCAGCTTCCCGTACCAGGTGTGCATGTGCTTCCACTAGCCGAGGAGCACCTCCGAAGTGTAGCCCAGGCTCTCCGCCTTCTCTCTCCAAGCAGCCTGCTTCCTTTTGGTGTCTCGATAGTGCCTGTGTCCCTTCTGCCAAAGATACTCGTTCTCCCTCAGCCATTCCAGCATCTCATCCTCATGTTCCTCTTCGATGGAGTATTGCCTCCTCTCCCGTTCTCGTTCTCGCGTATGCCTCTTCCTCCCTCTGGCAGGGCCATCTGTGCCCTCATCAGTGGGGCTTTGAGGTTGTAGGGGCTGCTCCACCACACCACCACCACCACCAGCAGCAACAGTAACAGCAAAAGCAGGACCAGTAGCACCAGCAGCACCGGCAGCACCAACAGTACCAGCAGGACCAGGATCAGCAGCAGCAGAGTAAGCACCAGCAGCGCCAGCAGGACCAGGATCAGCAGTAGCAGAGTAAGCACCAGCAGCACCAGCAGGACCAGCACCAGCAGGACCAGGAGCACCATCAGGACCAGGAGCAGCACCAGCAGAGTAAGCACCAGCAGAAGCACCAGCACCAGGAGCAGCGCCAGCAGAGTAAGCACCAGCAGAAGCCCCAGCAGATGGCACAGGCTTTCTCTTCTTCCCCATGGTTGTTAGCTGGCTGGCTGGCTGAAGCTGTGTCTGGTGTCTGGTGGTGCAATAACGATTTGTGGCTGGATGTCAAGGAGGTGGTGTTGTAATGATGATATGAGGCAAATGGGACTACATGGACTCATCAAGCAGGGGAAAGATGAATTTACCATGTTTCTTTAATTTAAGGATGCCAGATGTTAGGCAACGAAGACGGCCGGAAGGTGGTTATAGTAATTATGTTGTTATCCAATGTATAACATGTATAAATACAGCTCTGAGTTGAAATAAAACCCAGAGCTGACTTTAAATATAATTTGATTGCTTCTACCTGTTGTTGTGGTGTGAGAGACAAATAAAAACTTCACTGAAGCTACACGTGTTGATATCGTTCACCCCCTCAACCTCGGACGAACAGCTGACACCGAGTTTACTTTCTGCCTTTAATAACATGTTTCTCCACTTCTCCTTTGAGGTAATATAATATTCTGCCTCTTTTAATCCCCAAAATATTTCATTCTTTGGGGGGAGGCTTTTCACAAAAGGGTTAACCCACCACCATTGAAATAGCAAAAGGCACAAGGCTCACTACACTGCACAACTCCCTGAAGCATCTCGATCACAAAACCCCAGAACGCTATGAAAAGATCCATCCACTCACTCAGTCATTTTGTCAGCCACCCCAGACACATTCTGCTGTCACTGGTTTCTGGAAACCAAATAAACAGAGACTTCTTTCCTTGTAGCCAGCCTCCATTGATTTTTTTTGTGGAATTGTAGAATAATAACAAACAAAAAATCCCTTTTTCCTTAGAATCATGTAAAAACTTTATTCACATTATAATTATAAATGAGAATTTGAATCACACCAGATTCTTTATAAAACTATATATAAACCAAAATTCACGATCAATCTTTTTGTATACTGGCAACAAAATTCTTAATGACTCACATGGCAAAAAGGTAGATCTAAAAAAGCAAATCCTTACATGAAAAAGTGAGGAAATTCTGATGCTCCATATTATTGCTAAGTTACAGCTCTCAGAAGTTCCAACCAATATGACCAATCATATGGGATGCTGGAATTGTTGTTCATCATCTGGTCACTGCTTCCCTCTACTTTTGCAGTAAATTGATTTCAGAGAACAATCCAATGGATTCCTCAAGCACTTCCTACAGAATGGATGCTTTCTTGTATTTCAGAATCAGACTCCACTCTGTCACTTCTAGAAAGGTCAGATTGTTGTTGATTTTTATCTTCTATAGTAAAGCCAGTGGTGTAAGAAAGTTTTTTAGAGGAAACTTTACTATTTTCAACAATAGGAAGACCAAATTTGTTACCAAGCACATTGGTAACGGGTTCAGAGACTGAAAGTCGAGCAGTAAGTATTTGCTTCACAGAGGAATCCCTTTTTTCCAATTCTAGAGGTTGGCTATTCTTCTCAGAAGCTGTCTGGGTGGGTTTTGATTCATGATCTTCCATTCTCCAACTATCTATTTTAGCTTCAATGTCTTGCCACAAGCTTTTCTGAGATGAACCAACACCTTGAAGGTCTTGAGTTTTTGCTGTTGCAGGTAGGTCACTATTTATTGCTTGACATGAATCAAAGTCTTTCTGGAAAGTGACAGGACTCAGAAAAGAGGTAGAGCCAACATTCTAGGAAAAAAAAATAAAACAATTAAAAATGACTCTCTGAAATAATTTTGTATGTCTAAGTGTAATCTATTTGCAAACCTACCAGTTACTTTGGCAGGAAATTCCACTGATAACTATACACAGACTATTGTTGTTTGTTGCATTAAGTAGAAACTTCCTAACACAGGACAATTAACCAGTGGAATAGCTTGCCTTCTGAAATCATGGGCACTCCATCACTGGAGGTTTTTAAGAAGAGACTGGACAATCACTTATCTGAAATAGTGTATGTCTGCTTGCTTGAGCAGGGCGTTATAGACTAGAAGACCTCCAAGATACCTTCCAGGTTCTCTACTGTACTGTACACTACACTACACTATGCTGGAAAGTACAGGGAAACATGTAAATCTCACAAGGTGTAGTTAATAATTGCTTCCAATATCTTCCTTTTTGTAATGGTTCAGCCACAGTTAGCTATGCTGTTAATGGCATATACTACCATCAGTCACAAGAATGATAATTCCTATGAACTGAATAATTCATTTCACAATTTAACAGTGCCACTTCATATGTCTGAATTATTAGTTTAACACAGATTCAGAATATTGAAATAGTACCATAACTCAGTTCAAACTGGTTCACTCCATGGTTCCTATTTCAGAACTATCTCAGTGTGAAGATGTAAAGATAAAATATAACATAGAAGAGGCCAATTGGAAAAATGAGAAAATTCCAATAGAGATAATTAAGAAAATAATGGAATGCACAGAAATGAATAGATTAACATTAGCAATTAGCAAGAAGAAAAAGAGTACTATAAGATATGGGATTTATTTTACCAATGGTTAGACAGAAAAGTAGGAAATGGAAGTATAATACAATAGCAGTGATATGTTATAATTGATTATTTCAGAATGAATTATAATATGAATTAAAATTAGTAAGAACAGATATTTGCTCTAAAGGATAACGTGGATTTGAAATTAAAATCTAATGAAGTTGTAATAATAATATATTACATGGAAAGTTGATTAATGCAATATGAATGTAAATCTAAGAGGAAAAGACTATAGATATTGTGCACAAGAAATATGTACCAACCAACACACTGTATAATTGAAAGAAGGTTTTATTTGTTGTTTTATGTCTATGTTTGTTTAAGTTTGTTGTTAAAAATAAAAAACCTTTTGGAAAAAAAGGAAGCATTTTGAAGCCTTGCCATTTGTTTTTTAGAATTAAAACATAAAGAGCATGCATATATATATATATATATATATAATCTATATGTGTGTATGTGTATGTGTATGTGTATGTGTGTGTGTGTGTGTGTGCTGTTCAGCTTCCTTCGGGTATTATCCCACATCATTGTAGTGCTTTTAAAGTTGTAGCAACGTTTTAGCAGAATCTCATTTGCCATCATCAGGCTTCTGTATAGAGTTTGTATGTGGGTCAGAGTCTCACAGTCTTTGGTTTTAAATTTGAGGCTAGCCTATTATTGTGCCAGGATGGTTTTTTTCTTCATCCTGATTGGTTGGGAGTCTTGGTCTGTGTTTATTGGACTTGGAGTTTGATTGGTGTTTCTGGTTTCTTCTGTCTGTTTTGTGGCTTTGATTGGCTGGCTACACTCTGCTCCTGCACTGGAGGCTTTCAGTGCAGCTTGGCTTCGTGGGAAAGGACGGCTGTTATCTATTAGAAAGCCAGGTTTCATCTGGGTGCCTGGTGGGGGGATGTTTGAGTTGGAGGTATCAGAGGGAGTCTGTTTGTGCCCAGGTGTTTGCCTGGCTTGTGGTGTGGAGATCTTTCTATTTGAGAGTGCAGGCTTTCAAATGATTGAGTGTCTGGTGGAATCATCTCTTCTATTCATGCTTTCAGGTCTTTTTTCAATCTCTATAGCTTCTCTGATGATTCTGTGGCTGGGGTTTTCTATAGTGGCTAGGGTTTTGGTGCCATTGAAGTTGATGTTGTGACCTGTGGCTTTCATGTGTTGGACTAGTGAGGTGTGTTCCAGCTTTTTTACTGCATTTTTGTGTTCATCCAGGCAGGTACTTATTCTTCTATTGGTCTGTTGGTCTTTAAAAGCACTAGTGACGTGTATAAAATACACACACACACACACACACACACACACACACATTATATGATTTATTACAATTAGAAAATTATGTAATTTCTTTTTCAAAATCCTTTCTAATGCCAATCGGCCTTTTATTAGCAGGTATTTTGAGAAACTAAATGTAGTCACTCTATGTAAAGTGCTTGAAACACAAATTCTTGTACTAAATGAGCCATGGTGGCACAGTGGTTAGAATACAGTCCTGCAGGCTACTTCTGCTGACTGCAGACTGCCAGTAGTTTGACAGATTGAATATCACCAGGCTTAAGGTTGATTCATCCTTCCCAGGTGAGTAAAAGGAGGACCCAGATTGTTGGGGTAATATGCTGACTCTGTAAACTGCTTAGAGAGGGCTGGAAAGTACTGTGAAGTAGTATTTAAGTCTAAATGCTATTGCTAAATGTTTAAATAGTTATCAGTGCTAGTTACAAATTATGAGGAAATGACTCAGGCCAATTGGTGGGCTTGCAGCGAGCATCATTCATCTTCAATTTGCTGCACAGAAATGCAACAAATGATAAAAGGACAGAGAGCATGTTCTAATTCCTCTCTATGAGCTCATAACAGGCTAGTAAAAATTTTTTAACAGAATTATTTGAATACATGCTATAGAAATGCTAGTAGTAATAACAATATCTGGTACACTGTGCTTCATGTTTCTTGTTGGTCTATTTTAAAAGCCCACAATATCTTCATTTTAATTTTCTAAGATTTTTTTCAAATATGCAGTCTCAGTAGCTTTTGTTTATAGGAAAGCTAAACCTTCTGTATAAATTCCAGTGCATAAGTTTTATCAGGGCAGTGCTTTTATAATTTTTCATTAATGATAATATCTATGGTTTCATCTTTGAACTTACACAGTAATACAAACCAACAGACACCTGAATCAAACAACAGCAATGTTCAGCATCATCATGATCAAAATGAATCAAATGTGGTTTATAGAACAACAATACCAAAAAACAATAAAACTGTCAAAAAACAAATAGAAAAAGTAACATACTGAGATTTGAACTTGAAGGACTTTGGAAGAAAGCTTACTATAATAGTAATTGGAGCTCAAAACAAACATATTGAAAAAAGATGTATTAAAAAAAGAAAGGATCCTCCCCATACACATATGCACATATTACCCCCCACCCAAGTTGGATTACTACGATATTGGTTTCCCACTTCTTCCAAAACCGGCCAGAAAAATTTAGTAATTGGAGTTCTTGAAGCCATGCCATTTTCTATTTTTTAAACTATAGGGAGTTTTTAACTTACAACCATTTGTTTAGTGACTGTTCAAAGTTACCACAGCACTGAAGAGAGTGACTTATAACTGTTTTTCACACTTTTGACCTTTGCAGCATCTCCATGGTCACGTGATCAAATTGTATGCTTGGTATGTGGTTCATATAAAACTGGGTGCTTGGTAAGTGTTTCATATTTATGACAGTTGCAATATTCTGGGGTCATGTGATCACCTTTTGCAATATTCTAGCAAGCAAAGTAAATGGAGAAGTCATATTTACTTAATAACCATATTACTGACTTAACAATTACAATAATTCACTTAACAACTGTGACAAGAAAGGTCGCAAAATCGGACAACTCATTTAACAACTGTCTCACATAGCAACAGAAATTTTGGGCTCAATTGTGGTCATAAGTTAAGGACTACCTATATCTGGAATTATATTAGAATTGGTGCCTTCTAAATCAATCAACCAAGTTACAAAATTAATAGATTCACTAAATATTTGGAAATTTTAAAATTGAATAGACTTGACACCACTGACTTTGCAAAAAAAATGCTTAGAATTTCCTACATACTATGAATCATATGCTTTTAGTTAGAATACAAATAATCAGAATACAACATAGTTGAGACACTATGATCTTCACTGAATGAATAGTTGTTATTTCTATTATTTTCATTATTATTTACACAGCTGTTCAAGAGTTCCAGAGAAAACAGAAATGCAGAAAAGAACTATATGAAAATTCTGTAGGTAAAAGCAAACAAATAGTTTTTATAAAAAATACAAATTATGTATTTTGGGCAGTGAGTTACCAAGCTTACTTTGAAATTCTGTATGTGTTCTTGTCTTTCTTCTTCAAATGATTTCTCCCTTTCTATCACAGTTGGCTTTACAGTAGAAGTCATTTGGGGATGATGTAATACGCCAAAATCTGATTGATCTATACCAGCCATTGTTGCAAGCTGTCCAAGACTTCAAAATATGAAAATATGACAAATACATTTTTAAAAAATAGTGGAACTATACATTTTTAATTTAAAAAACTAAATTTATATAATTAAGCTCTAAAATGGTAGAAGAAACTAAATTACTATTTTATTGCAGACAACAGAACCCCAGATACCAGCCATGCTCTAAAATTGTAAGAAAATGTAAATCATCTTCAGATATATTTTTAAAATATTTTTAAATATATCACAACTGGAAGAAAAATAAATACAGAAACTCCAGAAAAAGGACACAGATACCAAAATATTATGAAATACATAATTTCTTCCTTATATTTGTCCCATAATCTCAATCCAATAAAAGGGCGTGCTGAACTTGTTCTGATCTGGACTTATTCTGCCCAGCAATTTTTTAAAACCAGGAAGAGGGGGGAGAAGCCTTCAACAAATCAAAAGTTTTTGCTTTTCAAGAATGATGAGATAATTTTGATATTTTAAGAGGTAAAGCACTGCTATTCTTTAAATCTGTCATACACAGACATATAGCATCAAGGAATATTCAAAAGGCACTCAATGGCTTCTCTTACCCAGCATCTTTAAGAAGATCTAAAAAAGCATGAAATTTTTGGAAAGAATTCTCAATGCTACCAAGCACTCCTTCATCTTCTAGTATTGTGCTGGCTACTGACTGTGCATGGACAACTTCTGAGAGAGAGCAATTCATATTCCGTAATTGAGTATTTTCCAATTCCAACTATAATAAATAATGAAACAAAATTGTATTAATACAGCAAATATCTTTTCTCCAATAAAGATTTTTGGAATGAAATGCTATCATTTCCTTTAAATGCTTCTCTTCCTTTCTGGTATCCCAGATTAAAGATAAAATAAGAAACAACACACTTGAGCGCAGTAAATAAGAAATGCAGCAATGATGGCCATAAAAAAAATAAATATTCATCAACTAGCTTGATAATTCATCTGCAACTTGCAGTTCTATAAGGAAAAGGAGATCAAAACTAGTGTTCTGCCACTTCTCATTTGAGGAAGAAAAATGTTTTGCTACTATGGTATCAAAAGTATGCAACTTATCAGAAATCACCTGGTACATTATGAAAATAGTAAAATGCCCATTTGTTTTTACAGAGTATCTGTCCCTGAAGCCAAATATACCTAGACATTATATTAAAAGGGGGAAAGGGAGAAAAATTAAAGGAGGGGGTATCCCAGCAGATACAATTGTGTTACCTGACAACTCAGTGAATATATAACATTAATGTTCCTGTAGGTTTCATATTTGGCCCTCAATCAAGGTAAATTTGGGCTCTTGCCAGTTCTTACCCCAACAATATTACAAAGCATGGGAAACTATTTTTTTATAAAATGGAGGTGAAACACTTTGAAAAAAATATTGTATCTTATTGCATGTTGAATCCAAGAAAGAAAAGGATTGTTACCTCCATTATCCGTTCTTCAGCAATCAATCTTGCTTTTCGTTCTTCTTTTAGTCTTAAGTGACATTCTTCATACTCCATCTGTCAAAATACAAACTGTGATTCTCTGAAGCATTTAACAATGCTATTTTAAAGACAATGAACTAAAAATAGTCTTATTTTAGAATTTTGAAATTTCTGAAATTCCTTGGTTGAAGCGTACATTCTGATCTTAAAGTGAAAGATTTTATCATTTAAAAAATCAAATTACCTTAATTAAAAATACTTTCCTAATTAGTTAAAAACCTAGGCAATACAACTGAAACATTTACTAGACTTGTGCAAATCTTAGATGTCTGCAGTAATATATTCCTTTATTTTATTTTAATAAAAATAAAAATCTTTAGATTTCAACATTAAGCCCATGTCACACTGGCCAACGGATGCAAAAAGGACACAGCGGACGAGCAAAATGTTCCATCCGTTATCCGCTCTCAAAAGGGGCAAAAATTTGCATAACCGGAACGGATAACACGGACGCGGGGAGGACGCAGGGCGGATGCAAAGTGGATGTGGAACGGAAGCCCAGTGGATGGAAGCGGATGGGAGCGGATGGGAGTGGGTGGCACATCCGCAGGGCTTCCGGGGGGCCTCAGCGAAGCGGACGCGGAACGGAAAGAGCAGAAGCAGAGCGGACGCCGAACGGATGAAGCGGATGCAGAGCGGAAGCCTAGCGGATGCACAGCGGAAGCCTAATGGATGCCTGGTGTTCACTGCGCATGCGGGGAGGATGCATTGCGTCAGCTCCGCGGATATAACAGAAGCAGCTCGGAAGCAGGTCGCCATTCAGAGGAAAGACCTGCTGCCGGACACATCGACTGCCTTGCCTGCCCTGCCTGCATGTCTGCCTGCAAGCCTTGCTGCCAGCCTGCCTGCCAGCCTGCCTGCCAGCCAGTCTGCCTGCCAGCCTTGCTGCCAGCCAGTCTGCCTGCCAGCCTTGCTGCCAGCCAGTCTGCCTGCCAGCCTTGCTGCCTGCCTTCCTGCCTGCCTTGGTTCATGTCTGCCTGCCAGCCTTGGTGCAAGCCTTCCTGCCAGCCTCCCTGCCAGCCTTGGTTCCTGCCAGCCTCCCTGCCAGCCAGCAACCCCACAACCATGCGAAAGCACAGCAAGCCTCAGCCATCTGCTGCCAGCCCTGGCAAGAGGGACAGGGCTACCATCCCGCCCCCTGGCCCTCACTCTGGTTCTGCTGGGGCTTCTGCAGCACGGGCTCGCTCTTCTGGGGCTGGCGCTTCTGCTGCTTCTGCTTCTGGAGGAGCTGATGACAAGCACTCCAGCACCAGCCACCTT
Organism: Laticauda colubrina; assembly: GCA_015471245.1. Classification (NCBI taxonomy): domain Eukaryota; kingdom Metazoa; phylum Chordata; class Lepidosauria; order Squamata; family Elapidae; genus Laticauda; species Laticauda colubrina. The sequence goes on along the minus strand of BLBF01000004.1, from coordinate 53,685,688 downwards.
CACAGCACCTGGACCCTTCACCCATGAGACTGAGTGACCCAGAGGAGTGCCAGAGACTCATTTTTGTTTTATAGCTTCTTGTTAATAAAGTATATTTTTGATTCATACACTTGCTTCGTTTCTTTTTTTTAATAAAGTCTTGCTGGAAACTGTTAGAAATGGTTTAAGCCTTTGCATGCTTGTGGGATGGGTAAGGATAGCTTTGGGATGGGTTAGGATACCTGTGGGATGGGTAATAGCTGTGGGATGGGTTACGATAGCAGTGGGATAGATAAACCTCCAGTGCAAGCATAGTGGGACTGTATGGTCCACCCTCCCAGGTGCCACACCTATGGCCCTTTATTATCAATAATAATGTAATAATTATCCACACATGTCAACATAAACACAACTCTTATTAAACGCCCTGTTCATTGTAGGCCAACCAAACATACATGGCCCAATCTCATCCGTGTGATGAGACAGGCTGAAGGAAGCATCCATTAAGCATCTACCATCCTGTCTTGCCACTCCACTGCTCCAGCTGGGGAGTTGCACCATTGTCTCAGGAGGTTGCGCTGCTTCTTCTCTTCATTTGAGGCTCTGTTGGGGCCTTGCACATCCTCAGTGAAGATCAGGTTTCGCCCTTGCCTCCATTCCCCAGGCTCCATGACCCCATTGGCTTGTTAGAGGTCCACGAACCTGTTCTGCAAGACTGGGTAACGGGTGCGCATGAGATTGTGCAGGATGCAGCAAGCTTCCATGATCCTCCTTACGGTCTCTGGGCAATGCTGCATGGTGGTGAGAAGTACCTGGAACCTGTTGGCCAGGATGCCAAAGGCGTTCTCCACCACCCGCCTTGCCCTGGACAGCCTGTAGTTGAAGATCCTCTCTTCACGGGTGAGGAGTCTGGAGGTGTAGGGCTTCATGAGGTAGGTTGTGAGGGAGAAGTCGTCATCCCCCATGATGAAGTAGGGCACATCTTGTGTGTCGTTGGGCAGGAATTCTGGATCTGGGAAGCCCACCATGAGGTTGCGTTCCTGCCCCTCCTTGATGTGACTGGCGTTGTATACCTGGGCATCCGAAGATGAGCCGTTGCCTGAAGCATCGATGTACATGAACTTGTAGTCAGCATCGATCATGGCAAAGAGGATGATGCTGAAGAAGCCCTTGGAGTTGAAATAAGTGGACCCCGACTTGGCTGGAGCTTTGCAGGCCACGTGCTTGCCATCTATGGTCCAACGGTGTGGGGGAAGTTCCACTTCTGATACCACTGCTCTGCAACTTTCTTCCATCCTTCTTCAGTGGAGGGGTACTGGAGGAGCTCCTCCTTGTATTCTTCGATGATGGCCTGCACCACTTCTCTGACCACAATGCTGATGGTGTTGGATGGCACCCTCCAGCCGTTCTGCATGCTCCTGTAGGAGGTCCCTGAGGCAAGTGGCGCAGAGTAAGTGCCACCTTGAGCCCAGGTTCCAGGCTGGGCCGGAAGCTGGTGTTTGCCTTGGTCAACCTGGGTGTCAGGCGTTGCACAACTTCGTCAAACATGGCTGGAGGCATCCTCATGAAGTTCTGGAACGCCCGAGTGTCTTCGCTCCTGAGCTCCACCATCAGCTTGTTGTACAGTCCGTCCTCCGCTCTACTGGCGAACCATCTTCGGACCCAGACTCTTTTTGGGTGGCTCCTTTTCTTCTCTCAGTAGTGTTCACAGAGCCTGCAGATGGCTTCGCACTGTTGCAGAACGATGGTGGCTGCCGAAAGGACTTTATTACAATCCACGGTGGACATGACTGGATGCTGTGGAAGAGGAAGAGACAGACGAAGGCTGCAGAGGTCTGCACCGCTGGGCTGCTGTTCTGAAAGTGCGATGCAGGCGAGTTTCTCCCCCTTTTTATAGGCAGTATAGGTTTTCCGCTAGGCATCCTCTAGGCATCCTGTAGACATCCTTAATATCCGAGAAAGGTCCCCTCTGTGAACGTTTTTTCCGTTTTAAACGCTTTGTTTCCATTCTGCATCCGTTCTGCATCCGTTCTGCATCCGTTCCGCTTCCTCCCTGCGTCCGTTTACCGCTGGAGCGGATGGAGTTCCACGGATGTGCAGCGGATGCCTAGCGGATATAGCGGATGCGTAACGGATGCGTAGCGGATGCAGAATGGACGAACTGGATACATTTTCTTCGCAAAAGTTTTAGGCAGCCCAAAACTTTTGGAGCGGATGAAACGTCCATAAACGGATGCTGGGCAGATAGGATGAAAAACGGAGGCAGTGAGTACAGAACGGATACATCGCATTAACCAACGGATGGCAAGGTTTTTTGTCCGTTTTACATCCTCTTTGCATCCGTTGGTTCAGTGTGACATGGGCTTTAAGTAATAATATCTCACTGATTGGAAAAATCTTGCCATAAATTTGTTTTAAAATACTTATCTCAAAAGCACTGGTTACAATTCTGCAGTTTTTATAAAATGGTCCTGTAATAATGATTTTTAAAAGTTGATTCCCTCTAGTGAACTTTATTTGACACAGCATTTATTTTAGAAGAGATAACATGTATTAATTAAAAGGCATTGAAAAGTTATATTAAAGCTTTCACTTCCATAAGCTAGTCCTCAAATGAAAATGTATACATTTGTAAATTTGATGGCATCAGATATTATTCTTTCATTTTTCAATAATTCTAGAACCAGTCTTCAGCAAAGAACAACAATAGCAACAAAAGAAATGCCATAGCTTAAAATAATGGACTGGCTCATTCCCATTATGCTAAACCATGATTTAATCATAATTTGTTGAATATGCCATGTTATTCAAGCTAAAACTAAAAGCATACTTTAAAAGTATTGTGAATCAGTTATCTCACAAAACAAAGAAGCTTAATGGTTAAGTCCATGTTGTTTACTTGTACAGAAGTTCCAGGTGCAACTTTTAAAAATATTTCAGATATTGAGTTAAAACGTCCCACACTTTGCAGATTGACTGTCAGAAGAGAAAACTAAATCAATAACTTAATAAAAAGTCATTTTAAAGATTATAAGTGTGTATTTAAATATCAAAACATAGATTCTAAAAAGAATATACACAAACAAGGGGGACGACAGATCAGACTTTTTTCAAAATGACAAAAGCAAGGCTGCACCCTGCCTATTTTATACATGCGATGTTATAGAAAACATATAAAAAGGGTGAAGATAAAACAATGCTGGTCTCAATTCCTGTCTCTGTGATAACACTACAGTCCCTGCTTAATGTCCATCCACTCAGCAACTTATGGCTTATAAGGAGTCCTCAGAGTTCCACCTATAGTAGCACCCCTGTGGTCATAGTAACTAAGTAATCCACATTTACCACTGTCTTTTGGTCACCAACTTACCCACAGTTCCCACCATCTGATTCTGCCCATATTGCATGCCAGAACTGTAGCGGCAGGGGACTTCTTTTGTTCCACTTTTTTGTGTGTGGGCAGGTGGCGCCAGAGCCTCCATTCATGCCCCACCCAGGCCTTCTTTCTGTTTCATAGGCAGAATCTCTTTCTCGCCCCCCCCCCCCCCAAAAAAAAAAAAAAATCATCCACAAGTTCCATTACAATGAGGTTTGATAATCCAGGGGAAAAAAAGAATGTCACTTTGCCTAGCAATTAAGCAGTACTTACATGTGTATTCTTTCACTTAAAATGCCACAGGAAAGAAAACTGCCACAATTCCAAATTGTGTAACTTTGTAATCCCTCACCAAGATTAAATGAAATGAAAATATTAATCTTTATTAAACTTCCACACTTCATTTAAGATCCATATTTGTAAAAGAGGAGACTGCAATCTTATTGGGATAATTTCCATAATCTTGCTATTAATTTAGTAATTGCTTTATAAATTGTTAAGCCAAATTTGATTATATAACCATACCTGTAACTGATGCCATTGATTTAAATTGGTAAATTTGGAGGGTTCTGTGGCATCCTTTCTGCAAATCACATTGTCCATGGCACCCTCTGTCTCAGTTTCAGATGCAGAACCACTTTCTACAGTCACTGTCACAGGAATACCTGTCTGAGTATATAAAGCAAATATAACTGTATTAGCTCTTATTCTATTAGCCCCATGTTATAAATAAAGTATGTAATATTTGGCAATATTGGCAAAGTTGACAATAAGTCAAAATTATGTAACGCTTGTTAAAAAACTTCTGAATGAAATGCTCTTCAAAAATTCCATTATAAAAGTTTAAATTGTTGATTAGAATTCATTTGACTTACCTGTATCTGCAATGGAAATTCATGGGTATTTTTTGCTGATGAAGCCCTAAAATGTTAAATAGCAAGGATGTTATTTTTAATTCCTTTACTTTAATTGAGTACATACACTCTCAATACTGTGCTGCAGGTTAGGGTCTAACTACAATCATTCTGTGAAACTATTACTTAGATGTATTTTGTGAATTTAATTTTTCAAAACCACAATTATATATGTGGGGACACATACACAAACTTAACACTTTCAGTACATATTACCTATGGTGCTTTGCACGTTCAGCAGTACGCCAGGGCAGGAAGCCATGTGTCCCTGGGGGTAATGGCTTTGGAGCATAATTGTCTTGATCCCATGAAGTTGTCTTTCCAGAACTGGGTGATTTTTTTGATGAAAATCCTATGCCAAGCAAAAGAAAGAGCACTTTCAAATAACCTACATAAACAAGTTGAATTTTTAGGTTAGAGAATATGGATGGCATTGAATTTCTACTGTAAACTCGTCTAAAAAAGCTATTCAATTTACCAAGAAACTGTTTCATTACACAAACTAGATTTAATATTCAACAATTGGAAGCTACCACCTAGTAATTATAGCTGTAGAAATGATAATAGAATTATCTTCTTGATACATAATTCTTCCCAGTGACCCAAACTGGTATTCTGCAGATATCAGTACATCTGGAAGATATCAGATTGGACAAGGTTGAAAAAGCAATTTGATTTTGCAGAATTTACTGTTAATTTGCTTAAGGTTTTCTTTTCATGCTTCTAATCCGCAAAATATAGCATGAATTAAAAGTCAGACCATTTTTTTTCCCAGAGAAAATGTTACTGCATTTAGGAACACTCAAGGTCATATGTCAAATGAGTAAGAAAGTATATTTTATAAGAAAATGATAACCATTTTGAATATTAATGTAATTTATATAATAAATTGTCTACGGAGCCTGATTTTTCATGCATCCTGTATATTGCAAAAGAATATAGAAACATTCTTTTTTTCCCTTTTTATTTTATTTATTAAACTTGTATGCCACCCATCTCACCAGTGGTGATTCTAAGTGGCTTATACATCCTCAGTAAAGATACACTATAAAACATTAAAACACTGAGGAACAACTAACATCAAGTAACATCACACTTTATAGCAATTATAAACAATATTTTATCCAGAGTCTAACAAATATTATTAGAAAGCATAACAATTTCCTAACAAATTTTCCAACAATTTTTCTTTATGAAAGGACAGGGTACTTAATTTTTTGCCCTTAAAGACTAGTATGATTAATGACTTTCCTCTACCTTAGCTACATGATGGTTAAATACAGCTGCAGTATATATATTATAGTCCCTAGAACATGGTAATATGATTCTAAACTCTGAATAAAAACAATGCACAATGTACATGTTTTCAGCCTTTTATAATCAGAATGTGCAAAATGCTTCATTTCAAACTTTTTCAGGTGTGAAACTTCATGAACGGATAATTAGAACTGCAGAAAAAACAATTGCTACAACCTGCCTTCCATTGAGGGCCTGTATACTGCATAAGTCAAAAAGAGGGCTGTGAAAATATCTACAGACCCCTCACATCCTGGACATAAACTATTTCAACTTCTACCCTCAAAACGATGCAAAAGGGCAGTGGTCACCAACCGATGGGCCGCAGCCCACTGGTGGGCCGTGAGAAAATTTTGGTGGGCCGCAGAGAAATCTCATCCCCAGAGCAACCCCACAAAGCAATTAATCCAGGCTGCGCAGAAACACAAGACTGTGAGGCCCATATGGCCTGCAGGAATCCTCCATGCCCACTCAATCCTTACCTGGTAAACTTGTCTGCTATTTTTCCTTTTTCCGACCATCATCTGTTCTGCTGTGCTGAGAGATTTAGATTAGCTAGGAAGCAGAAATGGTTGGATTTTTTGCTTTCTAGCTGCTCTTTAGATCTTCAGCTCAGCACAACCTCCCTTAGGACTGAAGGTTTGCTTGCAAGTAAATTCAGTGTAGACTGTCGGCAAGCAAATTTGAGAGACTGAATGATTCTGTGAGCAACTTAATTTACCTGCTTTGCCTGATTTTGGGTAAAAGTTGCTCTTTTTTGTAAAAAAATTCAGTATTTATATGCATGGTGTGTTGTGAGTTAATTTTGTGAGTTTGTTTGCAAGCAAATTTTGTGTGACAGATTGAGCTAGCCAATGGCAGATAGATAGATCTCTGAATGATTCCGTGAGCAACTCAATTTGCCTGCTTTGCCTGATTTTGGGTAAAAGTTGCTCTTTTTTAATAAAAAATTCAATATTTATATACATATTTATATTATTTACATACAAGTCATGCCCAGCCAGTCATATGACCACCAAGCCACACCCACAAATTAGGCCATGCCCACAGAACCGGTTAGCAGTTCCTGGGATCTAAAATTATGAGTTTGGTGGTCCCTGAGGTCCAAAAGTTTGGTGACCCCCTACAAGAGAGCACTGTACACCAGAACTAGACACAAGAATGCTTTTTTTCCAAAATGCCATCACTTTGCTAAACAACTAATTCCCACAACACTGTCAAACTATTTACTAAGACTGTAGTACTATTATTCTTCTCATCCTTCCTATTAGCTATCTCCTCTCACTTATTACTATAACCTTGTTTGTATCTCTACGATTTATATTACTTTATTTGTTTCCTAGTATGATTTGATTATTTATTTAGTAAACCATGACTATCACTAAGTATTGTATCTTATGTTTTCAGATGAATGTATTTTTTTTTATGTACACTGAGAGTATATGCACCAAAGACAAATTCCCTGTATGTCCAGTCTCAATTCAATTCAATCATGTGGGAAGCATTATGCAAATGTGATTAACTTGAAATCTTTGATGGTCAGGAAAATACCATGTTTCCCCAACAATATGCCCCCCAAATAGGAAGACTCAGCATGTTTTCTAGGCATAAAATGAAATTAAGCCCCTCCCCCCAAATTTAGGCCGATTTTAAAACATGCAAATTTGGGGAAGGCGGGGGAGAACTTGCCATTAGGAGTGCCCTGCGGGGAGCTACACCTCGCCCTCAGCCGCTCCTAACAGCCAATCATAGCAGAGCGCGGAGGGCTCCCTATCCCCGCCAAGCACCTTTGCTGCAGACCCGGATCAGCAGGTGGGCGGAATCAGCATGGATGTTTGCCAGAAGCGTTTCAGCCGCTTCTCAGGCCTCCGTAGCTTCCACGGTTCCCACCAGTGCTGGCGCCTCTCTCACCAACACCGACTCCAACAACAACATCTGAGTCGCTACCGCTTTTCCCCCATCCTCGTAACAACAGGAAAAAAAACCATTTTGAGGTACCTGGGAGCGCCGCGCGCTGCATTTTGGTTTAATCCCGAGTGGTTGAGTGGGCATGAGAAGAACCGATCATCTCTGCTGCTGCTATCCTTGGTGCTCCAGCATCGGGCTCTGCAAGTTTCCAAAAGACCCGGTGCACAGCCCGTTCCTGAATTCCAAGCGCACCCCGGCTGAGCTGCAGCTGTCCCTCTCTCGCCAGCGCCATCTCCAACAGCAGCGGCAGCAGCGATGGGAACCTTGGAAGTTACAGAGGCGGCTCCCCCACCCAAGAAGCGGCTGAAACGCTTCCACGGTTCCTGCCACTGCTGCCGCTGTTGTGCCACTGCTGCACAATGGGACTTTTGGAAACTTGCAGAGCTCAAAGCTGGAGCACCAAGAGTAGCAGCAGCCGAGATGCTCGCTCGGCTCTTCTCACACCCACCCAGCCACTCAGGATAAAACCAAAACACAGCGTGCGGCGCTCCCAGGTACCTCAAAATGTTTTTTTTTCCTGTTGTTATGGGGATGGGGGAAAAGTGGGAGTGACTCAGATGCTGTTGTTGGAGATGGCGCTGGCAAGAAAGGTGCCAGCACTGGCGGGAACCATGGAAGCTATGGAGGTCTGAGAAGTGGTTGAAATACTGCCGGCAGACATCCCCGCCGCCTGCCCGCTGACCCGGGTCTGCAGCAAAGGCGCTTGGCGGGGATAGGGAGCCCCCATGCTCCACCATGATTGGCTGGTAGGAGTGGCTGGTAGAGACGAGGCATAGCTGCCCGCGGGGCGCTTTAGGTGAGGGTGCACAGGGGGGGAAGAAATTAATTCACCCCCCAAAAGATGTCCTAGCTGCTTTTTCGGGGCTCAAAAAAAAAAAAAAAAGACCTGGCCTTATTATAGAAGAAACACGGTAGTTTCACACTTGATAGTGATAATACAATAAATAATATGCAGAATTACAGAAGAAATATGTCCAATTAGTTTCATGCCAAAGTGAATACAGGACTGCAGTTTTATCTCCAAAAATCTCATTTTATATGCTTACCTCTGTGTCTCCAAATTACTGAAGCGAAAGCAGAAAAAATAGCCACAGGAAAAATCAACCAAGAAAGCATAGTCTAGATACCTTTCCATTTACAACATGAAATTTCAGTGACTAATTTGCTAAGACTTCTTGAATGAAGCTAAGATAAACAAAGCCAAACAACTGAGTACTTTTAATAGAGAGTAGAGCAAAAACAAGCAAGTAAGTCTTGTTTTTCCTGGTACATTCAAATCAAACTTTTTATAAAATTTAGAATTTTAAATTAGAAAACCCAACTATCTATCTATCTATCTATCTATCTATCTATCTATCTATCTATCTATCTATCTAATCTATACACACACACACACACACACACACACACACACAATGAAAGCTATGTGTATTAATGTTTATCAATGTATACAGATACTTGGGCTTCAGAACAATATTGAAATTATTCCATTATCAGATGACAAGTTGATATTTAATAAACATGTAATTCAACATATACCCAAACTATGCTTAAAACGGATTCTTAATTCTTAATTAAGAATAGTTAGCATTTGATATTCATACAAAAAAGGGACATAAATATACCAGTTTTAGAGTGCTTCTTTTCTCAAAATAATTTGCAGTTGGCGAGGGCAATCATGCATCCCAAAAAAACAAGTAGCTGCTTTAAAAAGTTATCTACAAATATTATATTGACTCCTACATACTTTGAATTTTCTTTTTGGAATTCACTCTGAAATGCCAGAGATCTAGTTTCCAGTTTAACAGATAGCTTTATCTATGGCTATGGTACAGAATGGAAAGGTCAGAGCCAGAGAGAACATAGTTGGACGACCAAATAAATTTGCACACTCACTGCACATTTTAAATCCAGTAAAATTTGTTAGCCTTGTAAAGGTATAATTTCCTTACTGTAATGAATGAATAGAAATGCCACTAACAAACTAGATTGTTTGTTCCTATCTATTATATATGAAAAGTATTCATATTTCTGTTCAGATTGAATAAAATTATCATATGATAGAACAAAATACAAATTTTAACACTTTGAATGGTATTTTATAAATTTTGGAGCTTTAAAAATACATTAGCTCTCTTGGTTGTTGAGTTAGTTTTGTAACTGATTTTTTATCTGGTTGTAACACACTGACTAATGAGATTAATCATGTTTTCTTGTGATTTCTAAATGCTAAAAGATCAGATAACCAAATTACCTATATCAAATAATTATTGTCATTTTATTTAAGCATTCATTAAGAAATTTCTGGCAATTTCTTTAATTTCACTGTTTTTAAATTGTTATAAATGTATAAGAGAATTAGAACACTGGTGATGGTAACTGGTAACTGGTGATGTTACCTAATTTGGTAATGAAATGTCTGCAAATAACCAACCTCAGAGAGCACCAAGAACCACACAGTTCAACTATTCTACTCGTATAGGACAGCGGTCCCCACAGAACAGGGACCAGTTCTGTTTTTCCACAAACCAGAGGGGATAAGATTTCATGTGCTGCCTGCATCCTGTGGATGGGCCTTTGCTTGTTTGTGCAGCCATTTCTGGCATGCTGTGGCCTGGAGCTGGTCCACAGACTGGGGGTTGGGGAACTTGGTATAAGAGAATAGCAACTCACTGATATAATAAAATAATTTATATATTAACTCATATAAAAAGAAGTAAAATAATTACCAATACGTATAGTAGCTTTTCCTTTTCTGCCATTTCCCAAGACTACTGTTCTTTTTTTATGTTTGTTTTTAACATCTTTTGAAAGTGGAGAAGGAAGCCACTTGTACTAGAATAGCAAGGGAAAGAAACAGCACAGATATTTTGGTTTAGTAGTAGTTACTTCAAACTGTAAGTAACATGCAATACACATACTAAAGTGGCTTTAGGATAGCACTAATTAAAACAACATTTTAAATAGATACCTTTTTCTCTGTTAATAAATTTGTTTCTTTAATAGTTTGGGTGGGATGGCTAATACTATAAAAAACAGACAAAAAATCAAAATAATATTGACAGATAAAAGAAGCTGAAACAATTAAATCTAAAAGAGGCAAAAATTCTTCATTTAGATAAAATATTATACAATTGTAGAGTAGGGGATCTCTGGCTGATAACATGTACCAAAAGGACTTACAGTTGATCAGAAGCGTCATCTGTCAGTCAAATGCAATTTTAGGTTACATCAATAATAGATTATAGAAAATAGGATTTCTATTATTTTATATCAGTTAAGACTCAATTCAAGGACTGTATCTTCTTCTACAAAACATTCTCCACTGGTAAATTATCCATTTAAGCACAATCAAATACATTTAGACTCAACAGTCGTCTAAATACTTGCATGAATATCTGACCTATTTGGATTACTTTACAGGCAACCCACAAGAAGTTCCTTTCTCTACTGATTTACATGGCTACTACTTTGCAGAAAAAATAGTAATAATAAATTTGATCAAACGCTTAACCTTCTCATTATACTGTCATCACGTAATTTGAATTTACTCTGACCTGCAATAGCTTTTTTTTTTCCTACTGATGAACATGAACCAGTAAGATAGCAGGTGGAAAAATCATGTCAGATGCCAGATAAAATTCTTTTATGTTCAGTTTTGTAAATAGCAAGCTGCTGAGAATATTACTTTTGTACTATGGAATTCACAGGTTTCCTACAACACCAATATTATATAAATCTATATTGAGAGCAATGGATGACATCATTTAGGACCGGAACAACTATGATTCTCAATCTTAAATTAGACTAAAAAAATGGTAACTGCTATTGATGGAAAATACTCAGTATCAATGCAAAATTTACTTGAATAGAAGTAACTGTCTCAAGCAGATCAGGAAAAATGCACCCTTGAACAAACTGAAAAATAAAGTCCTTATACAGGTGGTCCTCATTTAATGGCCAAAGTTACAACAGACTCCCAAAAGATACTGACAACCCAGTTTTGAAGTTACAACAGCCATGTTCACCCTGCAATCACATGGTTGCATTTGGGTTGCTTGGCACTCGGCTTGCTTTAATTGCTGCCTGCAGTGTCCCGTGATCATGTGATTGCAATTTTCAATGTTTGTTGCAGGTTTCTGGCCTTTATTTCTGACAAAGAATGCTCAGTGGATACAACAGATTTGCTTAATGACTGGTTCAAAAAAGGTAGTAAATTGGGCACAGTCGCATGGCGACTCACTTAACAATTGCAACAAATTACAACCATAAATCTGGCTCCATTATGTTAAGAGTTCCACTGAAAAAAACAGAGGAAGTGTTAAGCCTGGGTTCCCCAACCAGGGTTAGGTAGACAAGCTAAACAGAATGTGCAGCGTTAGTCAGATAGGCACACAGATAAATGAGTGAGCTAAGTTTGTATGTTTATTAACATACAGTAAAAATAACAGATACGCTTGTGCTATCAAGAATATATTTTATTCCAGTATAAGTTTATGGCATAGTCAAATAACAGTCCAATATTCATTTACCATGTAGTCAGTCCATTCAGGGGTATTCATTTAGCAAAGTCCATGTAGAATATCCTATGTCAGTTCACTTACAAAATCAGTCCTTTGTTGTCTCTCCCGTTCGAGCAATGCAGTCTTGATTCCAAGCAGTAATCAGGGATCATCAAAGCCAGAGAGAGCGAGCAAGCTGTAGTCTTGCTACTTTTATATTGTTTTCATAACCACTCCTTTAATTGCTATTTCACAGTTAAAGCTGCATATACTCTAACATACACTAACTATGATTCATAGTTATTATTTCACCTAAACCAGTTAGGGTAAACAATGTTATCCCTAACATTCTCCCCTTTTAGGTTACATAATAACTATGAATCATTTACATTTTTAAATTATATTTTTCACAACTTTCTTTAAACTTAATTTCTCCTTGAGCTTTTGTAAATTGGTCTGCAATGTTTTCTTCTGACATGCAGTATACCAATTTAATTAATCCATTTTTCACTGATTCTCTTACATTTAAATATCTTAAGTCAGTATGTTTTGATCTAGTTTTTACAGCAATACTAGTAGCTAACTTTATAGCTGCTTGGTTATCCTCGTACACCATAATGGAATCTTTGATAGTTATACCCATGTCCATAATAATGATAAGACATGAAAATTCTGCTTCCATCGTGGATAAACTAATATGCTGTTGTCTGATTGACCTCCATCCTATTAGTGTCTTACCAAATAATATAGCCATACCAGATGTTGATTTTCTAGTGTTTATATCAGTTGCAAAACTTGCATCTGCATAAGCACTAAGACTCAAATCACCCTTTGGTACTATATATAATGCATGGTTTATTGTTCCCTTAAGATATCTCAATATTCTTTTTAAAGATTTCCAATGACATTCTTTTGGATCTGAATTAAAACGTGCCAGTTGATTTACACTATAAGCTATATCTGGCCTTGACCAATTGCTTATATATGATAAGCTACCAATCAAAGATTGATATATGGACTTATCAAATTTGGGACTTTGATCATTAGTTTGGCAAACTTCCTGACTCATTGGAGTCTTTGCTGGTTTACAAAGTTCCATCTTATAATTTTTAATTAATTGGCAAATTTTATCTTCTTGAGATATCTTAAAACCATTATTTGTTTTATTTATTGTCAATCCTAGATACCTTTTAATTTCACCTAAATGCTTTATTTTTATCTTTTTGGCTAATAATGATATAATTTCATTAGCTTCATTATTAGTTTTAGTTATTAAAGCAATATCATCTGTAAATAATAATAATAATGACACCGTTCCATTATCTTCTCTTTTAAACACACACGGATCTGCTAAACCAGATTTAAAACCTATATTGTTTAACTCTTTCACAATATATTGGTTCCACTCAAACCCAGATTGTTTCAACCCGTAAAGACTCTTTTTGAGTTTCCAACAATCATTACTATTTACATTATTTTCTTTTATACCAATTGGTTTTCTTAAATATATAGTGTGCTGCAATGGTGCATGTAGATAAGCAGTTTCTACATCTAAATGATGAATGACATAGTTTTTCTTAGCTGCCCACACTCATGCTGCTCTTAAAGATGTAGCTTTAAGGCTTGGTGCAAAAACTTCATCGTAATCAGATGCAGTTTGATTAAATCCTTGAGCTACTAACCTAGCTTTATGGGTAACAGTCCCATCATTTCCAGTTTTTACTTTAAATATCCATTTGCACCCAATGGATTTTTCTCCTGGAGGTAATTTGGCATCTTCATACACTTTCATTACCTTTAATGAATTTAGTTCTTTTTCCATTGCCTTTTGCCAATTCTCCTGATCCTTAGCAGGATACATCCTAAGTTCATCTACACTAGTTGGAACTTTAGTTACTTGGCAAACTATACTTGCTTGATACCTATCAGGTGGTCTAGTTACACGTGTAGTACGTCTAGGTATTATAGGACTTACAGGTGGACTTTCCTCTACTAATTGTTCTTGATCATGTCACTCTTCCTGATCAACTATTTCCTCTTGTTCTGGTCCTATTTGCTCTTCGTGGACTTCTTCTTTAATTGGACTCTTCTTATAGCTAATCTCATCTTTCTGCCTTTTGTAGGGTTCAATAAATACTTCATTATTTAAATCTTGCTCTAATCTATTCCATCCTACATGTTCTAGGAATTTTGCACTAGCACTGGTGTAAACTCTAGATGTACCTGGTTTCCAGAATCTATAAGATCTATGATTAGATGTGTAACCTACAAAAATCAATCTTTTAGCTCTATGCTGTCCTTTGTATCTAAGTTGTATAGGGATATGCACCCATGCTGGTGCTCCAAATGTGTGCATGTAACTTAAATCAGGTTTTGTACCATGCCACAGTGTGAATGGTAATTCACCTGTTGTTGAATTAACAACATTATTTAATATATGATTACCACACATTATTGCTTCTCCCCATAAATTGTCAGGTAATCCTGAATCAGACATCATAGTTTGTGCCATTGATTGTAATGTTTGGCCTCTTCTCTCTATAAAGGCATTATGTTGTGGCCTATATGGTGCAGACATTTTATGTTGAATACCTAACTGTCTTAGTCTGTTTTGTAATTTATGATTTGTAAATTCTGTACCATTATCTGTGATGAGAGTTACTAATTTCTTTTTAGTTTTTCTTTCAGCGAATTTTAGCCAATTAAATAGATTTTTATATGTTTCAGTTTTGCTCTTCATTAAATAGCAAAACCCATATCTTGAATAGTGATCCATTATACTTAGTATGTAGCGAGCTCCTCCTACACTTGGTTTTTTCGGACCTATTAAATCAGCAAATACTACTTCTAATGGCCCTTTAGTAGTAAATCCATCAACTCTATTAGCCGGTATGACCCTGCTCTTATTTTGATTACAGGCATTACATTGCAAATACTTATTACAAGATTTCAAACTTATTCCCTTAGATAATTCAACAGTTTTCTTAAGCATTTTAAAATTTAAATGCCCTAGCCTTCTATGTAACAAGTGAATACATTCGTCATGAGGTTTCTTATTTTCACAAATTGTGTTAGCCACCTTTAAACCATCATCATTTAACACATATAATCCACCTCTTAAAGATGCAGTAATTCTCTTATCTTCTTTTTTAATTATGCAGTTATCTCCCCTAAATGTAACTACATATCCTAGTTTAACCAAAATTCTAACTGAAATTAAATTAAACTTAAGTTGTGGTACATATAACATTTTTACATTCTCTTTTATAAAAGAACAATATGCTATACCTTCACCTTTAGCTTTCAGTTTCCAGCCATTGGCTAACGATATCTGCTGTGTACTCTGGGACATTTTAATAAAATTTTTGTTATCATTTGTTATACAATGGGATGCCCCACTGTCAACCACCCATAAATTATTTTTTACAGCTCCGTTAGTATACATGGCTAACTCTAAATGTTTATTTATTTTTTGATGATTTTTAGTATTCTGGCCAGCGTTCTGGCGCTTTGCTTTTTTACAAAATCTTGCCAAATGTCCTCTTCCTCCACAATTAAAACACTTTTTAATTGCGTATGCAGTAGGAGATTTATTATCTTCTTTTTGAGGTTGCTCCCTCCTTAATTCATCTCTTTCATGCCTTCTTCTGGCCTCTTCAATCAATCTGCCAGTTATATCTGTTAAAGTTAAATTGTCCTTTGGCAAAATTTCAAGTGAAGTTACGTAGTTATCATAACTTTCATCAAGGGAAGATAGAATTATATAAACTTGATGTTGTTCAGAGAATATAAGCTCTTTCTCGTGTAATTCTTGGAAAATGCTTTGCATAGTTTTTAAATGACTCTGCATATCACCATTTGTTTGGAGATGTGTCCTGAAAAGCTTCCGTGTTAGATTTATGTGAGCACCAATATTATCTCGAACATAAATTCTCTTCAGCTTCTGCCAACACCCAAAAGCCATTTTCTCTCCGTGGATATAAACAAGCTGTTGATCAGTTAAGGTTAACGCAATTATGCAAATGGCTTGTTGATTTTTATGCATATATTCTTCTATCTTTAGTCTGTCTTTCTCATCCTCTGGATCCCATTCTTCTACGTTTGGTGGATTTTCAATTATGTTCCACAGACCTTCTCTTCGTAGAAGTAGACTACATTTTGTAGACCATGATACATAGTTTGTTCCATCCAGCTTGGATATAAGGGACAAACTTTGTAGATTGACTTGTGCCATGTTTTCTTATATGGATATAAAAATATAATTAATAAAACACAGCTGTCTGTTTACTGTAATGTATAACAACACAAACTCTCACTTTTTACATTAATCTGTTCAACCTAGTTAAACTGACTTTGCAGCCTCTGGGCCCATAACCAGTGTTAAGCCTGGGTTCCCCAACCAGGGTTAGGTAGACAAGCTAAACAGAATGTGCAGCGTTAGTCAGATAGGCACACAGATAAATGAGTGAGCTAAGTTTGTATGTTTATTAACATACAGTAAAAATAACAGATACGCTTGTGCTATCAAGAATATATTTTATTCCAGTATAAGTTTATGGCATAGTCAAATAACAGTCCAATATTCATTTACCATGTAGTCAGTCCATTCAGGGGTATTAATTTAGCAAAGTCCATGTAGAATATCCTATTGTCAGTTCACTTACAAAATCAGTCCTTTGTTGTCTCTCCCGTTCGAGCAATGCAGTCTTGATTCCAAGCAGTAATCAGGGATCATCAAAGCCAGAGAGAGAGAGCAAGCTGTAGTCTTGCTACTTTTATATTGTTTTCATAACCACTCCTTTAATTGCTATTTCACAGTTAAAGCTGCATACACTCTAACATACACTAACTATGATTCATAGTTATTATTTCACCTAAACCAGTTAGGGTAAACAATGTTATCCCTAACAGGAACCTACAACAATTTAAACAACAGCAAAGGCTAGCAGAAACAAGTTGCATTATTTTATGTTCATTATATTATTAAATAATGAAGAATATTTAGTGCATACCTCTAAGTTAGTGTCATTGGCATTCATGAGAACTTTTTCAATTATTTTCTTCAATAATGCATGATCTACAGATAGAATAATAATAAGTTAATTGCATCATATACTCCCCCGCCCCCAAAAAGAGAAAGAAATCCTATGTGACTTATTGATCATTGCTTTTTTCTGCTCTTAGTTACAATTAAATTATAACCAGAACAGAGCCTACCCACTATGGTTGCAAGTCATGATGGTTGTTAAGTGAAGCACCTACATGAACACCTCACTTAATGAGTGTTCATGGGGTCTTTAAGCAGAGTACAGGCTGCACAGGAGTGGGAGAGGCCCTCTTCCACTCACTAAAGCATCTGATGCTCCACTTCTCACCCCTCAGCATCCCTGCAGACTGCATGGTGCTGTCCCAGAAACGGGCACAATTTTTAAAGCCAAAATTCCTTGCAGGTGCTTCAAAAATGCTGCCCACTTCTGAGATAAAGACACATGGCCTCGGAATATTTAAGGGCAGAATGGCCTGCTTTCCTTCTCCAACACAAATTCCAGAGGTAAGACACAAGTTCCACAAAAGGTAAGAGAACATTGATGACAGGAACATGGAGGGCAGGATGAGGAAGAGATACTATAGATAAAGGGGCCACTGCAGCACCTGAGCAATAAGGACAAATTTTGTTCATATGTTCATATGTTCATGGGGTACTGCAGAGGCTGTAACTTTTAAACCTTTGAAACCTATAGTTTTACAGGTTCTGCTCCATCTTCAGTCACTAAGTGATCGGTCATAAGTCAAGGATTACCAGTATTATTGTGAGATAACTATTCATACATAGTTTAAAAATGTAGTATAGATTATATAGTTTAGATTCAAAGTATAATATATTAATGCATTTCTTTTTCCTTAGATTTCAAAAGTTACTAGTTTTTAAACCATAGGCAAGAAAAGATTAGGCATGTTTACTGTGTTCAGTAGCTTTGTCCTGAACAAAACTCCAGGGTTCGTTCAGGTAATACTTGTTTATTCTACTTTCATTATTCAATGTTTATTTCCTACTTTTTTCTTTTACATTAGGTAGAATATCATGCATATACTTGAGTTCAATGCTATTCTGGCTATCTAAGGAAAAGAGGTTTGAACCAATTTTTCACAACCAATTATGATGACAATCAGTTCTTACTGTCAGAAAATACATAGTATAAATTTATTGTGACAGACAGGTCAGATGTAGGCTCCTCATATCTTTCTCTAGATAGCTGTGCAGCATATGAGGGTTATAAACATACAACAAAATGTTGACTGCAATTCCTCAAATAAAATGTTATCTTTTCCCAGGATTGCACTGTAGCCAAGAGATCTTGCAGACAGGTGCTAAAAAACATCTTTGCATTTTGCTTTTAAGTCTGAAACGCTATATAGCTCTACAGAAGCCAGCAATAGAAATCTATAAGAAAGCACCTTGGGAGAAAATATTTGAAAGCCTAATGGGAATGAGTTCTCATTAAAAGTAGCACTCATGCTTCTTCAACCCTGTTTCTCTACTAAATTTTGGGCTTTGTTTGGTATTATCTTTTTCTATGCATATTTGAAGTCATCCTCTGATGTTGTTTTTCAAAAAGGAAATTTATAAACTATGCTGATTTTTCTTGTACTGAAATTGAAGGAAAATATAAAGAAAAAAACAGGGTGTACAAAACTAAAATATGTTTGTTCTGAACTTGAAAGAAACCACTGTATTCTGAAAGTTCTAAAGTAACTGCAGCTTGGCAGAACCAGACAAACTAAAAGCTAGGAGGAACTCAGAGTACATGGTGTGAGTACAGTAAATCTATTATGCATTTTTCCCTCTTTCCTTCTTCTCCACACAATCTGTGCATTCCTTTCCACCCAACCTCATATTATCAGTACCTTCCCTTCCCAACCCAGTTCCTCTCCCTTCCCCATTACCAATGTGGTACTGTATATGCCATAAATCTGCCTATCCCCCATCATTCAAATTCCTTCTTTTCCTGCTGCCACTGGGAATGTCTACATATGCAACTGCCAAGGAAATCTTCACTTGACTTTTTCCTTCCTTTCTCCCTTATCTCTCTTCTCTTCAGAACAAAAGTTTTAGTATATTCTAAGAATGGTATAGAATGGTTTTCTGAGAACATCAAAAATGCGTGCCAGACCACCCAAAATCAACTGTGCATGAAACTGTTTTTCATGGAATGATTGGCATATCCCCATGGATATTACATTATTTTATAATAAAGAAAATGCTATGTGTGTTATAAATTCTAGATAAAATGGAATTTCAAATTGAATCCTTTTAAACCTTCAGAAAAAAACAGAAGCAGACATACCTATTAATGGATTTTTTCTGATGTCCAAAACTACCAGTGTTGTGTTAGATTTAAATGCATCCAAAAGTGATTTCGCCCCCTCACTGCTAATTCCACATTGCTGCAAATCAAGTGCTTGAATAATAGAGAGCTGACATTAATACACCGCATGGTCTATGAATATTTTAAGCACCAATCTCTACAAAACAAATAGATTATTTCTGCCATCATCTATCAACACATAATTACAATTCAAACAAAAATATACTTTAATACTATGATCTGAAATCTCCATCACATCAATAATTTGTCAGTTTTATGGCTGCATATAACTTTTACATAGCATTGTTTGACAACAGCTTCCTGGTTAAGTTTATTTAAGGCTCCCTTAAGATTGATGATGCCAGAATGGTTAGTCTTGACCTCACCTGGATTTTTTGATGGTGCATCGATTAAAGCACATTGATAAGAACTCGCTATATGTTTCCATTTCATGAACAACAGAAACACAACTTTTCCTCACAGCAATTTCACCAAGTGTAGTGAAAGATGCTAAAAAAACCACCACACATTAGAGCTTACAGTGTATCAGTAGTGCCATAAGTTGATAACTTGTAACACTGGAGACATTACTTTCCATTCACATCTTGTAACAGTAAATAAATATATTCTGTGCATAACCCACCTAAGAAAAGTCCTTTAGACTTATAGTCTTCAACACATGTTACTTGCAGGTGAAGATAAACCCTTTAGAATTAAGTTTTTATATAGTCTTAAAAAGACAAAAAAAAATAGAAAAGGTAGTAATCACCTTTGTGATTGTGCTGAGCTATATTTTAAAAATCAGTCCACATAAATCTGAGAGCTAGAACATGTCATTAAAAAGTGATAAAAATTATTGTAAAAATTACAATAAACTTGAACTATATTAAAAGAATATTAGATCTTTAAATAACAGAAAAATGGCAGTTTGACATTTTGAAAATTGAATTATTCATCAATAAAACACAAAAATAAACAAACATATTCAGAACTAAATCTACAAAACATACCTTTTAGCCACAGATCTTCTGCAAGGCAATCAGCTAAAATAGCAGCACCTCTATCACCAATAAGAGTATTGCAGTTTAGTGTGATGCGCC
Organism: Laticauda colubrina; assembly: GCA_015471245.1. NCBI lineage: Eukaryota > Metazoa > Chordata > Lepidosauria > Squamata > Elapidae > Laticauda > Laticauda colubrina. The sequence continues at coordinate 53,665,186 of BLBF01000004.1, read as the reverse complement.
TCAAGCCAGCCATACAATCAAAATCAGGTCTCCTATAGCGGAGACTTTCAACCCAAGCTTCACCATGTCTTTTCATTGCCTGATGCTGTAAAAGACCATAATAAACATAGCTATTGAAAAGGTGTGTTAGAAGTTAGAAGCTTTTTAGGACAAATAAAATAGGAACTGAAAAATGACAGTTATTAAAAAGATATAAAATATTTTATTTCAAATTATTTCCTGTGAGAATAGTTTTATCTTATATGAATTTTATCCTGCTATGAACTTAACATGAGTGTTTATTAGTACATCTATAAACTATGCAACCCTATACCACACCCTCAGAAGAAAGTATAAATTGGCTAATAGACTCATTTGACAAAAAAGACTACAGCATAAGATTATATTGTCAACATCAGTATTTTATAACCTCCATAAATACTATTTATTTTTAAAAAATGTTTCATTGACCAGAAATAAATGTTGCAATTCTAAATACTTTAAACCAACTCTTCCCAACCCAGTATCCTCCATATTTTTTGATTGTTTTGGATGTATCTCATTATAACTATCATTCAAAATGACTGAAATGGAAGATGAGTATAGGCTGAAGAGGATGGGAAAATGAAATTTAAGAAGCATGTAGGTAGAGCAAAATTCAGCATATCTACAAAATAAGCTAAAACATCTAAAAACACATGGCACAGAAAGGAAGAAGAGCGCACAGGACAAGACAAATAAGCAAATAAATAAATCTGAAAATTTAAGAATTGTTTCAACAACTGCTTAGAATGAAAATAAACTCCATATTAGGCCCAGATTCACTGCTGTTTAAAAATTTATAACCAGTACAAAGGTTCTCTAGGGAAGTTACAATATATTCACTTATGTGCTGCAGAAAAAGTGAAGTGTTAAGTAGTAAACTACATTTCTTAAACATTTTTGAAACTATCACAACCCATTAACATCTTAAGAGAAATTATTAGTGTTATCTTCACAAATTAAAAGCAGGTAGAAGTAAATCACTCAAATAGTACAGGTGGTCCTTGACTTACAACCATTCATTTAACAACAGTTCAAAGTTACAATGTCCTCGGAAGCGATTTAAGACCTTTCTTGAAGTTACAATATCATACCAGCCCACCATTTGGAACATGCTATTCAGGGGCTTGGCAACCAGTTCACATTTACAATGGTCACATAGTCTTGTGGTCACATGATCACAATTTGCATCCTACCTAGCCGGCTTCTGACAAGTAAAGTCAACTGGGGTAGATAGAGTCACTTAATGATCTCATGATTCACTTAACCATGTGATTTGACTAACAACCACAATAAAAATGGTTGTAAAATTCCTGTGAGAATAGTTTTATCTTATATGAATTTTATCCTACTATGAACTTAAGATAGAGTCATCACATAATGACTCACTTTATATCCAAATTGACTTACCATGTAAATTTTAGTCCTAATTTTGGTTGTAAGTCAAGGACTACCTGTAATCAAACTTCAAATTAGTTTTATACGAAGTTGTTTTACTTTCAGGATGCTGGATATGTGTTCTGTTCCTCGCCAGGTTAAACTGCATCCTGTAAAATCTATAGATTTGATGCAAGCTGAATTCTTCACGCTCTGACAAATTACTGAAAACAAACAAACAAAATCCATTATTCATCTTAAATGTATTTAATACAAGTGGGAAGAAAATATTTCTACATAAAAACATTATGCTTGGCTTGCACTTAAAATCACAGGCTTAGCTACTTACTCACAATTCACATCATATAACAAACTGGAATTTTAAAAGCCCTATTTTAAAAGCAACTTGGATCTGACTTATGTCAACCATATATGCCAGACAACATGCATATCATGCAATATGGGGAATTAAAGCATCACTTCTACACCCAGCATGTCTTTTTTTTTATTATTCCTGAAAAGATATTTTTCCATCTCTTAAAAAATTAGTGTATAGCAGTTAACCAGATGTATATGGCAAATGAGGATGGCAAATCTGTTACTAAAATTAAAATTAAGCTTATTAATAAATAGGAGACTTTACAAACAAGACAAAAATCAACTGATCAAGCTCTACTATTTGAAAAAAATGATCTCAAATCACAAACAACTTAGATATGGATAGCAAATTTACTGCCATAATAGGAAGAGAATGGTGAACTCGGTTAATCTTGAACAGTAATGATAGATTTTTTATGCATAATCCTGTTCTCTTAAACATGCAATGGGATAATACCTGAATGATTTTATATAGAAAATAAGTTAGCATCAACCATCAGCAAGATGCTGTGAAAGAAACATTTATTTTTACATACCGTATATACTCGCATATAAGCCAATCTCGCATATAAGCCAACCCTTTAAAAACTGCCCCAAAATGAGGATTTTTGAAAAAACTCGGATATAAGCCGACCCCCAAATACCATGGTGAACGCTTTTTTTTTTCCCCAAATTTGGGGGTCGGCTTATACGCGAATAAATCTGGCTGCCCGACTTCGCGCAATGAGAGCCAAGACTCTCATCGCCTTCGCGGGCAGCGGCTTCGCGCAATGAGAGCCAAGACTCTCATCGCCTTTGCAGGCAGCGGCTTCGCACGAGAGCCAAGACTCTCATCGCCTTCGCGGGCAGTGGATTCGCGCACTGAGTGTCTTGGCTCTCATCGCGGGAAGCCGCTGCCCGGCGAAGGCGATGAGAGTCTTGGCTCTCATCGCACGAAGTTCGGCAGCCAGATTTATTCGCGTATAAGCCAACTCCCAAATTTTGGGGAAAAAAAAAAGCATTCTAAAGTCGGCTTATATGTGAGTATATACGGTATTAGTTTCCTGTATATCTCAGTATTTGCTATTTTAACCAATATTTTAAGGCCCTGTCACACTGCCCAACGGATGCAAAATGGACACAACGGACGAGCAAAATGTTCCATCCGTTGTTATCTGCTCTCAAAAGGGGCAAAAATTTGCATAACCGGAGCGGATAACACGGATGCGGGGAGGATACAGGGCGGATGGAAAGCGGATGCGGAACGGAAGCCTAGCAGATGGAAGCGGATGGGAGCGGATGACACATCCGCAGGGCTTCCGGGGGGCCTCAGCAAAGCGGACACGGAACGGATACAGTGGATGCACAGCGGATGCACAGCGGAAGCCTAGCGGATGCCTGGCGTTAATTGCGCATGCGGGGGGGATGCATTGCGCAAGCCCCCTGGATATAAAGGGAAGCAGCTCGCACGTGGCCAGCATTCGGAGGAAAGACCTGCTGCAGAATACATCGAGTCCCTGCCTGCCCTGCCTGCTTGCAAGCCTTGCTGCTAGCCTGCCTCCAAGCCTCCTGGCCAGCCTCCCTGCCAGCCTTACTGTTTGCCTGCCTGCCAGCCTGCCTTCCAGCCTCCCTGCCAGCCAGTCTGCCTGCCAGCCTTGGTGCCTGCCTGCTTGCCAGCCTTGGTGCCTGCCTGCCTGCCTTCCTGCCAGGCTTCGTGCCAGCCTTCCTGCCAGCCTTGGTGCCAGGCTTCCTGCCAGCCTTGGTGCCTGCCTGTCTCCCTGCCAGCCTCCCTGCCAGCCAGCAACCCCACAACCATGGGGAAGAAGCGAACGTCTCAGCAACCTGCCGCCATCTCTGGCAAGAGGGACAGGGCCGCCCTCCCGCCCCCTGTCCCTGACTCTGCACCTGAAGAAATCTGGCCAGGCCACAGTAAAACTGACGGACAGAGAGACCTACGTCATGGCCAGGTGCAGCTTCCTGGAGGGTGAGATCCGCCACCGAGGAGCACCAGGAGCCCCTCTCTCTCCGGCAGTCCCTGTCTCCAGGCAGGTTTCTGTGGAGCGTGCCACGGCGGAGAACCCGTGGACAGCTGTTGTCACCATGGTGGAGCGCGTGGAGGACTCCCTGGTACGGTGGGAGAGAGGAGACATCAAGTCCACCACAGTCGTAGCCGCATCCACCACCCCCAGCTCCGCCTCCACAGAAAGGCAGACAGCCAGACAGCAGGAGGGGCAGAGCCACACTGTCCTTCTGGAGATCAGGGACACCATCCGGAGCAGCATAGATCTCCTCTCTCAGCTGGTCCACACCGACTCCTCATCCTCCAACCGCAAGCCCTTCCTCACCTATGTCAACCAGACCCTCAAGAACATGGAGGAACCCCAGTACCAGGGGGTGAAGGACCGGATCACGGAGCTGCTTCACAACCCTCCAGACCCAGAGGAACCTGCTCCCACCTAGTCCAGGTCTGTTCCTCCACCCCAGGTGATGTCCCTCCCATTCCAAGGCTTCCCACAGCCTCTCACCTACCAGGGCTACGGCTACCAGGAGGTCCAGCAGCACAGGCAGCAGTCCTTCCCAGCCCAGGCACAGAGTCATCGGGCGACACCATTGCCACCGATTCCACTGATGCCACCGATGCCACCCACGCCAATGATGCCACCCACGCCAGTCCTCACCCAGCTGCAGACCAGAGAGCCCCACTACACTACTCCTTCCTCCACCCCACAGCCAAGCCCGGCCTCAGTACATCTGTCATCAGTACTGGGGCTGACACCCCATGGCATGGAGGAAGGACCTCTCAGCATCGCGGGTCTGAGCCAGCTGTCTGAGAGCTTCCTCAACACACCGTCCCCTGTTGTCCTCTCGGGGCCAGGCACCCCAATGACGATACAGACCAGCACTCCAGCACCACCCACCTCCACAGCACCTGGACCCTTCACCCCTGAGACTGGGCACACCTCCGAGTGACCAATAAGAGTGCCAGAGACCGGGTAGCTGGCTACCTGTAGAGTTTATTTGGACACTTGACTTGGGTCATTTTTGTTTTACAGCTTGTTGTTCAATAAAGTTTATCTTTGATTCACACACTTGCTTCATTTCTTTTTTTTAATAAAGTCTTGGTGGAAACCTTTAGAAATGGTTTAAGCCTTTGCATGCTTGTGGGATGGGTTAAGATAGCAGTGGGATGGGCAGGGATACCTGTGGGATGGGTAATAGCTGTGGGATGGGCAGGGATACCTTTGGGATGGGTAATAGCTGTGGGATGGGTAAGGATAGCAGTGGGATAGATAAGCCTCCAGTGCAAGCATAGTGGGACTGTATGGTCCACCCACCCTGTTGCCACATCTATGGCCCTTTATTATCAATAATAATGTAATAATCATCCACACACGTCAACACAAACACAACTCTTTATTAAACGGCCTGTTCATTGTAGGCCCACCCAACATACATGGCCCAATCTCATCAGTGTGATGAGACAGGCTGAAGGAAGCACTCATTAATCATCTATCATCCTGTCTTGCCACTCCACTGCTCCAGCTGGGGAGTTGTACCAGTGTCTCAGGAGGTTGCGCTGCTTCTTCCCTTCACATGAGGCTCTGTTTGGGCCTTGCACATCCTGAGTGTCTGTCAGGTTTCGCCCTTGCCTCCATTCCCCAGGCTCCGTGTCCCCATTGCCTTGTTGGAGGTCCACGAGCCTGTTCTGGAAGATCGGGTAGCAGGTGCGCATGAGATTGTGCAAGATGCAGCAAGATTTCACGATCCTCCTCACGGTCTCTGGGCGATGCTGCATGGTGGTGAGAAGTACCTGGAACCTATTGGCGAGGATGCCAAAGGCGTTCTCCACCACCCGCCTTGCCCTGGACAGCCTGTAGTTGAAGATCCTCTCTTCACGGGTGAGGTGTCTTGAAGTGTAGGGCTTCATGAGGTAGGTTCTGAGGGAGAAGACGTCATCCCCCACGATGAAGTAGGGCACATCTTGCATGTCGTTGGGCAGGGGGTCTGGATCTGGAAAGCCCATGATGAGGTTGCCTTCCAGCCCCTCCTTGAGGTCACTGGCGTTGTATACCTGGGCATCTGAACATGAGCCGCTGCCTGAAGCATCAATGTAAATGAACTTGTAGTCAGCATCGACCATGGCAAAGAGGATGATGCTGAAGAAGCCCTTGTAGTTGAAATAAGTGGAGCCCGACTTGGGTGGTACTTTGCAGGCCACGTGCTTCCCATCTATGGCTCCAACGGTGTGTGGGAAGTTCCACCTCTGGTACCACTGCTCTGCAACTTTCTTCCATCCTTCATCAGTGGAGGGGCACTGGAGGAGCTCCTGCAGGTATTCTTCGATGATGGCCTGCACCACTTCTCTGACCACAATGCTGATGGTGTTGTGTGGAACCCTCCAGCCGTATTGCATGCTCCTGTAGGTGGTCCCTGAGGCCAGGTGGCGCAGAGTGAGTGCCACCTTGAGCCCAGGTTCCAGGCTGGGCCGGAAGTTGGTGTTTGCCTTGGTCAACCTGGGTGTCAGGTGCTGCACAACTTCGTCAAACATGGCTGGAGGCATCCTCATGAAGTTCTGGAATGCCCGAGTGTCTTCGTTCCTGAGTTCCACCATCAGCTTGTTGTTCAGCCCGTACTCTGCTCTTCTCCCGATCCATCTTCGGACCCAGATGCTTCTTGGCCGCCTCCTTTTCTTCCCATTGTAGAGTTCACAGAGCCTGTAGATGGCTTCGCACTGTTGCAGAAGGATGGTGGCTGCCAAAAGGACTGTGTTACGATCCACGGTGGACATGACTGGATGCTGTGGAAGAGGAAGTGTCAGATGAAGGCTGCAGAGGTCTGCACAGCTGGGCTGCTGGTCTGAAAGTGAGATGCAGACGAGTTGCTCCCCCTTTTTATAGGCAGTATAGGTGTCCCTTTGCATCCTCTAGGCATCCTCTAGGCATCCTTAATATCCGAGATAGGTCCCCTCTGCGAACGTTTTTTCCGTTTTAAACGCTTTGTTTCCATGCTGCATCCGTTCTGCATCCGTTCTGCGTCCATTCCGCTTCCTCCCTGCGTCCGAGCGGATGCGAGTTGTGCGGATGCGCAGCGGATGCCTAGCGCATATAGCGGATGCGTAACGGATGCAGAACGGATGCGTAGCAGATGCATAACGGACGAATTGGATACATTTTCTGCGCAAAAGTTTTGGGCAGCTCAAAACTTTCTGAGCAGATGAAACGTCAATAGACGGATGCTGGACGGATAGAGAGGAAGCAAAACGGAGGCAGTGAGTACATCGTGTTAACTAACGGATGGCAAGCTTTTTTGTCCATTTTACATCCTCTTTGCATCCGTTGGTGCAGTGTGACAGGGGCTTTAATCAACTATTAACAGATCATGTGAAATGTTACCAAATAAACAAGTAAATACGTAAAAGCCTTATCCTGCTGATGAAATAAAACAAGAATAAAAAACAAAGTATTAAATTAAATGTACATTTTACAGCTTTTTAATAGTTAACAGAGTTGTCTGGCTAGCAGGTGGCCATGTAAACTGAACAAATAGACAATTATCAAATATATGGGATTTACCCCAAAAAGTGCTATTTTGATGATTGCACTGTTTCAGACTTATATTTTTTCTTTACAAAAAGCAAAACTTACTTTCCAAACCTCCATCACCTATTGGTGAGTGGGCTAAAGATAGTTTCTCCAAAGATGATGTATCAGCCAACCCCTTAAAAAAAGAATATTAATAATTTTTAAAGCAAATACATATTAAAATCAAAAATATGTTGCAATTTAATAATCTTACTTTTGTCAATAATATTAAGTCCTTTTCCCTTAAAAGCAACCCATGTAGTTCTAGATTTCCCAGGGCCTTTGATACCATCAGACAACCTTTGATAGCTTTACATAATTGTCCAGTTAAGTCTTTGGATCGAATGGCTGGAATTCTTCTTCTTATACCTGTTCCCTGTTTTTCAAGACCTGGCAAACAAGAATAGCTTAAATATCAGTAAACAGAAAATTCATAGACATAAGAACAGCTTTAGTATTAGTAAACACACAATGTGTCAAAAGACAAATTATTCATATAGTGTATTTACTCTGTTTGACACCTGTTAACTTTATAATTAGATTGGATTTCCTCTAAATTAGATAATGCTAATAAAAACATTTCAAATTAAGTAAAGTAGAAGTCAAATCTATTGTTCTCCCTCTTTAGATAACATAAAGACTAAGAACAAATAAAGTCCAGCTGAAATGTTGAATATGGAAATGATCTAGTTCAATTAGAAATTCAATTAGAAAATGAAAAACAAAAGAAATAATCACATTCTTAAGGTCAACTTTATGTTTGGTTAACAAAACAAGATGCTTCACATGTTTTAACATCACTTACCAAAGCTCTGAAAAAAAAGCCTTGTTAAATTCTACAGTTGTGAGAAAGACTGGTATTTTCTGCAAGCTTTAAGGACATAATGAAAGGCTAATTACCTGAGTCCCCAGGCCCCTGATGGTGACAGCTCTTTATTGCAATAAAAGTTAAAGTCTTGTTATGTCTGACTGCACGTAGTAGAGGTATCCAATCAGCAGCTTTAATACGATCCGCATTGATATCAAGAATATTGTGAAGTTTTTTGGCTTTCACAGATGTTAAAGGGGCACAGCCTTCTAAAGCACAGAGCTGTTCATAATGAGCATAAAAATCCATACTGCACTGTCTCCTTACTTTGACAGAATCAATCATTTTTAGTTACGTACTGAGCTATGATCTAGAGCTACAAAAAGAAAAAATACAAACTTTTTGTTAATAGCTACATATACTCTAACAAATTAAAATTTATCAAAACTATAGTACTGCTATGCCTCTTTTTTCTTTCAAGATCAAACTCTAGACTTTAAAGCGAGCTTGGCTTCACCCTTCCACGCAAAAGCAGTTTGGATGACTTTGGACATATTTTTCTGCCCAACCAACCTCACAGGGGTAAGTTGTAGAGAAACTAGAAGGCAGCAAAATTAGATACGTTCACCACCTTTAGATTAGATAGATAGATAGATAGATAGATAGATAGACAGACAGACAGACAGACAGACAGACAGACAGACAGACAGACAGACA
>BLBF01000004.1:53622615-53656314 GCA_015471245.1 Laticauda colubrina | reverse complement strand
ACAGACAGACAGACAGACAGACAGACAGACAGACAGACAGACAGACACAGAGAGACATCCATATACATTTGTATAAATAAAAATATTAGGATAAAAATCTACCATCTTTACATCAGATACTATTTAGACTTTTTGCTCTTCATAATATTCTGCTATTGTTGATAACTGAGTTGCTATCAAAGATATTTAAATCTTTATCAGTCACTACACCACCAAACATTCCTAGTACATAGTTGGACACAGACAGTGGCATAGAACTAAATTTGGAGGGAGTGATAGACATGATAAATCATTTTTCTTTTATATTGGCTATGTTTGTTTTATCAGAACCATCCTAAAATAGGCTAACTATTACAGCCAAAAATATATTTATTTCTAATACGATCACAAATAAAAATATTTTTTGAATAAGTAAGACTCTTACTGTAGGAAGGAAGACTTCTAGCTGTAATAAAAGTAAGAACTTTTTGCAAATAATCAGGTTTTCTGAAAACAAAATCCAGGATAAAAAGGATTGAGCCAAGTGGTTAGAAACAAAATCCAGAGAAACAGAGAATTATACCATGGAATATGCAAACAAGCTAAGAAGGAAAACTGGATATAATGACTGCAAGAAAACACTAGAACAGAAGTCTGCAATTCCTAAGCCATGGCCCAGTTCTGGGCTGCAGGCCATTGGGAACCAGGCCATGCAAGCACAGGGCAAGTACAGGAAACCGCATTTGTGCAACTAGCATGTGTGCATGCAAATACCTCTCCTCTCTTCCCCCCCTTCCTCCCCCTCACGGGTCTGCAGAGCCAGAAAGGTTGGAGATCACTGCATAGAAAATGCTATTAAATATTTTATTATAATTTATTCATATAATCATTCAATCCACTTTACAAATCGTAATATTCTTAACTACCAGACACTATGTGCGTCCTTTAGTGAAATTATCTTAAGCCAGCACTATGCAAAACATAAATTAATGCCTTCTATTTTAAGTTAAGGATGCCTCTAACCTTCTAACTATGACCATCAAACATACTAAAAATGTTATTGTGCTTATTTTAAAAATAAATTTTAGAGCAATTATTTTTAGATTAGAAATATTAAGTCTTAATTCCATTCATCAATTATAAAGTAAAATTATTAGGCGTATTTTCAAAGCAACAAGGCCACCTATCCAATTGATGATGTTGTCAACTTTAAGGAAGAACTGATATCTGAGTTTAATTCCTCTCCTCTTTCCTGACTCAATTATATTGATTTTGCTTTGAATCCACTTGACCTTGCAAACAGAATTATCTTACCTTCTAACTGCTCCAGATTATTGACATATTTTAAGAACTGTTCAGGCGGATACCAAGAATAAACTTTTACTTATTTCCAAAGCAACTGTCTGTGGAGATTCTCAAACATCTAAGTCATAATTGTCTCAAAGGTCTTTTTCAAAAGGCAACTGGATGGTTTTTTCTTGAGGAAGAAAAAGATATTTCACTTCTCATCCAAGAGCCTTCAGTTCATTCCTCAATTCATTAAGCTTCCTGTATGAAAGCAAAACATCTTCAAAACAACAGCCCAGTTGCCTTTTGAAAACACCTTTGAAATTCCCAGTCAATTCAGCAATATAAAATAAAAATTAGACTAACAGTTCAATCTTTCCTTTCATATTAAATATTTTATTTTCAAAAGTTTTGGGAACTACATATAACAACTTTACAACAGTATTTGGAACTACCAAAAACATCAGTGCCCCCTCAAAGTGAAAATTGAGGCCAAAGGAATTGAAATTAAAGCTATTTTCTATTAAATGGCAGAGACTACATGAAGTCACCAATTTTTTCAAAGAAAAATGCCACCATATGGCATTATATTTTGCAATAATAACATTATGAAATTTATTGTTTTGCAATAACAATATAGTTTGCACAAATGTATACTGCAAAAATGCATACATGGTGTGAAATATATCTCTTTCATTGATTATACATTTTCATGCCATGCCTGTTTTGGAAGTTATTTATATAATTATAATTTCTACTATTGAGTTTGGTAAAGAACTAAATCATCAAGCTTTTCCAGAAAAATCCTTTCGCTAACAATAACAAATGCCCATGCCCACGATGCACAAAACGCATAGTTGGCAGCACCACAGCCTGAGAGAAGATGCTCAGAAATCACTGTTTCTTACCCACCCCGTGCAAACCCTTGTTATGTGTAAGAATGTCGCCCATTCACTCATTAAGCCGTGACGTTTAAAAGGCAAGACTTAAAAAGAAATATCTCTAAGCAAATTTATACACACTTGAATTTGGGCGGCGTACAAGCACTAACAATAAAGAAATTAAAACGGCCATTAAAACAAACGCGTGTAAATCAAAACATTCACTTCGTTTGCTTTTGGGCATTCAGCGCTTTGTACATCCCAGGACCCCCACCTCCCTCCCTCTTTCCACTCGCCTTTTTATTTATTTACCTTGGACTCACCACTCACATATCCCAAAGGAAGACCCGTGTTCAAAAGTCGGTCATTCACTTCAGAAAAAACAGCGGCTCAGTAGGAAGCCAGTTGGTGGGGGGCGGGGGACCTTCATTTGTTCCACTTCTCTCTATCCCACCATGAGGGACCACAAAAAAAAGGAGGACAAGAAACAAGAGCGGCGGGGAAGATGCGAGAAGCGAAGCCAGAAAGCGAAGCCAAGTCCACACTCCCACACAAAGCCCCTCACCTGCCCCGCGCGCTCGGCCCCGCCCCCAGCCCCGCCGCTTCACTCCCGCTTCCCGTTTCCTTGGTTCCCCAACCGTCTTTCCACACAAACTTCCCCCACGTGACCCCCACCAGCGAGCTCCCTTATTGGCCCAGCGCTCAAGCAGCGGTAGTTGGCAATTTCTAACGTTATCTCTGTTTTGGTGTTTAGTCACAGCCTCTTTGGGCAATGCGGAGTATCGAGGATACTCGGAAAGGGGGGGAAAAGTTGCCGCGCTCACCTTTTCTCCTTAGCGCTTACCCACGTCTGCGACCACTCTAGTTCTTCTTGAATGCCGAGTAATCCTACTCTTCCATGAAACACTCCCCCTCTCCCCTTTAAAAGAACTTCGCGTGGCCTTCCTCCGGCTGCACAGTACTTCGCGCGCAGGCGCAGTTGCTGTTTTCGTTCTCCACAGAAGAGAAAGGAATCTTCCCGTTCAGAGATCGATTCCTCTTTTCTATCTTCCAGAGGGCGTTTCTTTCGGGACTGTATTTATCTCTCTTTCTTTACGACTTGAGGAAATAGGAAAAGCTTTATACTTCTTCAGGATTTCTCGCCCTGAAAAATAGTTTGCGTTGGCGGAGACTCGGGGGGGGGAAGCGAAAGGGCCGGAATCCGAGAAACGGCTAGGAGGATTCGGTCGTGCGAGAGAAAGTGGGGATGACATGAGGGGAAAAAAAGGTAACAGTGAAAACTAAAAGCTGGAGACCTGAAGAAAAATTGTAATAACCGCGAAGACAGCCGGGTACCGCCTTGGAGAAGACGGGAGCCCCGACGCCGTCTAACGGAGCAGTTGACAGTAGAAGGAAGCGAGGTAACGTGCCCGGAGCGTCTTCTTTCGGACGCTCGTGGGCGAGGAAGGTTCACCTAGCTGAGGACAGCCAGTGGGGTGATGGGGTGGGTCGAGGCTGATTCTGGGAACCCGCTATATCGGCCGCAAAGAGGGCGGTGGCTGGCGGTTTCGAAGAAAGGGACGGAGTTGAAGCCTCCGGTGAGAGAAAAGGAAGGGAGGGCTTGGAGCCTCTGTTATCGTTCAGTGTTGGTGAATAGGGCTTGGAAGAGTCGACAACGGGTAGGGAACTATGGCTCTTTTATGACTTGTGGACTTCAACTCCCAGAATGATCGAGCCAGCCATGCTGGTTCAGGAATTCTGGGAGTTGAAGTCCGCAAATCATAAAAGGGTCATAGTTCCCCACCTCTGGTCTACAAAAGGAAGCGCTCCGATGGGGGTTGGGGGAGGGACAAACGGGAAGGCAGAGGAATATAGGGATTGGCGGTGGGGGGGGGGGCGTTTGGAACGGCTCGCCGACATGGTGGCAGCGATGGAAGGATGGGACTTAAAGAGGCGGCAGATCAGAGTCAAGGTCTTATTTTGAAAGCTTTGCAGGCAACTAACCTGGTCTTGTATGTGGTCGATTTTAATCCCTTTTTAAAAATCTTTCCTAGCAAAGCACCTAAACATGCCAAAGGTGTTCTGTATAACTTGGAAGGTTCCAAGTAGTCTTTTCGGATTGGCCAGAAAGTCCACAAGTCTTAAATCCCTGGACTAGAACAATGCTTCTCAACTATTGTTTCTTCTGTAAAGGAAGACTTGTTTCCTCAGTAGCAGTGTTTCAGCAACTTTAAGATACGTTCCCTATGCTGGCTAAGGAATTCTGGGGGCCAATGTCTACACATCTTAAAAGTTGCTGAGGTTGGGTAATGTTGCTGTACAGGAAATGAGGCTTCCTAATGGGAACTAAGACCATGGAAGAACAGCAAGAGATGGTCCAGAAAATGCAGAAGGAATTTCAGGACTTTACAATAAAAAATAAATAAATCTGGTTCCTATTCTATATTTCTTTATCCACAAGGAGGAAAGGTCATGTACTACCTGATGCAAATGTGTAGCAGCTACACGATTGACAGTCAAAGAGCTAATAAAATTTAAATTCATGGCCCAGCTAGCCAACCAGATATATGATATGATGCAATCTAATGGGACTAAGCACTAAAGAAAACGATGGATTCCAGAGCTTGGGCAATGCAAATACATCAGCATGACCTCAATGTACTTTTGAAGTAGAAGGAAACCCATCCAATCAGGGTTAACCCAAAGACAGCAGTGAATAAAGCACCAGCCAAAACAATTTGAACTACCACCCAGTTTCCAACCGGTGCACATGCCTTTTTGGCAAGCTAGTTTCCAAATACTTCAAATATGGAAAAGCACATATCCTAAGAAAGATTCCCAAAATGAAAACCCAAATAAATGAGTTTGAATCTTAAAGTCCTGGACCAGAGGAACTTCCTATTCCATACTACCAATGTGATGAATGAATGTGATAATAAATGGCCACCTCCATCTCTCCATTAATGGCTGACATCTTTACCAGGTACAATGAGTATAAAAACTGCTTGTCAAGACCCAAGTTAAAAATCCTTGGGAATGGGAAATGGGGAATTTTCAGTATCATATCAATGATACTGAGGATCATATCAATGCTGTGCCATTTGGAAAAGTTATGGCAGAATCACAAGAGACCCGCCCACCAGGAGAGGTTTAGAATCAGTAAAGATGATCCTCCCAAGGATCATTCAGATACTTTGGAAACCAAGGACATACCTACAAGAGATAAATCTGGTTGAAGTCTCAGTTCCTTCTCAAAAAGAAACTACAGGACACACAGAGACCTTTTCCTTTGGCCAGGAAAATTGGGAAGACCCATGTCAAACAAGACTTTGTCTGAGTCACATGCCGAGAAACACATTTTTGAGCAGTTTAATGTAATTTATATCACCAAGAATCAGCTTGGGAAGACTCATGTTACAATATAAGTAGTTGGGACAGGTAATTGTAGGTACAGTAGCTTCAAGTGAGCTTACATTGCAGTTTTCAGGAACTAAGTTTAAACCTAGAATACAGCATGTGAACACAATCACTTTGGGGAGCAAATGGTGTTTAACCTTATCAGACATCTGCGGAGAGTATGAGTGCTTAGGAGTATCCCTTGGGAGGTTCTCTCGTACAATACGAAAAAGAATCCTATTGCTCCTACCCTGGCACCCAAACAAATGGAGAATACTAGGCAATTACACCCAAAGTATGCTTAACTGTTCACAGCTTAGAAAATATACTAACCTGACTGCCTACACTTATAGATGTGGGAGAGTAAGTCAGTGTATTTAGGCTTGGCTGCCTCATGGCAATATCAGGTTATTGCAAAGGCAGTTAAGGTGAGGCAAGCAATGTACAGTATATATAGTAATTATTGTAAGTCTGAAAGTACTGTGAACCTGAAAGAATCTGCAAACCTGAGAGAAATCCATTTCTGTGTTTTATACAAAAAATAAGAGTGGAACTGGCTCCCATATGTCTTGATAATTGCACTCCGTGTTAACGATTGACACTCCATAGAGACACACTGGCACAATTGTGATAGACCAAGCTCTTTGGAGTGACCTCCCCCCAAAAATCTTGTTGGTCTCTGATAGAAAAAATGTTGTGCCGTAATGCTGTTTAGAAGCTGTAGCATTAATTGTTGAACTCAGAACCATCCATAGAACACACAAAAATATCTGTATGCTGCGGTTTAGCGTTTGACGAGTTTGATGTTAAGAATGAATATGTTCAAAGGAAGATATGTCTAATAGTGGATATTATTTTGAGGAGATTTTTCTCCCAGGCAAAATATAGTTTTATTTTTGTTTTGTAAAACAAAGTCTGAAGAGCTGGGAGAGAAATGGTCTTCTATAGCTTCTGAAAGATTTTGGGAATCTCCAGGTGGTTGGAGAAGTTCATAAAGTGAAGTAGAAAACTGCTTCAGGAATCCGAGGGTTTCTGTAGAAATAGATAACATGGAGTCAGAATTTGTGCTACATTTTCGCATTTCTATGTGTGGTATTAAGTCTCATTTTCTTTATTTGTCATATAGCTTGTTGGAATAAATGTTCAATTTCAGCCTTCACTTATATTTCATACTGAGGGCTTTGCATATTATCTTTCTGGAAAAAAAACATTTTATTCTACTTCTGTTCTGAAAGTTTGATTTTACTGTGAATAAGGAAAAGGTGGCTAAATCCTCTAGTCATTGTGCCTCTACACAAAATAGCCAGCAGATGGCACTATAGAAATTATTTACTTATTTCAATTTTTGCATTTTGAGATTTTAATTATAGAAGGGCAATGCAGAGTGTGAAAGCCTAATTTCTTCTGCATTCTGGGGTTAGAGGGTAGATGTCCGGTAAGATACACTCTGTCCCCAGAGGATAGGGGAAAGGATTGTGAACTGCCAGGCTACCCCGGGATGCTTCTATATCTATTCACGCTGAAGAATTCTCTTTCCAGATATTCCCAATTCTCTTTTCCAGATATTAGATTTGATATTTATTTTAAAGCAGTGAAAACATCTAAATATGTAAAATGTTATACTCAGTCCTTTGCCATTTCCTGATTCACTTAAATCATTCATTAAACCAGGCATCTCCAAGGTAGATAAACTCATTAAGCTTAAGCCTTCTGCCTTATGCACCCTGATGAGGTCCAATATTTCTTCAGCAGTTTGGGAGGCAAACTGTTGTGAATGCCTGGCAGATTTTGGAATACAAAAATCTAAACGGACATTGACAAAATGCTCCCAAATGACATTTCGCTATCACACAGATCCTAGAAGTTGGCACTTTTGTTTTTTGACAGATCTTTAGGAGAGAAAGACATGGGTAGATTAGAATATGAGTGGATTAAGGCCAGAAATTATTAAGAAAATATTGGAATGTGCTGAGATGAGTAGATTGACATTTGAAATTAGAGAGCAAGAAGATAAACAATTTTATGAAATTTGGGATCTTTTTTATCAATGGCTAGATGATAAAATACGATAATAGAACATTCATATTATATCTATAAAGGATTTTTAGGATTGATTTGTTATGATTATATGATTTGTTATAGAATAAATTGTTTAAAGTATTGTTATCTCACAAAGCATGAATGATTAAAAGTATAGTCAAAAAATTTTTTCTTTTTTTTTTCTTTTTTTTTAGTAATAGTAGGATATGGATTGACAATATGAATTGTTATGCAATATAATGAATGCACAAAAATGAATGCACAAAACTGATGAACCAACCGACACACCGGAAGTATATATGAGAGCAGATGTTTTTAATGTTTTGTATGTTATGCGTGTTTGTAGAAAATTAATAAAACTCTTTTCAAAAAAAAAAGGCCAGAAATTAAATTCATCACACTGGCATGATACCATATTTTAGCCTAAAGTATGTTAAAGTGTCAAAATATATGTGATCAACACCTCATTGGAAAAGGAGTTGATACTTACTACCAGAAAAGAAATTGGTATATCTGCTCATCAAAAGAACATTTCTATTTGTGCTGAATAATTATCATCCAGGTTCCAAGTTTCTTCTTGACAGGGAGGATGTTAAGAAAATGGACGGGTTCTAATTCTAGAGCACCCTGAAAGGAAACAGGTTATTTGAACTTTTTTGAATTAAATTTTAGTCCAAGGCATGGGACAGACTACATTAGTCGTACTTGTTTGGAAGGAAATGTGCCCTTCCTGGCTCTTTTATTTTTTTTAACCTCTCAGGGCTATTCAATATTCTCAATCATGATTGTTTTCTGGATGCCTATAAGGGTTAGAAATTGAAGTCTTGCTTCTTCCCGGATAGGCTATTCCATTGGGAAGGAGAGGTTAGCTTGCCAAACCATTCTTTTCTTTCCCCCTATTTTGTAACATATCCAGATCTTTTTAGTGGCTACTCTGGATAGGGTAAAACTCTTGAATACACAGTTGAACAACTTGAACTGCTTGAACCTTTGCCAAGAGCTCTTTCTTGGCTTATAACTATAAGATTAGGGTAGGACAGTCAAACAGTGGCATAACTACCAGCTATGACTGTTGTCAGTTGTCATTTACCTGGAGAAAGAGACCTTCACAATAATGATCTACCCCTTTGTCACATCCTATATAAATTACTATGATGCAGTCTACTTAAAACTGCCTTTGAAGACTTCAAAAAGTTCCAACTGGTACAAAATACAGCAATCCCTTTGTTGAATGAGAGCTCCTTTTCACATACAACACTGGTGCTTCAGGCTTTGAAATGGTGACCAATAGGTTTCCAAATACTATTTAACTTACTGTTTTCAATCTATAAAGCCCTCTATGTTTTGGCATTCAGATACTTTCCAGAGTGTCTGCTTCAAACAGTATCTGCACATTCTACAGTGGGAATCTTGAAAAAAATTGAGAAAAAGGGGTCCAAAACCAATGCTTTTTAGTGGCAGCCTCTAATTGTGGAGCCATCCTGCCAATACTGAGATAAGTGGTGAAAAAAGAATGTTTAAATGAAATTGTTAAGAGGCACCTATAAAAGTATAATTTTGGTATTAAGTCATGTTGGAATTTTTCATTCTGTTTTTGTTTTTTATACTGTACACTGCCAGGAGTTCATTGGAAACGTGTGGTAGATAAAGAACTTTCTGGAATGTCCTTGGAACAACTGTAGATTATTACTGGAAATAAGGTCAAAATAATGACTATGGACAATAACGACTGACTATGGAATGACCAAGACTGAAACATGGATCTACTGTACCATAACTAACAATGTTTTGTAAGTGGGGAGTACGCCAGGCCTTCAAGACAACAAAAGATAAAAAATTTGGATGACGATTCTGTCTCTCATCAAGTCTTTGTATCATAACTACCATTTTTCAGGAAGGTTGCTAACTCTTTCTATAAATGTTTTTAGGCCTGAATAATTATTGCTGAAATACTTTACTGCTAAAATAATACATTAACCAAAACCCTTTTTCTGGTCACCATTAAAATTGCAGTATCCAGAAAGTTTAAAATATGTGACTTTAAAATTAATATAGTATTGTGGTTTTATAGTGATATACCTTTTGTTCAATTTAAGAAACAAGAAAGGATTTAAACCACATACTAGTATAAAACTGTCATTTTTGTAGTAATTGTTAAAGCTATAGGGTGGAGGGGACAGAGATACTTAATTAAATATTTAACTGTAGTTCTGTGCCTTTCATTAAAAAAGAAAACTGGAAAAATATATTGGCAATAGTTAAATTCCTGGTAAAACTGAAAAAAATAAAATGGCTTCCATCGTGAAAATAAAATTAATCTATGTTGATGTCAAATGATCCAATCTGCATAGCGATATGACATTAACATGGACAGAATATAGCCGCACAGACACATAATTTGTAATACTCCTAGCATATGACAAATAAATTGTATTGCAATTTTGCTGCTTATTATAATGAGACAGCAATGATTAGGTAGTGCTAAACACCACCCTCTAGAAGCAGCTGTGTCTGTGTGTTTAGAGAGACCTCACACACAAGTACAGATTTCCTGGGTTTTTTTCTCCAGTTCATTCTGAGATGTTTTTTAGACTAATGGTAAACAGCATGTATGTCATCTTATTTGCAAATATTCTTCAGTATGAAGACATTTTATATAAGAAAAGGCAAGATTCTGGATCATTACATACATTGGATCTGAGTTACTTCACAGGAAGGCATTTTGCTGTCAGCTTCCTGTCAACTGAAATGAGCTAGAATTGTATAGATGAATTATGAACCCCAGCAGTATTACTGCTGAATGTGTTTCAAGAAATGATCTCAGTATTTATTTAATACGTTCTGCTTTTTCATAGTTGTATGACTATATTTTGAAAAACAAATTGAACGGTCAGGCCAAATTGCTTACGAAAAATAGAGAATGGTAAGACTAAAGATATAAGAAGCAATTACTCTGAAAAAAAATTCTACTTAATGCAATGCATTAGCTTCTGTGAAGCATGAATAAGAACATGGCTTAAGAACCAAATGGATAATAGTAATTTTTCAGTCCAAGTTATTTGCAAAACTCCTTTAATTGTACACACATCCTAATCTTTTCCAACTACTTGTTCACACATATGTTCAGAAATACAACTATTCCCAAATAGGAAATTTTACTCTGAATTTTATTTTAAGTAGCTACAGAATATATATTTCAGTGACTGCTATGCCTTTATCCAAGAGCATGAATCAGGAATATTAAAATGTTAGAAAGGAAGCAAATTAAATATATGTAGTCCACCAGTTATAACCATTTGTTTAGTGACTACTAAAAATGACAATGAAACTGAAAAAAGTGACTTATGATCATTTTTCACACAACTGTTGCAGCATCCCATGGTCACGAAAGTTATAGAATCCCACTGTCACAAGTTGGGTGCTTGGCAACTGGCATGTATTTATGATGGATGCAGTGTCCTGGGGTGATGAGATCACCTTTTGTGACCTGATAAGCAAAATCAATGGGAAAGCCAGATTTACTTAACAGCCAGGTTACTAACAACTGCAGTGATTCATTTAACCACTGTGGCAGTGGGTGGGATTCAAACATTTTTACTATTGGTTCTGTGGGCGTGGTTTCGTGGGCATGGTGTGGCTTTGTGGCAGAAGGATACTGCAAAATCCCATTTCCTCCCCACCCCACTAACCTGCTTTCCAGCTCCTTTCTCCTGTGTAGGACAACAACAAAAAAAATCCCAGCGGATCGGGAGGCAGAGAATAGATGGGGGCAGGGCCAGTCAGAGTTTGCATTTGCCTGTTCTTCGAACAACTCAAAATTTCCGCTACCGGTTCTCCAGAACTGGTCAGAATCTGCTGAATAACACCTCTGCACTGTGGCCAGAAACATTATAAAATGGGGCAAAACTCTTGTAACTACTGTCTTACTTAGCATTATAAATTTTGGGCTCAACTGTATTAGTAAGTTGAGGACTATCTGTTCAATTTTGTTATAGTCACTCAAAATTTTTGAGAAACTGAATTACATTGGTCAGTCTTATTCAATATTGTCTATTGTAGCTGTGCAGCACTTCATTCAGTAAGAAAATAAAATATTTAGAGTTTGGTTGAGCTCCACTGCAACAGCAAAATCCCAAGAAAAGATTTTTCCAGGAGTTGCATGCATCCATACATGCTCCAAATGACCATTTTCTTTTTGAGTCTGAAGCAATGTACACATTAGCTCTGCAGGTTTTGGACAAAAGTCTTCACTTACCAGGAAATTAACTTTGAAGATTTTTATGCAAAGTATGTAGTCAATTACTGAGCTTGATTTTCCGCTCTTGCAGATTAATTGATTCCCATTTGATATTTAGATAAAAACCTCTGATCTTTAATGCTGCCATTACTGGAGTAATGCCATAGGATGTCCCTCAGATTTATTCTTCAGCTTTTAAAATGGTAAAACCCATTTGGTCAAGGTGACCTTCAAGATAAAGAGTGAACACATGTCTCATGAATCTCCTTTTTGTAGCCATTCCAATGTAGAGCAAAGATGTTTTCCAAGATGCAGACTCTTCAGTCATGGGAAGGCATGATGAGCCACAGAATTAAAGGCTAAAAAGAATTTCATATTTGGTCCTTAAAAATTAACCCTCACAATATTTGTGCCTAAATACAAAAATAGTACAATTTTTACAAACTATTTTAATGCAAGTAATCTCTGGAAACAAGCTATCAATTATTTCTTCTTCCCCTCCCTCCCTCCCTCCCTCCCTCCCTTCCTCTCTCCCTCTGCTGTTAAGCCCTGATGAATGTACATAAAGCATACAATCTAGAAGGGAAAATCTTTCTCCACTATAAAAGGTATAATTATTCACATGGAACTCGACTCCTGTGGACATTTTACCTGGAAACAACATGGGAGTGGTTTGTGTATACTTTTTGACTTCTCAGTCTAGCTCTACAAATTCATACTCGTCCTGCATTAAGGAATGAAAAGGCCTGATCCTCTTTAGCTATTAAGATCAACTAAAATAATCACATAACGTAAAGACCTAGCTCTCTGGAGAAGTCTATAATGCTGGGACAAGTGGAAGCAAAATGAAGTAGATTACTAGAAGCAAAGTGGATGGATTCAATTGCAGCAGTGATGGATGCACTATTGGAAGCTGTGAAGGACTAAAATGGGCAATTGTACTGTAGTGTAGAAAATCTATCCATGCTGTCATTAAGAGTTAATACTAACCCGATTGCACATAATTGGTCAATCAAGATTAGGTGCTAATATCCCCCCAAAAATTACCAACAGAAAGCTGCTTTTTGGTTTTGCTGGCATAGACTCTGTTTTAAGTATAAGGGAGGTGCCATGTCATGTTTCTTGAGAATTCAAAAAATAAGGTCCCTTTCTCAATATCCTCATGCTATGTACATGAAGGGAAGTTGCCATTATCCACAACAAATCTTTTTATTTTCTGTGTTCTTTTCATTTTCTGTGTTCTAAGCCTGGAATCACTTTATGTACAGAAAAACAATACTATTCCAGCTTTCCATTTGAAAAAAGAATCCTGCTTTCTATGTGTGTATGTGTGTATGTGTGTGTTTCTTGATAGAACATGTTATTAAATTTCAATAGCATATCTTTATAGAAAACAAAATAACCTGACCATTTTTTTCAATATGCCTATGGTAGTTTAGAAAAACATAATAGTCCCAACCAATCGGTTTCTTTTTCCGTCTCAGCACAATCATGTGCATGCAGATTTTCTATAAATGATCTCATACCACATGGCTGGAGGCTGCACATTGAGTAAAGATACCACTTTGCACAATTAAATACTGTAGCTCTCTATGCCTGAAACATTCCATGTTTGTAAGTCCAAGCAAAATGGTGAACTCTCCTTTGAACAAAATTGGAATGCAAACTACATGTCATGTAATTTTCTTGGCAATATGGAATAGTATTCCATTACCTTCCACAATATTTGTTTGCTTTTAATCTTTCTAATCTAGGCTATAGCTCTGGACTTCTCTGCTAGTTTCCCATCCAGGAAGAAATCATATCTCTTGGACAACTCAAGCAACTGCTTGAAAGGTTATCTCTGGCTGTTCAAAGATGTGGATAGATGCAAAGCCGTTTCACTTCTCCAGCAACTCCCACAGAAAAGAAAGTAGCTTGCAAAGCAGCTGTGTGAGCCTTTCAGAGTAGGTGGTTGCATTAAGGCTCAAAAAGGGGTATTTTGTTCATGATAATATGCTTTCTTTATGCATCTCTTTTAAACAGCTCTAATATTGATATCCAGTTAAGTAAAGACTATGACTCAATGTACAGGGTTTTTTTTATTTAATTAATCGGAAATGTTTATACTGGCAAAACTCTTTATGGCTGTTTACACTTAAAATGCAATGAAAGAGATCCAGAAAGTACAGTATATGATTCTTAACATGTTGCTGATAATCTGCTCATAATATCATATACCAACAACCATCATTCCTTTAGGTGCAGTTGAGAGAAAGAATAGCCATAATATCTTATGTTTTAAAAGTCTAGTTCCTTTTAATTTATCTGATTGAATAATTTGTTGAGTTCCTCCTATTGCAACTCAAGTAGTACAAAGATTGTGCATAGCTGTCTTAAAATATCATAAAATAATTAAATACTTTATTATGACATGTATTCCCTCTCCTCAAAGTATACTTTGAAATTCTGAAATAATTTATGATTTTTATGAGCAATAGTTCATAACTCAATGTCCACTTAAACTATTATTACAAGCCCTTTTGTATACATTTTTGGCAATGTTGCCAGGCCTGAGAGCAACTGAATATTGCCTTTTATAATAATAGGCACAACTATTCAGAAAATCCTTCTAGAATCAAACAGGATACATATTTACAAATAGCAGAGCCTGGGAAAATATAACTTTATTATTTATTAAAGTTTATTAAATTTTTTATTACTAAACTTTATTTAATAACTTTAGTACTAAAGTAAATTAACTTTTTTCATTGTTGTTTTATATTTCTGATATTTCCATTCAGAATTATTTGATTTTAACAATCATAAGATAGAAAGAAACAAGAGACAATGGAATGACCAATATATTTTCTTTATCTCCACATTATTAATGAATTCCTCATTAATTAGTATATCCTATATGTACTGATGTGTCTATCATAGTGTCTATTGGTATCTACAAATACTGCAAAGAGGTATTTCAGAATATCCAAGCGCATACAAAGAATATGGTTCAGATGGCTTGAACAGGACATTAAACAGGACATTCAGGACATTAAAGAACCTTTTAAGTGGTCCATAGTCCTCTGCATGGATCATCTCTTTACATCTATGTGGCAACATATTATCCACTCCTCCAAAATTAATTACTCCTAAAATGGCATTTAGGAGGCATTTTAGGAGTATCTGTCCAGTCTAAGCGAGGAGGAAATCACTTTTCCTCTTACAGACTGGTGGGAAACAGCTCTCATGCACTTCATGTGATCCACATTTTTTTGGAAATGGCAGACAGGTTCCACTAGAAAATTTAATAACTGTTAACATTTTGGTAAATTAAATGACAAAAATGTGTTAGGGATCATTTGTTGTGATTTTTGCAAATACAGCATTGTTACTCCAAAAAGAGCAATTCTTAAATATAGTTTATAGGGTTATTTCAGAAATAGATTTTTTTTAATAATCTTGGTATATTTAGTTAACAGACAGTGCAATATGGAATGGAAACACTAACTTTTAAAATCTGTTTCCACTAATATGAATCATTATTCTTCTGAAGTTGAGCCTTGGGTCCTTGATACAGCAAAAAGGCAATGACTTTTATCCAAAATATTTTTCACCGTTAGGCACATACTTCCCTCTACAGTACACAGATTTCTAAAAGCTCACTGCCAGAACACTTGACCATGATGATCTGGGGACAAAGAAGCAGTTCATGTAAAGAAACATATATCATTTCAAGCAGTGGAAAACATTTCGAAAAATGGATTCCCAGAACATCTCATTGTCCTCATGTGAAATCTATAAACAGGCCTGAAAGCTAAAATACTGAAATATCAATCTGAGTTATGCTGATGACACTATTCTGATAGTCAAGAATATAAAGGAACTGCAAGTACTAATAATAAAAATCAAGAAGCTGTATTCTGCAAAACCTAGATGAAGCAGCTGTCTCCCCCCGCCCCCCAACATTAAGTATGATTCTTTCAGGTCTTCTCCACAAGCTCTTTTTTTGTGCAGTAACTTTGAAGTCCAACTTCTTCGCCTATTTTTCCTCTAGGCTTTTTCACAGCACCTTTCCTTTTAAAGTCTGTTTCCAAAGAGAAATTGGTTTGCTATTTCTCCCTAGTGTTCTTCTAAAAGCCAGCTGGCACAGAATACTAAATGGAAAATGCACAAAGGCACAACTTCCAAAAGCATTTGGAATTGTTCTAGGAACTCCTGAAGCTGTTCTTTAGAGCTTTTTACCGGGAGGTCTTGAAGGGTAGGTTGGGCTGCTACTAGATGGCTATTACTTCATGCTAAGAGATCTACAAAGAGCCTGAAAATATAATGCCTGTTCAAATAATTATTTGATTGCATTAGCATTCTCATGTGGTTCAACCTACTTTTGCCTGTCACACAATAGTGATACTCCTTAGCAGTTCTACTGGATCATAATAGAACAATGACAAGAAGAGTACCTAAAGGCATAGTAAAATCGCAAACTACTGTAAACATCCAGAACAGTCTATGGTACCAGATCCTTGATGTTTTCTACCAAAAAATCTTCTCCCCCACCTTTAAAAAATTTTTTTTAAACATCCAACTTCTAGCATAAAACATTTTTTTTAAGTAAACTCAGTTTTCCATAGTTCAAGACACAGTTTTTTAAATAGCCTCATTTTTCTTGAATGCACTTTTAAGTGGCAAACCTATTTATGAAATGTAAAACTAGAAATAGAAGTTGTAGGTGTTTTTGCTAGCAAAAATGCAAAGCAATCGCAATAGCACTTATATACTGCTTCACAGTGCTTTACAGTAATCTCTAAGGAGTTTACAGAGTCAGCATATTGCCCCCAACAATCTGGATCCTCATTTTACCCATCTCGGAAGGATGGAAGGCAGAGTCAACCTTAAAAACAATAAAGCAAGTGCCATGCTATTGTAAATTAACAAATACAGATTTAAATAATATATTTTACATACTGCTCTCCTTATCAATTAAGGTTCTCTAGGGAGCATGTTATTGATATATATCTAACATTAAAATACTATAGTTTTTATAGTTAAAGGATTGATGTTTACAGGTTGAATAGGATCAATTTCAAATGCAATACATTATTCCAAAATAAGCAAAACTTTTCACATTGTGATAACGTCACATGACAGATGACGAGAAACTATTGCATAACTGTTTAGAATATATTACAATGTAATTAATACATTACTAAAAATAATCAGGAAAACTCCATGTATGTTTAGATTAATAATGGTGCTGAGAAGGTAATATCCCCATTTTTAAAATCAAACATACAACCTTATTATTTTTAATAATATTTTAATTACAACTAAGAAATTTGATTTTGATTGGAAAAATAGCCATAGATATTTTCAGAGGCTATAATAGACAAGTGTATCCCGGGCTCCATTTTCGCTGGCAGAGAGCTAGCAAAATAAACTGAAAGCAAAACAAAACAAAAGGAGAAATGTTTCCCCTTTTGCATTTGAGCATCCAAGAAGGGACAGGAAAGGAGAAAGGGAAAGAGGAAAGACAGAGAAAAAGAAGGAAAGTGGGGAAGGAAGAAGAATGAAGAGGGAAGAAAAAAGAAGAAAACGAGGGGAGGAAGGAAGTCCTGCCTTAGCATTTGGCCACCAACAGCCCTGCTCCCCTTTTACCATCCTCTTATCTCCTCCTCCAGACTTCTCCTGGTGATCTCTCATCTGTCACTGAGGATGCTTTGGTTACAAAGTTGGGTTTCCTCATGTGGAGAGGGAGTGGGCCTCTCTGACCCAAACACTATCCTCTCCCACACACACCATGAGCAACCTGGCCAAGGAGAGCAAGAACAGCAGCAGTAGCCTCAAGGAGGAGGTAAGTGCAGCTGGCACCCCCTCGGGGAAGCAGGGCTGGCCTAGGCTGTGGGGCCCTGGTGACCTAGGAGCTGAAGGGCCAGGCTGGGTACTTGGCCTCTGCTGTCTAGTGCTCTGGGCAACCTGTGCTGTCATATGGGGGTCCTCCACATGGCCTGAGAGGGGCAGCAAGACTCCTATGGAGGACAAGGGTTTGATGCTCTCCCTGGTCTTGCTTTCCTCCGCTGGAGACAATGGATCCCCCAGCCCCACCGGGACACCGCAAGTGGCTCCAACACAAGTGATGTCAAACTGGCCACGCCCACTGAGGTCAAATACAACCTTGATGTGGCCCTCAATGAAATTGAGTTTGACACCCCTGCTGTACATAGTGTACAGTGTACAATTACAGTATAACTTCAGATTTTTGCAATCCAGATCTGATAGATCTAGCTCATCATCCCCTAAACTGCAGTACATGCTGTGACAAGACCTTACAAAATTGAATGGTAAACTAATTGGAAAAATGTATCTAAGGCTTTAGTATTTGTACTGTTAAGATGAACTATATTATCTAGATCCAAATGTCACTTATTTGTAGCATTAATCCATCAAGCCCAGGGGTGGGATGCTACTGGTTCGGTCCAGTTCTTTAGAATTGATAGCTGCAAAGAGCAGCTGACACCGAACCGGTTCAGTGTTTGGTCTACCTGCCTGCCTGAGCTCTAGACTATCCTTTATTCCCTGCTTTTCCCTCCTCAGCTGCTCTGCGCAGCACAGCTGAGGTAGAAAAAGCAAGAAGCAAGAGGATTTTCAAATGCTGAGCACTGGAGCACAGCGCTTGTCAGCTCCCCAGATAGCCCAGCTGATGATTTCTTGCAAACCCTGCAAACATGATTGTCTCCAGTTCGGAGAACCAGCAAATTACTCCACTAGCTGGCCCCTCCCCTCCCCATCCATTTACTCCTTACCTGGCATGCGAGTCATCCAACTTGCCTGGTAAATTATTGGTAAACTGCGATTTTTTCCCCCCGACCATTAGCTCTTCTGCTGTGCCAGGATATTTTGACTAGCTAGAAAGCAGGAAATTCTTGGATTTCTTGCTTTCTAGCTAATCGAAAAGCAGGAGCAAACCTTCCTTAGGACTGAAGCTTTTCAGTGCAGATTCAAAGCCGAACCTTCCTATGAAGCTTCTACTTTTCAGTGCAGATTTAGATAGCCAATTGCAGATAAATAGACCTCTAAGCTAATCTCTGATTCTGTGAGCAACTCAATCTGCCTGCCTGCTTTGGGGTAAAAGTTGCTCTTTTTAAATAAAAACTTTAATATTTACATACATGGTGTGTTGTGAGTTAATTTTGTGAGTTTGCTTGCAAGCAAATTTTATGTGACAGACTCAGATAGCCAATTGCAGATAGATTCTAAGTGAATCTGTCATTCTGTGAGCAACTCAATCTACCAACCTTTTGGACCTCAGGGACCACCAAACTAATAATTTTAAATCCCGGGGACCACTAATATGAATTTTGACTGACAGTGGTTTGCTGACATTGGTGGAAGAGAAAGAGAGAGGAGAGAGAGAGATCTTATCTTATCTCTTTCCCTCCCTCCCTCCCTCTATCCATCCATCCCTCTCTCTCTGATTCTTTCTCTTTCTCTGTCTCTGTCTCTGTCTCTTGTCTCTCTCTCTCTCTCTCTCTCTCTCTCTCTCACACACACACACACACACACACAGAGGCAGGAGTGGGATTCAAATTTCTTAACAACCGGTTCTGTGGGCATGCCTAATTTGTGGGTATGGCTTGGTGGTCATGTGACTGGCTGGGCATGGCTTGTATGTAAATATTATATTTATGTAAATATTGAACTTTTATTAAAAAAGAGCAACTTTTACCCAAAAGCAGGCAAAGCAGGCAGGCAGATTGAGTTGCTCACAGAATCAAAGATTCACTCTGAGATCTGTGTTCCTGCCATCGGCTAGCTGAGTCTGCACTGCTTCAGTCCTAAGGAAGGTTCGGCTCTGTTTAAAAGCACAGCTGAAGATTTAAAGATTAGCTAGAAAGCAATAAATCCAACAATTTCCTGCTTTCCAGCTAATCTAAATCTTCCAGCACAGCAGAACAGCTGATAGTCAGAAAAAGGAAAAATAGCAACTTAGCAAGCAAGTTTCTGTACCTTTTTCTGCATCTGAAGGCTTGTTAATGTATTGTATTTATTTCCTTTTTGTCCTTAGTGTATGCCAAAGCTCACATAACCAATTAAAAAAACAGTCATTTAATGTATGAACTGAAATACCCAGCTACAACAGTACTTAACTGCTTACAGAAAATAGAGTCAGACAGAATTAGAACAAAAGAAGGGCAAATAGAACAAAGAATTGTTGTTTGTATAATATTGTTACTGCTTTTTTAAACCATGCATTTAAAAGATAAATGCAAATTTCTTATAAGGAAAAGTAAGTAAACTTCATGTAGGTTTTTTTTTCTGTTTATATGCGGGCATATAAATATTTATTTTTACTCAATTCATATATAAATGTAAAAATAAATAAAAAATTGGGAGTTGGAGTTCATGCTAAAGTTACAGAGGTTGATGAACACTGAACTAAACTAACAAGAGGATGCTAGACACACACAACCAGAACTGGTCCTAGCAAATATCCTAACCACAGAACACCTAGGAGTAGATAACTGCCTAGTCTCAAACTCAACAAAGGTATCGGAACACTTAGCTTTAGAAGGGGAGGTCCCACGGTGTACTTCTGAGGCCTCAAGTTCGACAAGCCCTGCCGCTTCTCAAGACAGCTTCCAGACTGCTCCGCAGGCAGGGACTGGAGCTACGGAGGACCTGTCCGAACAGGTCACCATCCCAGGAACGAGTGAGGTGCACAGGTCTAGTCGCACCCAGTGAAGCACCACCGACCTACGTGACTTCATAGTTGAAGTCTATTAGTTGAACCCTAACTAGGAGGGGAGGGGTGTTAAGTATCACCTAATATGGGCATAGGAGTGGAGGCATTGCAAAGGAAGATCAGTTATGGGGGCAGGGCTGTCTTAACACATAGGTCCCACAAACATTGGAGTCCCATACTAATCTGTGTATGTTAATACTTCAATGCACCTTGTCTCTTATAAATACTGCTAAGTATCTATTATGGGCGTAGGAGTGGAGTCTGATGCCAAACTCCACTCATTGGTCCAGCCACTGGTGGGAGAAATAAAATCCTGTCAGTGGCTGAAACGCTGAACAGCGCCGACTATATAAGCCGGCGCCAGCTGCAGTTGAGCGGCTTGTGTTTAAACGGAACTAATAAAGAAGTCCCCTGTGATTGCTGTGTCTTGCCTCTACACTCCGCACACTCACATAAAAAATACAGCAACATATTTATTACATTTTACTGCATTTTTATTAATATTAATATACAAATACTGTATATGTTTAATTTTATCAACCAT
Organism: Laticauda colubrina; assembly: GCA_015471245.1. Lineage (NCBI taxonomy): Eukaryota > Metazoa > Chordata > Lepidosauria > Squamata > Elapidae > Laticauda > Laticauda colubrina. The sequence continues at coordinate 53,635,252 of BLBF01000004.1, read as the reverse complement.
TTACATTTTTATTCCTATGAGTAGTTGTCATAAGGGCCCCATGACACTGCTTTGCCTGGGACCCTTAATGCTGTTAAAACAGCCCTGTATGGGGGATGATCTCTTTTCAGAATCTTGTATAATATCAGACTTTATTCTCCTTCCAAAATCTCAAACATTCTTCAGACTGTAAGATCTCTGATATTTTCAAACATGGGAGAATCAGTTTTAATTCTCCCATGTTTGAAAAGATAGCCCATCAAATTTCATGAATTATTTTTTTGCAGGATCTATATGAAAAGTCCATCCATCCCTAATCTGTTCCCATCTAAATGTGCTGGAACTGCAATTCACAGAAATACACAATCCATTAAATAGGAACTGATTTTCCAAGACAAATCTAGAGAGCTTTGGATTCAGAAAATCTGCCGATGATACATACAGACCTTGCATACAGACATTATACACACAGAAATTCACATTAATATTAAAATCTTCAAAATTAATTGAGTTAAAGATGAAACCAAAATATTATTTACTGTAATTTTTAAATCAAATGTGTGTCATTAGAAGAACATTTTATTATTACTTAATAAAAACATTATTGTTTAATCATGGTCATAAAGCTTTACTTTATAAAGTTTATAAAGTTTACTGTGTTTCTCCTGATATAACAAATTTTCACTTTACATAAAAGGAAGACCTTGCTTAAGAACTGCTCTATTTAGCAACTATTCAAATTTTATGATGGCGCTGAGAAAGTAACTTTACTATTGGTCATTGCATTTACAACCATTGCAGCATCCCTGAAGCTGTATAATCGATATTTGAGCACTTTGCAATGGAAGGTATTTGCAATATAATATCCCCATAGTTATGTGATTGTCATTTGAACATTTCACAATCAGCTTCTAATAAGCAAAGTCAATGAAGAAACTGGAAGTAAATTCATACATTTTGATCACATGATGCCTCATTTAGCAACCTGATATGACTCACAATGACTGATGTTGGAAGTCCATCATAGTCACATGAAGTTTCACTTAACGATCATGATGCTTAACAACAGATTTCCTAGTCCTAATTGTGATAACTATATAAGGTTTATCTATTCTATAGGCAAAAACAAAAACAGTTTCACTTTTGATTTAAAAAAAATGTTCCTCACAACAGATCACAGATTTTTCACTATCTTTCTATCAGGATTTATTTGATTTTTATTCCACTTTCATTACTTTGCAAGTAATTCAAAGCAAGAGACATGCACAATACTCCTTTGTCTTCTAATTTCCCTACTACAACAACAATGCTATGAGCTGAGCTGCTACCTCAAAGCACATACATATATTTTTTAAATTTCTCCATCCCTTTTCTCCATCTATAGAAACTTTCTCTCAAGGACTTCTGGTTGTGCTCCTGTCGACTTGGAGCAGAATCCATGATTATGCATGGTTTCACTCTGTGCTTGTTTGTTGGAGGGTCCCAATTGGGATTAGAACCACCCTGGAGAGGTGGTGAAGAAAGGGGGATCTGCTGGAGGGTTGAGGGGAGACACATCTCCCCTCCCTGACAAGGAAAACCCCCTCTGAAAATGAGTTGCAGCAGTGGCCTAAAATGGCCACCAAGAAGATGGGAGGCAGTCTGGGAAAATAAGACTGTGCTGAGTGGTGAAGTTGTGAACAGTGTGGGAACCAGATGAAATATATGGACAGTAAAAGGTATCCTGGATTCAACAAGAAAATAATTTTTTTCATGAAAGATTGTAGAAGCAGCGACCAGGGAGAGTGAGAAGAAAATTGGAAATTTGTGAAATTGGTTTTGGAGTTTGAAAAGAATTAATTTGGAGGTGGAAAATCTAGAGGAAAATATTTGACTATAAAAGACTTGGAAATTGAACTGGATAATCATTTGGATTTGGTACTAAATAGGCATTAATTAAATGCTGGAATTGAACGTGTTCAATTCTAATAATAAATAATTCTAATAAAAAATAATCAAAGCTAATAATTGGAATTAGCAAAATTAATTAAAGCTTTAAAAAGGAAAAAAGTGAAAACAAAGGATAGAATGTGGAAACAGAATTGAGAGCACTTCCTAATTGTAAAGGAAAAATTTCAGTGACTTTTTAAAAAGTGCTTGGTCTATTTAAAATTGGAATTTGAAATGAAATAAGAGGAATTATAACAAAATTATAACAAAAATTCTGAAAAGTAAAATACAACAATATCACAGGAGAAAAAAAAGATACATGAAAATATTATTGTAAAGAGATACAGGAAGATTTTACCCTGGATTTGACTATTGGTTTTGAAAAGACATTTGAAAAGAAGTAATTGAATAGAACTGAGATATAAGATTTATATACATTGACTGCTCTGATAAAATATAAAAAATAAAAGACACTGGTTAAAATAAATTATTGGACATTTATATTGACAAGATAAGTGGAATATACATGGAAATAAAGTTGGAATTGCAAAGTGTGAAGGAGATGATGAAAGAAAGTTTGGAATTATGAAGTACAATGTTACAAAAACTGGAAATGGCAACGCAAATCAAAGAAGAACAAAGAGAACCAAAAGGGGTGGAGTTTAACAAGGAAGAAACCAGTCTTAAAGAACAAGTGGAGTAATGAACGCTGAGACAGGATAAAAAAGGAGTTAAAATTTAAAAAATTAAGGTTTGATGAGACAAAGGGAAAACTATTTTAAAGGGTAAGCAAAGGAAAAAGAAACAACAGAAGAGGGAATTGCACAGAAAGGGTCAGAAAAGGGAGGGTGACAAAGTAAAAAGTTGGAGAAGTATTTTCAGGGAACTAATAGGGAAAAAATGACAGGAAAGAGAAAACAAACTAAAATGAGAAGAAATTTTATTGTTCAGAGAATTAGAGACGATGGATTGCAGATAAGAGAGATTCTGCATGGAAGTATATTGTGGTCATTAAGAATATATGTATGTATGTATGTATGTATATGTATATGTATATGTATATATGTATATGTATATGTATATGTATATACGCACATACACACACCATCATTAGAATTGATGTTACATAAAGAATTATTGATAAACTAGATATACATTTAGTTTGAAATAGATATGGAAAGGAGAATATACTAAAAGAATATAAACTAATATTTTATAATGCGATGGAAAAAGTAAAAAGAAATATATGATTTTAAATTGATAAATTATTAATAATTTTAAAAAATATTGAATCAATTAAATGGGAATATAAAGTTAGTATGTAACTGGTTTTTGTTTTTTTTTTGAATAAATATATGATTAGAATATAATAAAGGGAATATGTGGAATCTGATGTAAAATATATATGTGTATGTTTACCTAATAGTAGTAAGGGACTATTATGGTTATATTGTTATAAATTTGTATAATGGGTTAAAGGGAGTAAATGGGGAAAATGTATAAGGGTGGCAAGCTCGAATTGGTAATAAAAGGGGAAAAACCTTTGAATGGAATAATTGTATGTAGAAAAAATTGCAAATTTGACAGATGTAAGAATACATGTACAATTATTATAAAAATTGAATAAGAATATAGATAATATTGTTTAACATGGCAGAAGAATATTTAAAGAAAAATGAAATAAGCTACAATATGAAATGAGATTGTATAAAAAAGGAGCTATGAATATAGAAATTGAATAAGAACATAGAAAATATTGTTAAATAATGTATGAGATTATTTAAACAAAAAGGTAACAAGTAATATTATGATTTTAATTTGTATATAAAAGTTGGTATATAATTATGGTCATGTTTGTATGGAAATGTAAAACCTAGAAACACATTGTTCATCTGATGAGATGTTTTATAAAAGATAAAAAAACCATTAATAAAAAAAGAAAATTATATCAAGGTACACAAATTCATCAATCTTTTCTTGTTTCAAATTTATGAAAACCTTCCAATAATTCATTTTTCTAATCAAACAAAACTATTATGATTACATTAATTTGCAGACTCAAAGTTGTACCAGACAAGGAATCAAATGTCCACTGCAAAGCATTTGGTTTCTTGGCCAACAGCACAGTATTATCTGCATACATAATAAATATACTTTCACATCCTCAATTAATGTATCTCTAATGTCACTGAAAGCATTCCTTTTCAATGATGCAGAAATATATTAAACAATCAAAAGAACAAATTTCTCCCTGCTCAACAAAATAATTTTTAAATCATTCTATTCTAATTCATGCTTCTATCATAAATCACCTTTCTCACATTTAGCAAAAAATTTTCAACTACATATTTGGGCAAAGCCTCCCACAATTTAAATGTATCAACTTTTGCACTTGTGTTTTCTCACAAATATCCAGTAAAAATTCCTCCATATGAATGTTATGTGATAATGGACAAAAATCTGGTCTGATAACCCCATGTCTGACATGAAGCCACAGTACAAGTCCAAAGTCTATTGTTGTCAACCTATGGTCAGAATTCTGCTGAACACCTTATCAGGCAAATATTGTTTTTTGTAGCCTCTCTTGCTAGCTTTTTCTTTACACAGGAAAACAATAATGGCAATCTTCTAAACATCAAGTGCAATGTATCTTTTTTTACAGTTTTTTATTTACTTTAACAAAAAACATTGACAAATACAAACATAAAACATCAAATAAAACCATCTTTCCATTGTTCAGTGTGTTGGTTGGTTCATATCTTTTGTGCACAATATCAACGGTCTTTCCTTACTAAATTTAAATTAAAATTCATATTATATAAATCAACTACATATATTATTGTTAACTCCTTATTAGACTTTAATTATAAATTCATGTCATCATTTTTGAGCAAATCTCAACTTTTACAAAGCCTAGTTCATATTATTATTAATTTCATTGTAATCAATTATAACATATTATATTGTCTTTACTGTCATGTCATGTTTATATTATCATATATTTTATTTCCCTATTTTCTTATCTAGCCATTGATAAAATAAATCCCAAATTTTATACTATTCTTTATCTTCTTGGTCTCTAATTGCTAATGTCAATTACTCATTTCTGCACATTCCATTATTTTCTTAATTACCTTCTCTTCTATCAGGATTTTCCCATTTTTTCAGTTTTTGGCAAATACAATTCTAGCTGCTGTTAAAACATTTATAATCAAATATGTTAATTCTTTACTGTATCCTTCAGGTAAGATACCTAATAAAAATATCTCTGGTTTCAAGTCTATGTGCTGTTTTATCATTTTTTCCAGTCATGTATGAATTTTAGTCCAGTATTTCTTGGCTTCCACACACGTTACCACAAATGGTAAAATGATCCAAGTATCTGATGACAGTTCCAACATTACTCTGATTTATTCCTGAACATCCTTGCTATTCTTGCCGGGGTAGATGCCACCTGTAAAACATCATACAAATTCTCTTTATATGCTGTTGACATTGTTATTTTCTAGTTTTGAGACCATAATTTTTGCCATTTCTCTAAAGTCTATCCCATATCCGGAATTTTTCCCCCAAGCAATCATTGTTTCTTTAAATTGTTCTTCTTCTAATTTAATTCCAAGGAAATATCCATATAATTTTTTAATCACCTTCTCATCAGTACCTGTCAATATTCCATCTAATTCAGTAAGTTCATTATAAAATCCTTCTGTTTTACAATCTTTATCATATCTAGAATGTGCTTGCACATGTGAATACCAGTTTACCTATATTTCTAGTTCAAGTTCTTGCTTAGATTTGAATTCACCCTTTTTATTTAATATTTCACCACATCTAACTGTATGTTCCATTTTATAAGCAATTGGATATGCAAAAGCCTCAATAGTTGAGAACTAGACTGGTATTTTCATGTAATGTTGTTTTCTTATTTTCTCCCAAGTTAACAATAAAGCATCTCGAAATGTCTAGCACAAATGTATCTTAACACAACATTAAAAGTGACACAACCATTCGTATTCATATTCATATCTGAAATTTTACCCCCATCTGCAGCCTTACCATTGTGCAATAACCTCCCAGCATTTATGGCCTCTTTTCATCCATTTTCTTCTTGGACGCTAATATTTAATGGTTTTCAATTACACTCTTCAATATAACATTTACCATCCCCATAAATATCTATAAATTACTTCTTCCAGTATCCCAAATTATGTCATCAATTTTATTTTAAATTCTATTTAATGCTAGATGTATCTTATTTAGCATCTGTTTATCCCTACATTCATTTGTAAAACGATCTTTTATTTTTATTAAAATTACTCTGCATTTTCTCTGCCTTTTGTAATCTCAAGTATTTCTTATTCCCTTTGACTCTTTCCCTGAAACTTTCTCTCTATATACATTATACTTTTTTTCTCATATTCGTTTTTCACATTCTCAAATGTATAATTTTTTCATCCACACTTTAATAATTTACCAAGCATATTTCCTACGTCGCACAATTCTGTAAACATTTTTTCATATTGTTTCAAGTCATTTTCAGATCTTCTTTCCTTTTTATTTATTCTGATTTAACTTTTACATCCTTACTTTTACATCCTAGTTTAACTTTTCTTTTTCCCTGGTTTTTTATGTTCACTACTTTCCAAGAAAAAAAAAAATCATTTTTAATCCTACCCCAAATAGGTTGTTCCTTATTCAGAATTGTTCCCCATCTCTGCATTCTTCGTCAATTCTCTCAAACTTTTGTTATAAACAAGATATTTTTCTAAATAGATATTCATTTTAAACAGTCTCTTTCTTTTCATTCATGGGTCGCCAAATGGCCCAGTCACCTTTTTTATACTCTTTTATCTTGTTTCCAGCTATCCATTCATGTCAGTTACCAGAATAAGTGTTTCCCTTTGGTTGCATTCATTGAGAAATATAAACCCATTTTTTTCCAACACTCATCTCTGGTGCTTCTGTTATGATTCACTAGAACACAACATTTATCTCTTACTAATGCACATACACTATTCCTTTCTTTATATAAGTACACATTTTAGATATCATTTGTTCCGTTTGGAAATAAGTCGTGTGAGACTGGGTTCCAACAACAACTCTTTTATTTCAATAAGGAATGCAATGGTAATGGAACAACAGCCCAAGCCACGGCAGCCCGTGCTATATCGGCTTGTTCGCGGCTTGTGGCCAGTGACAGTACTTTGAGTGTTCCCACCATACGGCGGGCCACTCGGGTTCGTTCCCTAAATAGCCAATCCGAGAACGGCCTTCTCAGCCAATCAGATCAAGGCACGTGGAGCCTACCAAGTTCCATACACAACATCATTAATGTAGACTTTCTGACATATATTTTAACCCTTTCATTTAAAATTTATCCTGCACCTTCACTTCACATTTGTTTGGGAATAAAAAATAATGAAATAAAAACCTATAGAATAATTACTATATTATTTTCTGAGTATTGCTGTTCCTGATAATTAGCCAAAAAAAATGAGCCAAAGTTGAATGGAAGTGCCTCCTTAGAAAGATCACAAAATGAGATAGAAAGATCACAAAATTTCATATACCTCATTTTGTGATCTTTCTAAGGAGGCACTTCCATTCAACTTTGGCTCCTTTTTGAGAAGCTAAATAAGATGAGAAATCCTCAAACGATTTCATAGATAAAAACTAGGCTGGAATGTAAAAAAAAAAATATCTAGATAATTCAAATAATTAAGTACTTTTGTATTATTACCAAGCTATCTATATAGTTGCATGCATCCATGCAATCACCAGAAATTGAGCTAAATTCAAGGGAGGCTTTATTATTCAAAAGTAAAATCACATTTGTTCTCATGAAACTCAAAGATATATTCAGAACAGATAAAACAAACAGTAGAAAAACATGAGATATTACTCTAAACTTCAACGGTGGTTGTTGAAACTTTTTCAGAAAGTATCAGTATTCAGTATCAGTATTAAGCATGGTAATACTAATATCATCAGTATTAAGTATGGATCTTAGCCACACCAGTGGTGGGATTCAATTTTTTTTACTACCGGTTCTGTGGGCGTGGCTTGAGGTGGTATTTGTCAGTTCTCCAAACTACTCAAAATTTCCGCTACCACTTCTCCAGAACTGGTCAGAACCTGCTGAATACCACCTCTGTGCCACACTAGTAGACCCTAAACAACTGCAGAACTTTCTTGCACTTCATTGATATATATGAATAAAACTGATACAAATATAGCCTACTAATATATTGTCGATAAGCAAAATAAAAAAGCAGCAAAATAATGAAATCTACCTAAACATTTGTTTTTTTAGGTATATAGACTCAAATAAATCTGCCATGCACGATACCACACGTATACCATTGATTCATATATTTCAACATTAATTCATCTCATCCTACTTGAGAGGAAAAATTATATAATCCTCTGTAGAACTTATTAATTTTAAACAAAATTTTCTGATTATAACAACAGTGAATATGAATGGCTACAAACAATAGAACAATATTTTTAGTTCATAAGCTTTAGGAGAAATTCCCTGATTATGTTATATATATCCCTCACTTCTTCCTTAAAAGTAAGTTGGGTTAATTAACATCAGAGCAACCTAATTCTAAGTTTAAATACAAAGTAATTTGCATCTGAAACATATTACTTCACTGTATTAAACATAGTAAACTAAAAATTATAGAACATTATAGAATTCTATTCAAGAAAACATTTTACTATGAAATGAACATTAGCACACGAGATTATAAAACCAGCATGTAGTAATTAGAATTTTACTGAGTTATTACAATTTAAAAACAGAAATAGATCACAATAAGTTATGTATGCCTGTTTAATAAAATGTTCAGTATCTCTGAAATTTAAATAGGGAAAACATAGTTTCAGATATTTGATTGACCTCAGACCATATATGGATAAATACATGGCTGTCTGTTGTGAATTATCTCATTTATTGTAATTGAATTAATCAATATTAAGGCTAGATTTAGTGTAACTGCTCATATTAGTAAGTTTCCGTCATATGAACAATTAAAGTAAGAAGAAAGCTAGCATATTAAACAATACAGTGTAAAATTGGTGTAGAAATTAAACCAGATGCAAAAATGTTACCTTCAGTATCTATACAGAAATAGACCCATTCCCATATATATTGTTTATTTGTTTAAATTTAGAGGTTGCCCTAATACAAAGTTTGTATTACAATGTAATGTAATGCTTGTACTGATGTATTATTACATTAAAAAACTTAAAAAACAGTAATATCAGAAAGAAAAACCAACCCTGAACACCAAAAAGGACAATCATAATAACCCAAAAAGTATCCACCCAAAACACAGTAAAAAACATAACCCCCAGTGCAACCCAGATCAATCTACTCCAGGATAAAGAGCTGTCCTTTGAAATTTATAGATCTTTATCTACAACTGGTCCAGTTGGGGTTGGTACACAGATGTATTTTATTTCCCAATTAGGAGAGACTGAGGAATTCAAAATCATCTTGCCAGCTTTGTGCTGAAGGAAGACTCTTCTTGCTCATAGTCCAGCATTGTAACTACTAATATACTGGGGTCTCTGACTTAAACCATATACTGTATACTCATTTATACACATCAAGCAAGAAAAAATTATATGCAATAATGCAAGTAGTGGCACCAAAATGCAAAATGACATTTGTAGATTGCAGATATTTATATGCATGAGCATACATTAATATAACTGCTTTGTCAATCTGATCAGTGTTATATGCTTAGAAATATCATTGTAAGAATGACACCTATCATTGGTCAATCTCAGAGAAAAAGAAAAAGAAAAAACAATGGAAAAAAGAAATTGTTAAGAAGATGATATGTCTATGAGAAAGGACTGAAAAGATTCAAAGAAAAATTGAAAGAAATATTCACAGAACAAATGGGTTGAAAGGCAGTCTCTGTTTGAAGTTCTGTGAATTGATGGGGAGTGCTTTGCAGCTATTGGCACATGATTTTTTCTGAATACATTACATACTTTATATATGTGTTGTAATAATATAATCTAATCTAATACATAATATCTCATATAAAAATATACTCAAAGACCTAACATGCTATTTTGTTAATTTCTGTTGAGTTCTTCAGTTCTGAATACATCTCTGAAAAAGATGCAATTATGAGTTAAATATGGGATCTTGTGAATAGAACATTATGAAAATTTTGGACTCCTCCATTTAATGCAAAATTTCATCCAGGATCCTTTTGGAATTTTCTTATATAATACTTTTAATTAATTGGACTCTTTTGGGTTCAAAATATAATAGATTTACTATTTCTTTTATTATTAAAACTGCAGTGTATTATTTCAGAGAATCTGCTTTAATGCCTTTTCTTATGCTAAATTGGTGATGATAGAAGTAGTCCATAAATTAAAGTTTATTAAAAATGATATAATAGATGCTAGGACCCTTGTATTATATTTTTACATTAATGAATGAATGATAAGAATGAATTTTCATTAGTTGCTATGTTAAAAGATAAGTGCTCGTTATTCCTGCTAGCATTGTTGATATTAACAAAATTTAATGACATCTTGATTTGCATCTGCAGCATTTGCAACCTCTTCTGATATGTATCAGAAGTAATAATTAAATCTTATGACATTTAAAAGACTTATAATTAGCTGTTATCTGTTATCAATAAATAAATTTGGGGTGCAAATTTTAAAAAGTGACCAGAATAAGAAACTGAGGATATCTATTTTCCATTGGAGAATTTCCTGAACCATATGAGATTTTAGATTGCAGCTTATACAACAAATACATCAGCATTACTGGGCTCCATTTTGTTTGTACAGAAAATTAATTACATCATCTTGCTGTTAGAAATGCCTCAAAATAACACTGTAGTAAATACGCAAATACTGTAATAACACCCTTTTGCAATGTGGTAAAGTTACTGTATTCTGGGAAGAATTAGTGATATGGATAAATGTGATTTTGAGACAAAGTTTAATATTTTCAGACACACACATTCCTATTACTAACTATATGGAAACTGATAACTGGGTGATGGAAGAATTCTCTATGCTCTTATAATTGGCAATTGAAAAGACAAGTTTATGACTCTAATTGCTGAATAGAATTGTGAACAGTGAATTTATATTATATAGTGAATATATAACACTGAATAGTGTTATTTATATTTAATGAATAAATTGCCTATATATCTAGGTTATACATGGATGATTACAAAGGAACGTGGCTATCTTTTACCAAAGCATGTAAAACAGTTTTAATTAATAAACCAAAAAATGTCTTTAGGAAGCAACATGCTTCAGAAATGAATGGAGTGGTTACAGAGGGCAGGTTGATTTAGTGCACACCAGATTTTGAAGAGCTGCTTTCTTAGCTTTTGGTTAATAGTTGGGGGTGGTTGGGTCTATTCCACAGCTTTCTGTAATCTTATTGTGTTTTAGATGGAAAACTCCTATTTTTGGCAGATGTGCCACAATAATTTGACAGTGCAAGTGGAGGCATCTATAAAGCTAGAAAAAAGAGTAGATGGTTCATAACAGATATAACAGATAATCAGAGTTGGAAGGGACCTTGTAGGTCATCTAGTCCAATCCCCGCCCAAGCGGGAGATCCGACACCATTTCTGACAAATGGCAGTCCAATCTCTTCTTGAAAGTCTCAAGTGATGGCACTCCCACAACATCTGAGAGCAAGGTGTTCCATTGGTTGATTGTTCTCACTGTCAGAAAGTTTCTCCTTATTTCTAGGTTAAATCTCTCCTTGTTCAGTTTCCATCCATTATTCCTTGTCTGGCCTACAGGCGCTTTAGAAAATAGCTTGACCCTTTCCTCCCTGTGGCAGCCCCTCAAATATTATGTTTCACATCTCTGCTTTATGGCTGAAGTAGTAGATAACATATAGTCTCTTAAGTATAGGAAAGTGAATTATAGGTGCTGCAATAGCAATCAGAAAAATATATGCAGTCTGATCATGCAATGAAGTAATCCTACATAAAAATACTTCTCTATGTCCCCCCCCCCCCCCAAAAAAGCCCTATCTCCTATTTTCCCCCCCTGGAATCAAGGCCATTAACCCATTCATAAATAAAAACTAATATTTTATTATGTGTCTAGTCAAAATGGGCATATAAGAGTACAACTACCAAGACTAAACAGTTGCTGAGATCTTAAATGAGAACCGCAAATAAATATTGTCATGATCTTTTATCTGCTTCTTGCTTCAAAAAACTTCACCAATTTTGCTAGATACAGTACCATGGGCCATAGAAAAGATCTATGGGGATCACAGATAATTCTAGACCATAGATTATCTATATATGAATCAGTGTACATTGTGATCCTTTGCTTATTCTTCTTGTTGCACTTTCTCTACAGCCTTAATCACCTCCCAGTTAGACTATAGAAATGTGCTCTGTTAGGGATAACATTGTTCACCCTAACTGTTTTAGGTGAAATAATAACTATGAATCATAGTTAGTGTATGCAGCTTTAAATGTAAAATAGCAATTGTGGGTGTGGTTATGAAAACCATATAAAAGTAGCAAGGCTACAGCTTGCTCTCTCTCTCTCTGGCTACTGCTTGGAAGCAAGACTGCATTGCTCGAACGGGAGAGACAACAACGGACTGATTTATGTGAACTGACAATAGGATATTCTACATGGACTTTGCTAACTGAATATCCCTGAATGGACTGACTACATGGTAAATGAATAT
>BLBF01000004.1:53508728-53613979 GCA_015471245.1 Laticauda colubrina | reverse complement strand
AATAAAGTCTATTTATGATTCACACACTTGCTTCATTTCTTTTTTTTAATAAAGTCTTGGTGGAAACTTTTAGAAATGGTTTAATCCTTTGCATGCTTGTGGGATGGGTAAGGATAGCTTTGGGATGGGTTAGGATACCTGTGGGATGGGTAATAGCTGTGGGATGGGTTAGGATAGCAGTGGGATAAACCTCCAGTGCAAGCATAGTGGGACTGTATGGTCCACCCTCCCAGGTGCCACACCTATGGCCCTTTATTATCAATAATAATGTAATAATTATCCACACATGTCAACATAAACACAACTCTTATTTAAACGCCCTGTTCATTGTAGGCCAACCAAACATACATGGCCCAATCTCATCCGTGTGATGAGACAGGCTGAAGGAAGCATCCATTAAGCATTTACCATCCTGTCTTGCCACTCCACTGCTCCAGCTGGGGAGTTGAACCAGTGTCTCAGTAGGTTGCGCTGCTTCTTCGCCTCACGTGAGACTCTGTTGGGGCCTTGCACATCCTCAGTGTCTATGAGGTTTCACCCTTGCCTCCATTGCCCAGGCTCCATGTCCCCATTGCCTTGTTGGAGGTCCCCGACCCTGTTCTGCAAGACTGGGTAGCGGGTGCACATGAGATTGTGCAGGATGCAGCAAGCTTCCACGATCCTCCTCATGGTCTCTGGGCTATGCTGCATGTTGGTGAGAAGTACCTGGAACCTGTTGGCCAGGATGCCAAAGGCGTTTTCCACCACCCGTCTTGCCCTGAACAGCCTGTAGTTGAAGATCCTCTCTTCATGGGTGAGGTATTTGGAGGTGTAGGGCTTCATGAGGTAGGTTGTGAGGGAGAAGGCGTCATCCCCCACGATGAAATAGGGCACATCTTGCTTGTCGTTGGACAGCGGGTCTGGATCTGGGAAGCCCACCATGAGGTTGCCTTCCAGCCCCTCCTTGAGGTCACTGGCGTTGTATAACTGGGCATCTGAAGATGACCCGTTGCCTGAAGCATCAATGTACATGAACTTGTAGTCTGCATTGACCATGGCGAAGAGGATGATGCTGAAGAAGCCCTTGTAGTTGTGATAAGTGGACCCCGACTTGGCTGGAGCTTTGCAGGCCACGTGCTTGCCATCTATGGCTCCAACGGTGTGGGGTAAGTTCCACTTCTGATACCACTGCTCTGCAACTTTCTTCCATCCTTCTTCAGTGGAGGGGTACTGGAGGAGCTCCTGCAGGTATTCTTCGATGATGGCCTGCACCACTTCTCTGACCACAATGCTGATGGTGTTGTGTGGCAACCTCCAGCCGTACTGCATGTTCCTGTAGGTGGTCCCTGCGGTCAGGTGGCGCAGAGTCAGTGCCACCTTGAGCCCAGGTTCCAGGCTGGGCCAGAAGTTGTTGTTTGCCTTGGTCAACCTGGGTGTCAGGCGCTGCACAACTTCGTCAAAACATGGCTGGAGGCATCCTCATGAAGTTCTGGAACGCCTGAGTGTCTTCGTTCCTGAGCTCCACCATCAGCTTGTTGTACAGTCCGTACTCTGCTCTTCTCCTGATCTATTTTCGGACCCAGACGCTTCTTGGCCACCTCTTTTTCTTCCCATAGTAGAGTTCACAGAGCCTGTAGATGGTTTCACACTGTTGCAGAAGGATGGTGGCTGCCGAAAGGACTTTGTCACAATCCATGGTGGACATGACTGGAAGAGTCAGATGAAGGCTGCAGAGGTCTGCACAGCTTGGCTGCTGTTCTGAAAGTGAGATGCAGGCGAGTTGCTCCCCCTTTTTATAGGCAGTATAGGTGTCCCTTTGCATCCTCTAGGCATCCTCTAGGCATCCTGTAGACATCCTTAATATCCGAGATAGGTCCCCTCTGCGAACATTTTTTCCGTTTTAAACGCTTTGTTTCCATGCTGCATCCTTTCTGCATCCGTTCTGCGTCCGTTCCGCTTCCTCCCTGCGTCCGGGCGGATGCAAGTTGCACGGATGCCTAGCGGATGCCTAGCGGATATAGCGGATGCATAACGGATGCGTAACGGATGTGTAGCAGATGCAGAACGGACGGACTGGATACATTTTCCGCGCAAAAGTTTTGAGCAGCCCAAAACTTTTGGAGTGGATGAAACGTCCATAAACGGATGCTGGACAGATAGAGAGGAAGCAAAACGGAGGCAGTGAGTACATCATGTTTTCCAATGGATGGCAAGCTTTTTTGTCCGTTTTACATCCTCTTTGCATCCGTTGGTTCAGTGTGACATGGGCTTAAACTATAACTTGGGAACCCAACTATTATTACAACTTAGCATGTGATGTGAACCCACCTATTTGTGACATAGTCAGCAAGCCATGCTTAAACAATTCCAGCCATTGTCAAGCCATTTTAGAAGGCTAAAAAAGTTTGGAAAAAATTATTAAGTAAATGACATATTAGTGAATCTTAAAAATAAATGTGTATATTCATCATTTATACAAAAGTACAATTATTCTTCCTTGGTAGGAGGCCCTTGATAGGGCCTCTTAGAGAGTTTGGGTAACTGAGTTCACAATATACCTGGTGTTCAGTTCAATAATTTAAAACTCAGTAGGTTCATCAAATTGGAGAAAAAGTAACATCATATAAAAAATAGGCATCATTATATGTTCCCATCATATCTAAAGAACAGCATTACCTTAAAACAAATTATCTGTTTAAAAAAGAGCAAATCTCCTCGGTAATATGAATGTATTAATCTACAGCTCACATTAGCCTTTTACCCTTAAGTGGTACAAATCAGCCCAAAGAGAATGTCTTACAGCTCTTGCCAGGAAGTGGAAAAAAAACAAACCCGGACTGTGCCTTGCCTCACGTATCTGGCTAGTTATTAGTGGAGATATCTCTATGGTTGTCATGGAGGCCATGCAGTCCCAAGCTGACCCTAAAGGAAGAGTTAGTCTTGGCATAAATGGTAAGGCTGTTTCTAAACAACAAGCTATTACATGATAGTTGCCAATACTGTGTGAAAACACATTTCTATGAGTCCCCTGAAAAAAAAAATGCACGTTAATACTCTTGATGAAGATAACTACAGGAATAAACAATACTTTACAATCAGTTTGCATGGTACCTAAGAGGTGCACAAAAAGTAGGGGGGCATGGAGGATTTCTATCTGGAACAGGAAACGAGAAGAGGAAGAATGGCAAATATAGGGAATAAATGTAAAACGGGCCACAGTGGGATTCACAGAAAAGAACTACATTGAATAGAGTGTAGTTGAATAGAGAAAACCTTTTTTGGATTCATCCCATGGGGAATTTTGTAGAAATCACATTTCTTTTGAACAAAGTGAAATATGGTTACAGCTACTGTCCTATCAGAGAAAGCAAACCAACCTAATTAATAATTATTATTTAGCTACAGGCTGCTAAAAACACTAAATGATGTTTTATTTTTTTATACAATGAAAATAAGTGCTGCTTAAGTTGCTATCACAAACAAAAGCATCAATACTAGTTGAAAAGTTGAAAATCGGATCCCATTCCAATCTCCCTGCTGGTATTAATTTGGTAATCCTAGGTTAGAGAAGATGCTTTAAAATTAATACTTCAATAAAAAGAACTTAACAATTGTAAATCATTAGATTGTTCTTTTAAGACCAAACCCCAATGAACCTAGATTCTGGATGTTTTCTCTCATTGTGATGAAATGAGTGGACGTTAGCCAACCAATCTATAAATATATGTAACAAATTTTAAAATGATAAAGGTCTTCTTTTCATATTGTTGGTTTCCCACTCTCATCAGCTCTCACGAGCAGAGTTAATGACCAGGAACCAAGGACAGGAATCAGGACAGGAATGAGGACAGATCACATCAAGATATAATCAATCATGAGTCTGCATAGATATGTAAGTATTCTATTTCCTTGTTCTGTACCCTTTTAAGAGATCTACAATAAACTATCTGTTTTTTCAAGCTTTATAATAGAAGGGGCTCAATTCCTATATGTGTATCTACACCACACATGTACAGTATGTAAGCCATATTTTTTTTCCAAACAAAAATATAAAATATTTTCATTACTTGCTCAGAATCCCACAATTTGACATGGAAGATACCTTTTATCATTAGTTTTATTACCATTGTTCTAATTCTGTTTATTACCACTGCTGCATTGTTAATGTTTATGTTCCAATTTGTTATAATTCCTCAGGGTAGTGATTGCCTAAATTTGTTGAAACTTTACTCCAGCATAATGTGGGAATAGTTCATACTTAAGTTTGGCACTTAAACATGAAAGATATAATGTAAACTTGTGATCTCTGTTGAACTTTTGACACTATACAAACGCACACACATGAATTGATTCCCCAACTGCATAGCAATAAATTTATTTCAATAAAATTGTTTTGGCAGATAGCCAAATAAATTTTCATACAGATTCAGATTGTTATGTCACCCTGAAACTATTCATTTCCTTAATCTTGCTCTTTCAAAAAAATATACTGATGTTGGATGCTTTTCTTTCTTACAAAAAAAAGATAATAATACTTTATTCGCGGTCACAGACCAAAACACAAGTACAACAAAGAAGAACATGGGAAATTAATCTATGGACTAACTCTAGAGTCTAAGAATAGTAGCAGGTTACTTAGAGAACAGACCTAAAGTGGCAGCTCTACATTGATGTTGCCCAGCAACAGCATAAATCAAGGGAAGCTTGATCAATTTCTTATAGGTACAAAATAAAAAAAAACTTGCATGTCCCACTTCATATATTTTGTAAATACATGTTCCTCTCATGCTTATCTTACCTCTAATCTAAATAAAGTTATAAAATTGTTAATTAACTGAGTCCAGTTTTCTCATTATAATTATATAACATCTGGAAAGCCATGTAAGATGTGAAAGTAAAATATCCTTCAGATTAAGCTAAACTCCTTCCAATTTCATGGAACCATCTGTACTGCATCTTTCACATGAAAATAAGATTTAATTCACTTGGAAAAATTGGCTCTCTGTATGTGAATCACTTTCTTACATAGGAGTGTCAAATTTTTGACTGTTGTACCTATATATATTAAGTGTTGACAATGGCAGGGGTCTTAAGATTATTCTAATGTCTCTAATTTTTGCAGAACAAGATTTTGGAGATCAAACAGCTACAACTCTTTCTAGAGCCATCATCTTCAAGTAAGCATTTGTATACACTGATTCTCTTCATTCAGTCATTTTCAGGATTCTAGTTTCCAAGAGAAAAAAAAGTAAAGCAAATTAGTTCCACCTAGTAGTAATTTGTTTGTGAATCTAATTATGTTATTACTTTTTTACACAAGAATCTACCTTAACTGCACACAGGGTAGGCCTTAGCTATTATTTTGGTCCTCAGAGGCAGTTGCCACAGAAGGAAACAGAGATGGAAATGGTCTGGCTTAAACTTTCACCATCTGGTAAGGGGAGGGATTTAAAGATCATAAACTGTTTTACTCACTAGGGGAGATATAATAAATAATGAACCAATGCAGTTCAATTACTGTTATTCCCAGCACTGAGGGAAAATCTGTGTTCAGACTAGGTAACTTTGGGTCACTCAGTTTCCCAACCAACCTACCTCACAGGGTTGTTGTCAGGAAACCTTATAGGAATGCCAGCCATACTGCCTGGAGCAGGAAAGGCAGGATATAAATCTAACAAATATCAAAACAACAGCAAGAGATCAGCATGCAATTCCCTTGGTGACGCTCCTCTAACCTCAGACATATTATTTCTGAAGAACCGGATTTATCCCCACGCAATTCATCTCAGCTTCGCCTAAATCCATGAAGTCTCCCCTTCGCCCAACAGCGTCCCGGATCCTTTTAAAAATAAGAGAAAGCGAAGGCTCACCCTACACGCGACGTCGCGGAAAGGGCAGGGAAATACAGAATACGGAGCTGAAGAAGGGGAGGCGAGATTTAAAACCGCACTCATGCGAAGGTTCCCCCTTTTCCTCAAGCGGCAGCCCCCTGCCCGAGAGAAGAATCGCGACGCCCCTCGCCATGCCTGACTTGCAGCCCCTCGCGGGGGTGGGGAGAAACGCGGTTCGGCCCTCCCTTTGTGATTGCGGGCGCTGCAGTGCGAAGCGGCGGGCGTGAAGCTTCCACTTCCCTGGGATTTCATTTCGGGGGGAGGGGGGGGAGGGGGGGTGCAGGCAGAACAGAAAGCAAGAGAAAAGATCCGCCATATTCCTGCCTTACCACGCCCGGAGAGCTGAGCTACTGAAATCCGTCTGGCTACACAGTATATGCACCAGTCTCTGCCACCACCCCATCCCTCCCCCCCCCCCACTCCGCGCCTCCCGCGGTACCCACCCCCGTTTCTTACACCAAAGGAAAGGCGGAACCGAGAAAGGAAAGAGCTGGCCCTCCCTGGCTGTCGCTGCTGCTGCTGCTCCCGCTGCCGCCGCCTTCGAAGACAAGCAAGCGCAGCCATCTCTCTCTCTCTCTCTTTCTTTTTTTCTTTCTTTCTGTTCCCCCCTTTCTCTTCTCCCGCAGGCTCCCTAGCGAGGGAAGTTGGCTTTCCAGGAAGCAGCCCGGAGGGTTTCTCGGGGCCAGGGGCAGAAAGCCGTGTCTCCTGCGCGCGACGCTTGGGGGGGGGGGGGGGGGAGCCGCCGCCGCCGCGTTCGGGAAAAAGGCAGCCGGAGGAAGCGGGGAGAAAAAAGCGAAGGAAATGGACGGGCTCGGAGAGGAGGGCGGCTTCGGGCGCAGACGTTAAGGGCTTCCCGGCAGAGAAGGGAAGAGCCGCGCGGTTTGCTCGAGAGTCGGGAGAGGCGGCGGCGGCGGCGGCGGCGGCAGCGCAGGAACAGAGAGGGAAAGGGTAGCAAAGCGGGGTTGTTCGCAAGCAGGACGCTTTCGCTTTCTTGCAGGGCAGCGCGCTGAGCTGCTGCTTCTGTTTCTCCGCGGCTTGGCGCAGGATTGAAGGGAGAGAAGGACTCGGAAGCGGCGAGGGTTTCCAAAGGCAGGCTCGGGGGTGGGTGGGTGGGATATAGGTGGGTGGGTGGGATACCTGCCCGGGGGGGGGGGGCCGGGGGGCACGTCGCGGAGGTGCCCGGGCGTCTCCGCGTCTTGGCAGCCAGGGTTCTCCCCGGGGCTCGCCTTGCCTTTGCCCGCGCCTGCCGACGGGAGGGGCGCTCCGAGTGAGGAGCGGGAGGGCTTTCTGGCGCTCGCGGCTTTGTGGCTTCGGGGTCTGCGTGTTTTCGGGGGGCGGGAGGGGGGGGGGGCTGCGCCTGAACCAGCTCGGAAGAATGACTCTGGAGTCCATCATGGCGTGCTGCCTGAGCGAGGAAGCCAAGGAAGCCAGGCGGATCAACGATGAGATCGAGAGGCAGCTCCGCCGGGATAAGCGGGACGCCCGCCGAGAACTCAAGCTGCTGCTGCTGGGTAAGATTTAGCCGGCGGCGCCTGTCACCCCATTTGGGGCAGCTGCTTTTCTCCCCCGCCCCCCCCCCCCTTTCCCACTCCTCTCCTCCCCCCACCTCCGGTGCCAATCTTGCAACGTCCCAGACGAAAGAGGGGGACGGCGGAGGAGCTTAGGTCTACCTATAGCCCTAAGAAGAAAGGGGTGATCCTGGGTGCGCTGATGCGTGTTGTGTGTATGTATGTATGTGTATGCACACGACAGCGCTCACAAGGATAGTGGCCGTGCGTTATTTGGATGTATTCCCGTGCAGTTGTGCACATCGTGGCTGTAGCTAAGCTGCCGTAGGAAATCAGAACTTGGGTCCCTTGGCATGAAAGGTGTGTTTAAACGGCAGCCCAGGGAAGGGACCGCAAGGGAGAATTGTAACCGCTTCCCGCTTCCTTATTCCTCTTCATTTTTGCAACGGGATTTTGCCATCTCCATCCCTAACGAGATGCGTTATCCCGGGGCGGAGGATGCCAGAATGCCTCGCCTTAGCCTCCTCGGCCCCTTTTCCTCTCCTGGCGTTTGCCCGCCGTCTCCTCCTGCCTTTTCCGAGCATGCCGCGTGTCTGCAGCGAGTCGAATGGCTGCTTGTGCTTGCTGTGGGTGGTTTCGTGTGGAGTGGACGCCTTCCCGAAAATGGAGAGAAAGAGGCGAGGCTGGGTGAAAAGGGAGAGAGGAGAAGTCGAGCAAGATGCCGAGCTTCAGGCAGAGATGGGTGGCAAACGCCTGTTGTGGGAATGGGAAGAGAGCAAGGAGGGGAAACACAGCCCCCAACCCGCCTTTGCCAAGGCTGACCTGTGGCTTTTCTTGAAAGGCAGCAGGATCTGAACACAAGATCAGGTGGAAGGCAAGCAAGGGTCTGGATCCAGCTTTCTGCCAGAGGCTGGCTGTGAACTGGGAATCTTTTGTTGGTACAGAAAGAAGGCGGCTTTGAATCAGGGACACCTATAATTGGTGAGCTAGATAGGTGTGAGAATAGGAACCTGTGGAGTTGTTGCCATTTGGGGGTTCAAGCCCCTTAAATTAAAGACACATGGGAGACAGAAATACGGTATCCATTTGGTGAGAGGATGTATATCCTGCTGTAGCATCTTCAAAGGGGGAGGCTGTAACTAGGAATAATGGCTTGGGAAAAAATGTCTGCAGTACTGTTTGCTTGGAAGGCGTGGTGTTATAAAACTGCCATGTGTGAACATCACAAAGAGCTCATGGCTTTATTGAAGCCTGCCTCTGTTTTGTACCCAGAAATAATTCCTCAGTCTTAGGGACGTTTTCCATTAAGAAAAATTAAAAATGGTGGGTAGCTGAGAAAACAAACTCTGCATTTAGGGGCTGCTCAGCAACCTAAATGCCTTTTTTCTTATGTAAGTTTTGCTGTGTAGTTCATATTGTTACAGGTAGGACAAGAATATAATAGTGCAAAGAAAAGGATCTCTGGTCTTTGGGCTCCATCGACTCAGTCTTGTCAGGAGCAAGCAGATGTGAAATAAAGAAGTTGAACTTTTCTTTGTATTGTCATAAGAAGATCCAGGTAGAATATAACACCTTTGGGCAAGTTATTACTCGGCTCTTTACCAGTCCACACCAACCTTCTCAGAGCTGATGCCTTCATTTGTGATGACACTACAACTATCAAAATTAGTTGGGCGTCTGCAGATTTTGGACATTATAATTCCAATGTGTCTGGAGGATGCCAAGTTCAGGAATGCAGATCAATGTTATCAGAAATTAGTTCCTTGGTTGCTGATTTATTAAAAAATCTTTCGTCTTTAAGTACAATTTCAGAGTGGAGAAAAAGGGGATGTGTGGAAAGTCCATTTGGAAACTTGGTATCTTCCTTATGAATGTTCATGTTTACTCATAGCTGAGAAATTAACCCATACCATTTTGTCTTGTAACAAAATCAGTGTGTCTGTTTTTTATTATTAAATTAAGATGATTTGATATATAAATAGCAGATTTTTTGTTTTCATTGTTTGTGAACATAAGGAGTTTTGTTTGTTAGAATAATGTCCATATTGCTATGCTAGTTAAAAACTTGACCCTATTAATTTTGTGCCTCATTTAGAAATATATCAGTTGCCACTCTGGAGGAAAAATAGGAATGGGTCCGAAGATGGGTGCATGCAGCCAAATTCTTACAGTATATAACAGTTTTCTTGGGTTTTTTGTCTAAAAACAAATGCACTGTTCAAACCTACCAACTTTTCTATGAACATTTCAATTATGTGCGTACAGAGCTTTCCAATTAAGCTTTCCAAAGGTTGGTAGATTAAGACTATTGTCAGCAAACTGGTAGTTACACAAATGGAGTTGACATTCAATAAGTTGCAAGCAAATTTAGAACTGTAATGGGCTCCTTTAAAAGAAATCTCAGTAAGATTTTTTGTGAGGAACAGAAAATTTGAATTTTTTTCTTGAGGGTTTCTTCAAACATCTGAAAACATTTTGGCCTACTAGATTTAAAACACAACATACAACATTCACTCTGTGTTTAGCCTGTGTGTTAGAATGATTCTAGACTTATTAATCTGAGAACAAACTTTACAGAAATTAAAAAAGGCTTCCTTCAACTCCAAGTAGATGTTCTAGGATTGGAGAGCAATCCAAAAATTATCCTTTCCTTAATGTTATTTATCTGCTGTATTTGACATGGATTTTATTCAGCAGAAGACCTATATTCTATTTATCATTTAATAAAGGTATATTTATCATTTGTTTCTAACATTTATTTTCTCTTTTGACTTACTGAAGTTAAAGGGCAGCACACAACTGACCCTGGATAGTCTTAACAAGCCAAGCAGGATCAAACCTAGTCATTAATTGGATGGGAAGCTACCAAGAAATAGCAGAATTATTAACTAAAGTAGGGAGTTTAAGCAACACTTGAATCAAAGACTTTTTCTATTTATATTCTGATCCACATTCAAGAAAGAACACAGATCATAAAAAGAAAGGAAAGCTTTTCATTGAGTCTATATAATACTCTTCATTGTTAGAAAAAAAATGATTTTATTTAATCAGGTTCTACTCATGGTGATTTTGTGAACATATCCATGTTTTTTTTCCAATTGACAACAGTATGGAACTTGTGTTGAACTGTATTGTAATCTTGAATTATTTTTACTTCCCAGATTAACCTATAACCCTGGGATTTCCTGGTAGTCTCTCAACTCTGAATACAAACAGGGTCTGCTTTAAGTGTTTTGAAATCAGCCAAAGTCAGGTGGTTGCTGCACCCAACAGATTTTATATACATGGAACCATAATTTGAAATGAAGTTTTTATAAAATATGGACCCAGTTTTTAAAAGCATCTGATCATTGAAAGTAAAGGCTATTGAACTTAATGTTTTTAATTCTTTTTTTTTTAAAGTAGTCCATGGTAAGAGTAATGGCCTTTGGCCTTTTTTAAGCCAAATAGAATTTGCAAAGTAATATGCAAATCGTCCAATATACAAAAACATAAGAAAAGTCGGTTTGAAATTCAAGACAAAATAAATAGAAAAACATGGCTGATGTTTTAGAGATGACAGCAGTCTACAGACTCTCAACTGAAATATTAAGAATCCAAGAATGATGGTCTGAGAGCAGCTTGTACAGTAATAGATCTTGATTGAAGCTGAACTGGTGTAGATCCTTAATGGGAAAAACACCATTAGGGTCCAATTTAAAATGCATTATATAAATCCTATAATCTGAATAGTTAATTTATTAATATTTTGAAATATCTTTTTGCTAAGAGCACCAAATTATTGCATAAATAATTTGAAATAAAACCATGAAATTAGAACAATAGAATTTAAAGATTATTTAAAAGGGAACATTAGCGGCATGATTTACCACCAAGAGATACCTTGGATGAAGTATATTTTGTACTTGGAGAACAACATAAGAAAAAACCTTTTCTTACATGTCTGGACAAATGGGTTCAGTGAGTATTTGTGACTTTTGGAAAACCTCTTAGGAATTTTTAAAAAATTAGATGAGATAATGTATTAATAATAACAATATTAGAAAAACAACAACAATCAGGTTCTTGGATAGTCAAGTCCTAACTTCAAGGGTTTTAAAAGTTAAAATTGTTCCAGACAGAAATATTTAGGGGGCTGCTGCTATCAAACCTAATTTTATAGGATATCAAGTATTTTATTGTACAAAACAAAAAAAATAGGCTAGAAGGCCTTACAAATGAAGACGTAAATAACTTGTTTGATATCTTTACATTTCTGGATGAAACATAAGTTCAAAACCATGGGGGTGTAGTAGTTAAAATGTGGTATTGCAAGGTAATTCTGCCCACAGCTAGGAGTTCGATCCTGATTGACTCATCCTTCTGAGATTGATAAAATGAGATGCCAGATTGTTGGGGAAATTGCTGACACTGTAAACTACTCAGTGCTGTCAATCACAATGGAGCAGTATATAAATCTAAATGCTATTGCTAATATATAGTTGGATTCAAGTTACAGAAATCTTTTACTAGTATTCCAAACAGAAAAAACATTGTTGTACACTATATTAATGCAGTCTTTTGCCTTTGGATTATTGGACACATTCAGGATACTTTTTGTATTGGTAAAAATAAAAAAGATTTCTCAATGAAATTCTTTGGTTTTTTGCCTCCATTCTTTCTTGTAACTCATGTTGTCAATTTAGGAGTTATCTTCATCTTCCAGTTCCATAACTTTTGGTTTACAAGTTGAAATATACTTTCCCTTCATTACTAACTTCATAATTCCACCTTGACACCTTCCCAAATAATAAAATAATGACCCGGCCTTCAGAAAACACAGCTAATGGCTCGTTTCAAAAGCTCTGTCTATAAATCAGCTCTCTTCCAACCTCTTGAACCCCAGACATAGAGACTACAATTTCTAAAATTCCTTGCAAATACAATTTGAAAAGGCTATCCCAGGGCTGTCAAACTCGTGGCCTATGGGGCAGATGTATCATATGCTGGCCATACCCATTCCCAGTTTAGCGAAGGGGGAAAAAGTCACAATACTTCCTGTGACAACATAAGTTTGACACCCCTGGGCTATACCATCTTGTTCAACAAGTGAGACAGCTGTTCTGCAACTAATGTATTCGTTGCTGCTGTTCCAATTTTGTTTGTGGTGATTTTTTTACATTGGGTATAATCCTGAGCTGTTTGTAAGTGCATCCCTGTTTCAGGATTGCATTATTGAAATTTATTTGGAAAATTTATGGCATAACTAATTGCAGAAACTGGAGAAATACAGAATAAAATCAACATTAGACCTAGAATATTCAGTTTCATTTTTTTTATGGCACTTAGGAAATAACAGTAAATATTTACATCTTTTGATTCCACCAAATAATAGAATGTTAATTTTAAAAAATGCATAAATTACTTTGCAACATTTCTTTATATTGCTTCAAGTCCTGACATATAATCTTAGTGATTAGATGGTATTATAATATTCTTAGTAATTTCTTCTTTAAAATGGTAGACACTTCGAGCAATATCTTCCCGGGCTAGTAATAACTAGTGAATAGTTACTTTTACCGTACTCATATAATAAATGTTATATTCTAATTATTATACATTAAAGTGTTATAAATCTCAGAGAGAAAAAAAAAACAATTACTCATTTGTAAACAAAAATATCACCCAAGAATATTACATAATTTCTTTTAATTTTATTTGCATTAGACAGATTCATTGTTGAATAAATAATAGAACATTAGGTTATATTCTACTATCTGTGTTATTGTCAATTTTTTAAATATTTTGATTGAAGTGTTGTTGATGTATTTGGTTGGTCCCTATAAGGAACCACATATTGGATTAAAGCAGTGGTAGTCAACCTGGTCCCTATCACCCACTAGTGGGCGTTCCAGCTTTCATGGTGCACGGTAGGGGTTTTGTCCCCTACTTTATAAATCACCATAATTGTGGAACCGGTGGGCGGTTAGAGAAAATTTTATGACTAACAGAGATACAAAAGTGGGTGGTAGGTATAAAAAGGTCGACTACCCCTGGATTAAAGGGATATTTTATTTGATCCAGCTAGACTTTTAAGTACACAGTAATGGATGATTTGCAGTAGTAGTGGAGCTTAATTTAAATATCCAGGGAAAACTGCATTAAGAATAACATACATACATACATACATACATACATACATACATACATACGAATTATTTCCCCCCCCCTCCGCAAAAGTTTGAAGAATTAGTTAATGTCAGGTATGAAAGACCAGATCTGATTTATTGCTAAAGGCCTATTTTCCCAAAATTTTCTCAACTAGCAGTCAGAACTTGGAACTCAGTGGCACTTCAATGTGGGATTGGAGTTGTGGCCACACAGGGCTGCTCCATCTTGTCATTCCATCCCCACCTTACACCATTTCAGCATAAAGCACCGTTATGTTGCATCATCTTAAAAGTGAAAGGATGTCATAGTGAGCAAATGTAAAGTGGCTATGTAAATTTTATAGCATTATTCTTTCTTAATTTATTTTTTCTTGATAAAGTTATGTCAATTTAGTTTTCTTTGACTCCTCCCAGCCAATGTGAGGTCTCCAAAGAGGCAGTATTTCACCTGACTGCTTAAAATTCCTTGCAGTAAGATGCCTGTTTCAAACATTACAGCACACATTCAACCCCACCCTCTCTGTTATTCCTATTCATTATATATCACTTCCTATTACCTAAACTCTGTCGGTCCCATCTCCTGTTTTCCTCTAAAGCTGCCCCTTACTCCCACCCTCTATTAAATGGTCACCGACAGTAATGTTGACCCTCAAGCTATTTCCCTTCACTGAAACCTATCTTCTGATGTTTTTACTGCTGCTGTTTTAGTTTTTCATTGCACATTTGCCCAGGTTGGGTGATCTGTGCCTTGTCATCTGTGCTCACCATGCATTTTGTCTTGTATTTGATGACACCTTTCTCCTCTTCATCTCTGCATTTCCTTTTGGACCTTTTCCTAACATCACTACTTCTAACCTTTATATTATCTCAAGCTCTGCCTGTCCTGCCAAATATTTTGCTTCCCTTTATGTGCTACATCTAGCTTTTTTTTTCCCTGTGATGTTCCTACTCACATATAACAAATAATCCATATGAATTTGGCTTGAGTCAACAGTTCATAGCATCATAGAATTGGAAGGGACATTGAAGGTCATCTAATCCAGCTCCTGCCCAGTGCAGGAATCCTTATTTGTATCATTTTGAACAAATGGCTGTTCAATTTTTACCTTTAGTGGTGTTACTCCCACAACTTCAGAAAGCAGGATATTTCACTGCTCAGTAGCTCCCATAGTCAGGAAATTCCTCCTAATTTTAATTTTCAATCTCTCTCTGTCCATATTCAAGCATTTGGTTCTGGAAAATAAATCTATACCTTCTTCCCCATGTCATCCCTCCATGTATTGGAAGACTGCTATCCTGTCTCCCTTTAGCCTTTTGTTCTTCAGATTAGTCAGCCTTTCATAGGAAAGGCTGTTTCTTGCCATTCTTGTTGCTCTTCTCTCCCAACAATTATCAACTTTCTCAATGTTCATTTTGTAATGTGAGAACTGTGAACAGTGAGAACTGGGAACATTATTCTATGTGTGATCTGACCTGTATGACATAATGCAATACTGTTGCTTCCCTGGACCTTATATCTCTATTGATACAGCCTTAAACTGCATTGGTTCATATTTAATCTACTGTCCACCAAGACTCCCATGATGTTTTCAAGCATTACTGCTAAGTCATGTTCCTATATATCTACCTTTTCTGCCTTAAGTGCAGAACCTTACATATTTTACCATTGAACATTATTATATTAGATAGAGCTCAGTGTTCAAGTCTATCAAAACTTGAATCAAGATTCTGGAATGTTACAAATCTCCTTAGCTTTGTGAATCCACAGATTGCATGAGCGTTCTTTCTATTCTCTTATTTAAATATTTAATGATGAAGAGTATTGAACCCAAGATAGAACCTTTCTGTGATATTCCACTGCTTATCTCCTTTGCTATAGACATAGATCCATTAAGGACTATGTGTTGGATACAGTTGTTTAGCCAACTGTGAATTCATCTGATATTAACATAATCCATCCCACATTATTTAAGTTTTATCAAGGATATCACTTTCTTTATTAAATGTCTTACTGAAGTCTTAAGTACACTACAGCTATAGCAATCCCTTGGTCCATTAATCTAGTCACACTGACACACACACACACACACACACACAGAGAGAGAGAGAGAGAGACAGACAGACAGACAGACAGACAGACAGACAGACAGACAGAATAAAAGAGTAATAATTGTCCATTGACTTGGAACACCATCCAAAGTGAATTCTATATGTATGTCTGAGCAGGATGGGAAAAGCATAAATATACAGAAAGGGCTGAAATTTGCAGAAGCAGTAGATATTTACTTGTGAATATTAATTGGTTTTAGAAAAAATACAGAGATTTTAGAATTAGCGTGCTCAAGATCAGTGATGATCAGAAAATCACATGAAACTTGGCTGCATTTTGGAATTTTTTTGAAAAAAATTATAGCAGAAAACTTTTCTTCTTTGTGTATAAAATATATAAAATTTTAGAAAGAAAGTTTGATAAGGGTTGTTCAAAAGTATTTTTTAAAATTGGAGAAAGTCTGAATGAGAAATTTGGAAACATAGGTTCCATTTGGCTAAATTAAGGTTTTGTAACTGAAGAAAAAATGTCTACAAAATAAAACATTGTTAAAATCACATCTCAGAAAGTTCAGATTTCTACATAATTACATACTTGATATTTAAGAAGTAAATGGGTATATGAGGAATAAATTATAGGTTATTATTTGTAGATTTGTAAGAATGTTTTACAAATTCACAATTTACACATTACATTATTGGTTACTGGGAGCTTTATGATAAATCCCTATGTTCTTTACAATATGCATCTGAACATGCATGTCGACTATGATTGTATATGTTTTTTAATTACTTACCAAAAGTAAAAGGTATTTTTTTAATGTGCTAATTGGACTGAAAGTGTATCCATGGCCTTGAGATTTCAGTAAAGATGTATCCATTTTCATCAAATAGTTGATAAGAAATCTCATTAAGAATCCTATTAAGATCTACAGATTGTATTCCTACTTTTAAATAACTTTGTTTATGTCCATTATTTCCAATGATTTTTCCATAAATATTATCATTCTGTGTAATCTTGGGATAAAAATTTATTGTTACATTATTTACTCAAAAACCCTTAGAGTTATACTATATATCAGCAACATTTCCTCTTACATTATTTCGTGTTGAGAAAACTAAGTAACAAGGCAATGTGTACTGATGTTTCATCGTTGTCTAGTGTTTCTCAGCTAAATCTTTTATATTGTTTCATCTCCTTTCTCTTGCTTCATATATCTGCTTAATTAAGTACAGCTACCCATAGTTTAACTGAGTTTCATTTTATTAACACCACTCTTCTATATTTTGTATGTCTGTTATATGAAGTGGCAAAAATTTTTTACATGCACCTAATCTAGTTAAATGTAGAACAACATAAAATCCTCAACATGATAAAATCAACAGCATGATTCCTTGTATTGGAGTTCAAAATCCATAATACCCGATTAGGTCATGGGTTTTGAGAATTACATCGGGCAAGGATCACATTTGGAAAGAAATTACATTGGCTATAGAAATTTATTCTACAACTGAGAGCATTCATATATATGCCTGGCAATAATACGCCAATAAGTTAGTGTTTTGAAGCACCAGTAGTGATTAAGACCGAAGGCTAGAAACTAAAACATCATGAATTCTAGTTTCTAGAACTTAGTTGACACAAAGCCAGTTCATTGACTTTAGACCAGTCATTCTTGCTCAGCCCTAGGAAGAAAGTAGTAGCAAACCACTTATGAACATTTTGCCAAAAAACCTCTAGGGCAGCGGTCTCCAAACCTGGCAACTTTTAAGACTTGTGGACTTCAATTCCCAGAATTCTTCAGCCAGCTGGAATTGAAGTCCACAAGTCTTAAAAGTTGCCAGGTTTGGAGACCGCTGCCCTAGAGGCAGTCATCAGGAGTCAAGAGTGATTCAAAGGGACAAAAAATAGTAGTAGTATTAATTACTATAAGTTAGTGTATGCAGAAGAAAGAATGTATTGTATATTTGAACCAAGAAAGAATATAGGTGATATTATCTCCCTAGAGATCTTTCTGATTGTAGTATGCATCACTGAGGAACTCCACTTGTGTACTTCAACACTCAAATCCCCAGCCAGAATTTTGGGAATTGAACTCCACAAGTCATGAAGTTGCCAAGACTGGAAACACGCCTGCATTAAACTATAAGGCCAATGTTACAGTAAGTATTACATCTTGCAAAGATGCAATCAGTTGTGGGGTGGGGTTGGCAACAGTCAGTGTAAAATAATATAGTTTTCATGAACCAAGAATATTCTTATTTGATAAAGGCAATACTTCTATATAATTTAGGTTTGTCTTTAGTGACATTATAATCTTATGATACATGGTGTTAACAGAGTAAGTAGCTGAAGATCAGTTGAAATCAAATCATAAAGTTGATCAGTATTCAGCAAATAAGGCATTTTTGTATTCAAGTCCTGCCAGCCCCTATTGGGTCAGGAAGAAGAAAAAATAATGTTTTATTTCATTCTAACTTCTTGATTGATTATCCTATCACATTTTTATGCTTATTATGATGGATCACACAGTGAGCCATATGTTTAGATTGGAATTGGCATTTTACCCCATTACTGAGTCTCTCGCAAAGACTTAGGATAGACAGGTGTTGTTTGATGATGTTAAAGGTACCATTGCAGATTGTTCCAAGTAAAGATGCCTTTTGTAATTAATTGATGGTGATTTTGTTAATGTTTGGTATTTAACTGGTGCTTCAGATGTTTTGGGATTGCATCCAAGACACCTTCAGTATTGCTATTGGTACTATCTTTGCTTTCTTTCGCTACAGTTGTTCTACTCTTTGCGATCTTTGCATTTTTTGTTTTTCTTCAGTTCTTTCTCTTCTCTTCTGCTGTCTCCAGGCACTGCCATGTCCACTATCCAGACTTTATCTTATTAAGTCTGGGGTGTTACGTGGCAGGTGCTTGTCTGTTTAATTTTAAACTACCTTCATGTTCTATTACTTTATCTATTTTGTGATCCCACCGGTTTGTTTGCAGGCAAATGGTATTTCTTGCAGATCTGCGAGTGCACCATTATTACTACTTTGTTATAACATTGTTTGTAATCAGTCTATGTGATCTTGCAGCAGCTAACCAGGTAGTCCACTGTTTCTTCAACTTCTTTGCAGAGTCGGCATTTGTCGTCCTCTGCTGCCTTTTCAATTCTGGCTTTGTATGCATTTGTTCTTAAGTCTTGGCTTGGGCAGCTAGAATCAGCTCTTCTGCTTTTTCCTGCTGTTAACCATTACCAATTTTTTCTTTTGGATTTTTTAATGTACTTTGCTAAGTCTCTTTTCTATTCCTCATTTGGTCTTACATGGGCTAGTTCAGTCTCTCTAGTATTCTTAAATTGTCTTCAATGTTGTTCAATTATTCTTCCAAGGCCTTTTTTTCTTTGTTAACTGCCTGGTGTACTTGAAACATTCCACAGCTACCTGTGCTCCTTGGTAAATAGAATATATCATGGTTGCTCCATGAATGAAGGGCATGATTTATTGTCACTATTTTTCTAGTCTTTCAATCCAAGGATTTTAGTTCTGCTTGAATAGCTGTATATCTAATAGCAATAGTAGACTTATATACCGCTTCACGGTTCTTTACAGCCCTCTCTAGGTGGTTTACAGACTCAGCATATTGTCCACAACAATCTGGATTCTCATTTTGCTGGTTTCAGAAGGATTGAAGGCTGAGTCAAACTTGAGCCTGGTGAGATGCAAACTGCCAAATTGCAGGCAGCTGGCAATCAACAGAAGTGGCCTGTAGTACAGCACTCTAACCGGTGCTCCACCATGGCTCTTAACCAAGTGTTCATTCATTGGTGGTATTTCCACCACTGCGTTTGGATTTTAAGATCATCTTCCCTTTCAGGACCAACTTTCTTCTTTATTTCAGCGTGCTTGATCTTGTCAGCTTGAAGGATGCCTAAGTATTTGAGGTGATCATCCAAACTTTTGGCCGTACATACTAATCGTGTTGATGGTTCTATTTTGGATGTGTTTTTCCTATCAGCTTCAGATTGTCCATGTAAAAAAGGGATGGAATAGCTTGGCAAGTTTTTTAAAAATTAATATTAGCATTATTCTACCATTTATTATATTTAGACTGTTATGTTTTGGCATATAACTTTACTTTGCTTCCTGATTTGCAGTTTTACTCCATAAAAAGTGAAGTAGTTTATAGTTACAGTGTGAAGATTTTGCTGTAAAATAAATTATTATCCTATAAGCTAGAAATCCACAAAAATGAAACAGCAAGTGACATTCCGAAATTTAAATTGGTGACAGGGTTTTGAAGATTTTTCATCTATGGAATAGGAAGCAGAGATCATTGTTTTCACAGCAGTGCAGCGGGTGGTGTCAGATGACGAACTGTAGCATGCTGTAGTTGCTTGATTTAAAACAGTGGGATTGGTCTAAGTGCTCAAACAGGAAAGATTCCACTTTGATCCATGCTTGAAAAAGCTTTACTTGGCAGGACATACAAAAGGAAGTGCAACAGAAAGCTGAAGCTTACTAACTCCTGGAAACCATGATTAGTTACTAAACATGCCTACTGGAGTGTGCCTTCTTTTTGACCTTTATTGAAGAATAGCTTTTTAATAGTATTAATTTGTTTGGTAATATTTAATGACAACTCGCTTTTGAAATCTGCTAAATCAGAATGTGGTCCAATTATATTCTATTTATGGGGCTGATAAAAGTTGATGTTGTCCAGCATATAAATAAAATCAGAATGCTGTAATTCATGACTTTACTGTATATGGTTCCCATCTCCACCTGTATGCTATGTAGCTAATAGATTTGAAGGAAGAAATCACAAAGTGCCGTCGAATTTATTTGTGAAATTGTAGGAAATGTTCCCTGTAATACTTAGCCATTATATGTTAGAAAGTAAAAATGTATCATCATTTTTGACATTGGAAATGTGGAATAAGAGGCTTTGTAGTATATAAAGTAGTGAAATTACATTGCACACATGGTTAACAAAGATGGTTAATTTAACAACAGGTATACACTCATATATTTCCTCTCAGCCCTAGGGAGAAGGCAAACTACTTTCAAAATTATTGCCAAGAAAAATGCATGGAGTTACTCAGGTTGTTCCCAGGAATCACAATTGACTTGAAGGACCATGACACATATACAAGTTAAATAAATGTAAGAATACTCCACATTCTTGTTTTACTTTTTTTCCTGTATTCTGAACACTGTTTCTTCAAATTCACATTTATTTTAGTTTCTTATTCATTTAGAACAGGGGTATCAAACTCAAGGCCCGTGGGCCAGATACGGCGCACAGAGTGCTTAGATTGGGCCTGTGGGGCCACCCTGGAAACAGTGAAGAACTGGCCTTTGATGCCCCTGTCAGTGAAAACAGAGCTCATGAGGGCCATGTGCAGCCCCCCAAACTCCATTTTCATCTGGGACAGTCTCCTGCAACCCTCTGCTAGCAAAAATGGAGCTCAGGAGGGCCGTGTATAGCCCAAGCTCCATCTTCATTGGCAGAGCGCTTGGTCTACCATACACACTCCCGACATGAGTGATGTCCAGCTGGCCACGCCCTCCCTGGACATGCCCTCCTGGCCCAAGGTCAAACACAACCCTGATGTGGCCCTAAATGAAATTGAGTTTGACACTCCTGATTTAGAAGATTCTTCAGAAGAATGATTAGATTTGCTGGTGTATCCCTTAACTATAATATGTCCCATATTCTGGCAATATCTATATATGAAAGGAATTTCTATGGTCAAAAAGTAATGCCTGTGTTTCTCTCTTGTTATCTATTTAGCTGTTTCATCACATTACAGCCATTTGCAGTACCCTACGGTCATGTGATCACAAATTTTAGTGGTTTTGCTGGTTTCTGGTATTTACTTCCAGTTTTTGACCCCCCCAAAAAAACCAATTGGAAAAACAAACACACTTAACTGCAGGGTCACTTAATGTCCACAACATTTGCTTAAGAACTACCACAAAAAGTGCCACAAAATTCAGCAGGATTGTGTGGATTTAATAACACAATTTATGGCCATAAATTTAGGTTGTTATAGTCAGAAGTCAAGGACTACTGTATTTGCAAACATTAAAGGCTACTATTAGACAAAATATCGTATTTTAAATTTGATACTTCAAAAATGTTCATTGCCATTGTCTCATAAAACATATAACATGCAGGGTTATTTAGAAAGTGAATGAGATTTTTGGATATATATATGTTTTTTTAAGTTTTCGCGGGTACTTACATGTGTGCTGTTCAGCTTCCTTCGGGTATTATCCCACGTCATTGTAGTGCTTTTAAAGTTGTAGCAACGTTTCAGCAGAATCTCATCATCATCATGACGTGGGATAGTACCCGAAGGAAGCTGAACAGCACACATGTAAGTACCCGCGAAAACTTAAGAAAACATATATATATATATATATGCATGCTGTTCAGCTTCCTTCGAGTATTATCCCATGTCATTGTAGTTGTGCTTTTAAAGTTGTAGCACCGTTTATATATATATAATTTGCATTATGAAAGATAAAAATTCTAATTCTTATTTGTTTAAATATAATAATAGAAAAATGTTCTTATTTAGTGATACTGTTATCATGAAAAGAAATCATGGAAGAAGTAGGAATACATTTTAATTAGAAATTAGATTCCTTTTAATTTTGCTATTCTGAACAAATTCCTGATCATAAGCAAATTTAATTCAATATAATTTGTCCCAGAATTTCAAGGTAGGTATATCCTATGTATCTGAAGTGGTTTCAGGCCTGATTTAAGCACTGTATAATAATAAACATAATTACATTGCCCTTTCTCTACAAGTTGATCTAGGGCAAAAAAAAAACCTCAAATAGCTTTTTTTGCAAATTTGTCATGAAATTATTTTTCATGAAATTATATCACACTAGATGCATTATTTAAACAAAGGGCATTGGTTTTTTGCAGAAGTAATGTCTGTGGACCATCTTGAAACTAAAATTTTCAAATTGTTCTGTGTTCCCAGAAATCACAATAATAAGGGTGATTTTTTTAAATTGCTATAGTCATATCCAGATCTTGTCTGCCAGCTAAACTATTGCTGAACTATCAGCTCTGTGG
Source organism: Laticauda colubrina (assembly GCA_015471245.1). Lineage (NCBI taxonomy): Eukaryota > Metazoa > Chordata > Lepidosauria > Squamata > Elapidae > Laticauda > Laticauda colubrina. The sequence goes on along the minus strand of BLBF01000004.1, from coordinate 53,591,307 downwards.
TCAAAAGTTTTGCAAAATAAGATTCACATAGTTTTGTAAAGGTTGATAAGAAAGTAGATTGGCAAGTTTTCAGCATTTAGTTTAAGAGCTTTTGTCAATCCTCCTTTTGTGTTGATCTAAAGGCCCTGTCACACTGCCCAACGGATGCAAAATGTTTGTAAAAAGGACACAGCGGACGAGAAAAATGTTCCATCCGTTGTTAGCCGCTCTCAAAAGGGGCAAAAATTTGCATAAGCAGAGCGGATAACATGGAAAGGAACGGACGGGGGGAGGACGCAGAGTGGATGGAAAACGGATGTGGAACAGAAGCCTAGCGGATGGAAGTGGATGAGAACAGATGGCACATCCGCTAGGTTTCCGGGGGACCTCAGCAAAGTGGACACGGAACGGATGAAGCGGATGCAGAACGGATGCACAGCAGATGAAGCTGATGCACAGCTGATGCACAGCGGAAGCCTAACAGATGCCTAGCGTTAATTGCGCATGCGGGGAGGATGCATTGCATAAGCCCCGCGGATATAAGGGAAGCAGCTCGGAGCAGGTCACCATTCAGAGGAAAGACCAGCTGCCGGATGGATTGACAGCCTTGCCTGCCCTGCCTGCATGCCTGCCTGCAAGACTTGCTGCCAGCCTTGCTGCCAACCTCCTTGCCAGCCTTGCTGTCTGCCTGCCTGCCAGCCTTGCTGCCAGCCAGTCTGCCTGCCAGCCTTGGTGCATGCCTGCCTGCCAGCCTTGGTGCCTGCCTGCCTGCCAGCTTTGGTTCCTGCCTTCCTGCCAGCCTTGGTGCCTGCCTGCCTGCCAGCCTTCCTGCCAGCCTTGGTGCCTGCCAGCCTCCCTGCCAGCCAGCAACCCCACAACCATGGGGAAGAAGAGAAAGCCTCAGCCATCTGCTGCCAGCCCTGGCAAGAGGGACAGGGCCACCCTCCCAACCCCTGGCCCTCACTCTGGTTCTGCTGGGGCTTCTGTAGCACGGGCTCACTCTTCTGGGGCTGGAGCTTCTGCTGCTTATGCTTCTGGAGGAGCTGATGATGCGAGGGATCAGACAAGCACTCCAGCACCAGCCACCTCCACAGCACCTGGACCCTTCACCCCTGAGACTGAACGACCAAGAGGAGTGCCAGAGACTCATTTTTGTTTTATAGCTTCTTGTTAATAAAGTCTATCTTTGATTCACACACTTGCTTCATATTTTTTTTTTTAATAAAGTCTTGGTGGAAACTTAGAAATGGTTTAAGCCTTTGCAGGCTTGAGGGATGGGTTAAGATAGCAGTGGGATGGGCAGGGATACCTGTGGGATGGGTAATAGCTGTGGGATGGGCAGGGACACCTTTGGTATGGGTAATAGCTGTGGGATAGATAAACCTCCAGTGCAAGCATAGTGGTCCACCCTCCCAGGTGCCACACCTATGGCCCTTTATTATCAATAATAATGTAATCAATCATCCACACATGTCAACATAAACACAACTCTTTATTAATGCCCTCTTCATTGTAGGGCCACTCAACATACATGGCACAACCTCATCAGTGTTATGCCACAGGCTCAAGGAAGCATCCATTAACCATCTATCATCCTGTCTTGCCACTCCACTGCTCCAGTTGGGGAGTTGCACCAGTGTCTCAGGAGGTTGCGCTGCTTCTTCCCTTCACGTGAGGCTCTGTTGGGGCCTTGCACATCCTTAGTGTCTTTCAGGTTTTGCCCTTGCCTCCATTCCCCAGGCTCCATGTCCCCATTGCCTTGTTGGCGGTCCACGAGTCTGTTCTGCAACACTGGGTAGCGGGTACGCATGAGATTGTGCAGGATGCAGCAAGCTTCCATGATCCTCCTCACGGTCTCTAGGCGATGCTGCATGGTGGTGAGAAGTACCTGGAACCTGTTGGCCAGGATGCCAAAGGCGTTCTCCACCACCCGCCTTGCCCTGGACAGCCTGTAGTTGAAGATCCTCTCTTCACGGGTGAGGCATTTGGAGGTGTAGGGCTTCATGAGGTAGGTTGTGAGGGAGAAGGCGTCATCATCAACGATGAAGTAGGGCACATCTTGCGTGTCGTTGGGCAGGGGTTCTGGATCTGGGAAGCCCACGATGAGGTTGCGTTCCAGCCCCTCCTTGAGGTGACTGGTGTTGTATACCTGGGCATCTGAAGATGAGCCATTGCCTGAAGCCATCGATGTACATGAACTTGTAGTCAGCATCGACCATGGCGAAGAGGATGAAGCTGAAGAAGCCCTTATAGTTGAAATAAGTGGACCCTGACTTGGCTGGTGCTTTGCAGGCCACATGCTTGCCACCTATGGCTCCAACAGTGTGTGGGAAGTTCCACCTCTGATACCACTGCTCTGCAACTTTCTTCCATCCTTCTTCAGTGGAGGGGCACTGGAGGAGCTCCTCCATGTATTCTTCAATGATGGCCTGCACCACTTCTCTGACCACAATGCTGATGGTGTTGTGTGGCACCCTCCAGGCGTACTGCATGCTCCTGTAGGTGGTCCTTGAAGCCAGGTGGCGCAGAGTGAGTGCCACCTTGAGCCCAGGGTCCAGCCTGGGCCGGAAGTTGGTGTTTGTCTTGGTCAACCTGGGTGTCAGCCGCTGCACAACTTCGTCAAACATGGCTGGAGGCATCCTCATGAAGTTCTGGAATGCACGAGTGTCTTCGTTCCTGAGCTCCACCATCAGCTTGTTGTACAGTCCGTCCTCTGCTCTTCTGGCGATCCATCTTCGTGCCCAGACGCTTCTTGGCCGCCTCTTTTTCTTCCCGTAGTAGAGTTCACAGAGCCTGTAGATGGCTTCGCACTGTTGCAGAAGGATGGTGGCTGCCAAAATGACTTTGTTATGATCCACGGTGGACATGACTGGATGCTGTGGAAGAGGAAGAGTCAGATGAAGGCTGCAGAGGTCTGCACCGCAGGGCTGCTGGTCTGAAAGTGAGATCCAGGTGAGTTGCCCCCCCTTTTTATAGGCAGTATAAGTTTTCCCCTAGGTGTCCCTTTGCATCCTCTAGGCATCCTCTAGACATCCTTAATATCCGAGATAGGTCCCCTCTGCGAACGTTTTTTCCATTTTAAATGCTTTGTTTCCATTCTGCATCTGCTAGGCATCCATTCTGCATCCGTTCTACATCCGTTCCACGTCCGTTCCGCTTCCTCCCTGCGTCTGAGCGGATCGAGTTGCGCGGATGCGAAGCGGATGCCTAGCGGATATAGCGGATGCGTAACGGATGCCTAGCGGATGCCTAGCGGATGCCTAGCGGATGCAGAATGGACGCATTGGATACATTTTCCACTCAAAAGTTTTGAGCAGTTCAAAACTTTCTGAGCGGATGAAACATCAATAAACGGATGCTGAATGGATAGAGAGGATGAAAAACGGAGGCAGTGAGTACAGAACGGATGTATCGCGTTAACCAACGGATGACAAGTGTTTCTCTCCATTTTACATCCTCTTTCCATCCGTTGGTGCAGTGTGACAGGGGCTTTAGCTAACTGAGTTGCATGGTGTTAGTGGTACACAACCTTTTTAATACTAAAGTTTGAATAGAGCCCTTGACTGATATACCAATCACCAAAAAATGAGTGAGGCCAGGACAGCAGTATTTTCACATAGTGTGATCTGGGCAGTCATATAAATGTTTTAATTAATTAATTCATTTAAAACATGCAATTAAAATCAATGTAAACTTATTAAGTCCAGTGAACATACTTCCTTCCCATACATTTAATAGTTTTGCTACTCTGACACATTAACACTTTATTTCCCAATCTTATCAACTTTAAGCTGTATGGACTTCAACTCATACAATTCCACACATCTTCACATTGGCAAGGTTGAACAATATTTACTGGGTAGCAACTTCGGAGATGAATCAAAGCTGTTCAGGAACTACATGCGATCCCAAGGGCATCATGTTAAATTATATAAAAGAAGCAATAGTCTACTAAGAGAAATCAAGTTGCAAAGAGTTTTGTGAAGCCTTTGACGTAGGCCAGGTCAGGAAAAAGACACTGGCTTTAACTCTGTTGCTGCAAGCATTAACAACAGAATCTTGAAAGTCTTGAAAGCAGCCCGCCCCCCATTCAATGCAGAATCAGTATGGGGTTATTTTGAGTCTTTCTCATGCTTCCTCCTTTCCCAGGACAGGAGTTGCTGTCTATTAACAGATTTGCTCATGATTCTTGTATTCCTTCAGCAGTATTACCTCTGCATTCCTCCATAGCCCCTCCCCCAGCAGAATCCATCTCCCCACCTACATGCAAAGACATTCCAGGCACGTTGCCATGGGAATGATTGCAGACTCACTTCCTCCACCCTCACTTGGCATTTCCCAGAGTCAACTGAAAAGTTTGCTGCTAAGCAGTCAGATGAAGTTGGTAGTCGTCGTCCCCCCCCTTACGGTGGGAGGCAGAAGGTCCTTCTCATCTTGGGGTTCCCTGTCTATTGATACTGGGCAACAGGTCACAAAGATGCCCCAGTGCCTCGAGATAGGGAAAAAACTACTCTAGTTTAATCCTACCACTGTGTTCTGAATTATGATCCTGCACAATCTAGGCTATTAAAGTGTCCATGAAATGTTTGCTTTTCTCCATAACAGGTTGAGATTATTTACAAGCTAGCTTCAACTTTTATGAAGTGATATCTCCTGTCATATTCTACGCTGTGTACATGTACAACTACTGCACTGTTCAAAATAAACAGGAGGGAGTTTGTTTACAAGGACAAAAGACCACAGACAAATATGCCCAATTATATATTACTTTTTAATGTAATAAATATAACTATCTCAATAAACCTTAATTAAAAATGATATCTTAACATATCAATAAATATTAGTATTTACACAAGTAAAAAATAGAAGATAGTAAATTATTTGTGAGAGGAATTAATGAAGAAGATGAGAAAAAAAAACAAGCTTGAAAATATTGTCCTTGTAGAAAATAGAAAATTAGAGTACCTTGTAAAAAGGAGGGAGGAAGGAAAGGGACAGAGCAATTGAATGAACAAGCCAAAGGAGGCTTACTTTGGATGGTTGTGTACAAGAAATAGCATCACTAGAAATACAACCACATAGTCATAACAGAGCCTGGACAAAGTAAAAAAAATTGCATGCACATTGCACATGCATTACTATATTACTGGTAGTATGCTGCAAGTGCGTAAACATCTTGAATTGCCACAGCTTACCAGCTACTATTAAAATATACTTTGACTTCCCACAGCTGGGTGGATATGAGATTTATTTTGCAGTATCAGTAAACGCTAGTAGCAGATGCTTTATGTGCTACAGAAATTGATGTTTAAGTTACAAAAGTATGGATGACAGGAGATAGATCATTTTCTTCGAAATAGTTATTGTTGTAATATTTTCAAAAATAACTGCTCTAATTCAAGTAATTTTCAATGTTTTTTTTACTTTTTAATGTTTGATTTTGTATATTTTATATTCTAAATGTTTAGCAAAATCATCTTGAAAGAATATGTTTTTAAAAATATATATGTAATATATATTACATATTATATTACATATTACAATATAATATATATATATATATATATATATATATATATATATATATATATATATATGTAATATATATGTAATATATATGTAATATATATGTAATATATATTACATATTACAATATAAAATAATTATGTAATATATATATATACATATATATATATAATAAATATTACATAATTATTTTATATTGATTATAATATGATTTATATTTATGTTTATAATTATACTAATATGATATGTTATTTTTAATATTACAGTATATATAATGTTTATAGTGCATATATAACATAATATATGTGATAAACACTACAACTCAAAATATCATTATATACTTTCTAAAACTTAATATTATTAAGTATAATAAGTTATTCTCCATGGTCTGTTTAATCTTGACTGATCCAAAAAGGATCAGATAAGCATAGGTTTCATAATTAATAATTGGAACACATACGAACATAGCATTGGCAAATGTTTTCTCATTAAAAATATACTTTTCAACCCCCCATTTGTCATGCAGGTTTTAATAGAGTGGTTTAATCTGCTGTGCAAAAAGCCATGGAAATTGTTCAGTTCTGTAATTGATTTCTTTTCCCTTATATTGGAAGTGCATTGCTGGCAGATGAGATGGTTTCAGTGAGCAAACTGCTTTGCCAGTGTTTGACCTAGTTATTTTTTCCCACTCCAGTCCTCATTCCACAAGAGTAGTGAGGGAGATTATTTAATATGCATAGCAGCATTTTCTAGCCAGTTATATGCCAGGTGAGAGGTTATACCATAGAAAGAGAAAGGAAGGAGAGGCAGCTTGTGAAGAAATGGAATGCATGAATTGATTAGTTCAAAGAAAGAAAAAGAAATCAGAAGCATCTGATTTGAGAAGCAGCTGCAATTCCCTATCTTTAAATCTTTTGGAATGTTAGTTTTGTCTCACTGACATGATAGCTTGGTACACAACCAGTCAGTTCTGCTGTTTAATTTTCATATAGTACAGAATCACACTTCATGGTCCATCAGGTTATATTTGCTGATCTTGGGAAGTAAAAAAGAATGGAAAGCTACTCTATTAGGATTAGATGCCTTACAATTATATTGCTATATAATACATAGCATGATAATAGAGTACCATCTTCCAAAAAATTCTGCACAAGCCTGATTGATAATTAATTTTCCATAGCTTCATTTCTTTTATGATGGATTACTGATGCAGTCATTGGTTAGCATATTTTTATTATCTATCTATATAATGGTTAAACTGTTGGACTAGGACCAGCATATTCATTCTGAGTTTGAGTCCATTCTTAGACATGGAAACTTACTGGAGATCCCATTCTCTCACCCCAGTCAACCTTACATAAAACATATTTGAAATTACTACAAATTCTTGAGATAAAATGGAGCTTTTAAGACAACAAATAAATGAATAAATAAATATGCAAAACTATTGACACTAGCCAGCATAACATATTCTTAAAAAGGTTTCCAGTCCTCATTTGTCTTGTCTGTAAAATTCAAATTAATCTAAAATCAGGTTTTGTAAACTTCTAGCATTTAGTCAGGGTTAGAATCTTAATATTTGCAATGGTACAAATGCTTCAGTTCCATAAATGTCTACTTTAATGTGTCTATGCTAAATTCTTTCATGCAATTTTTTTAGTGTTGAGAATAGGGGATTGCATTTTTCCAAACTAGTGTCTTCCAGATGTATTGGACTGTAGCTCATAGAATATGCTGTAACTATGGTGAATAGTTATGAATCTAGGTTACAGTCAAACACATCTGGAATACACAAAGCTTATTTAAATGTATGATTTATTGTTGTAAACTTCTGGTACTTTCTGGCAAAATTAGTGTTATACAAATGGAATAAATAATCTTCTAGAAGGCAGTTTTTAATGAAGCTGGTTTTAGATTATTTTTAGGCTCCATCCAGTTTTATTCTTGATGTTCTTGTGTACATTGATCAGTAGATGGACTTTCTGTGGTGATGCAAAGAGTAGAAAAATTCCCGATAATAGTTTATGTTACCATACACTGAATTTTGTTTCTGTTGCAGATATTAGGTCCTTGATCTCTATCTAGTCTTAGTCAACTAATTTGGGTCAAGTTTATGATTTATTTTTAAAATAGCACTATAATAGAAGTAAAACTGCCATGCATCTTTCATTAGAACCAGATGACATATATAGTAATGTTGTATTTTTAAACTCAGATATTGTACAGTATTGACTTCTGTGAAAGAGTGTTTATGTTTTAAAAAGATTCCTAATTCCAGTTAATCTAACAGCTGTCTGTGAAGCCCCATTTTGTACCAGCTGAAGCACATACCGTAGATCGTTTTCAAGGATAGCCCCAGGTACACCACATTGCATAGCCCAAATGGGAGATGACAGGAGCACGAGTGACTGAATCATCTCCCATTTGGACTACAGCAATGCACTCTACCTGGACCTACCCTTGAAGAGTATTCAGAAGCGTCACCTGGTAACAAATGTGGCTGTACAGGCAATCTTGGCACCTAAAGAATGGCACATGTAACACTTCTGCTATGCGAGCTGCATTGGGTGCTGGTCTGTTCCCAGGTCCAATTCAAGGTGTTATGACCTATAAAGCCCTACATGGCATTGGCCCAGATTACCTAAAGAACTGTCTTTGGCCCATTACATCAGCTTGTCCCACGCCCCACCCTGTAAAATTCTCTCCCCCTGGAAGTGAGATAGGCCTGATCTTCCTTGGCCTTCCACAAAGATATAAAACATGGTTCAGTGGCCTTGCTTAGGGCTTACAAAGGAGCATGCAGCTATGTGCTGCTTAACCCCCTGAAAGTCCTACCCTGATTTTTAATCAAACATTCCTTGCCCGCTTTTAAACTTTTACATACTGTTTTTATGCTTTTTTATCTTTTATTATAATTAGTTATAGAATAGCTATGGAATAGTTAAGACTGCAGAAAGAACATTGCAACCAGCCTGCCTTTGATAGAAGACCTATAAAATTGTGTGGGTCAGAAGGAGGACTGAGAAAATATCTGCAGACCCCTCACATACTGGACATAAAATATTTCAACTCCTCTCTTTGGGATCTCATTATAGAGAATTGCAGGCCAAAACAACTAGATACAGTTTAGTTGTTGTTTTCCTCATGTCATCAGTCTGCTGAAGACTTAATTCTCACAGTGTTGTGGCTGCTGTCTAATGTGTGCGTATTTACCCATGTAGTATGGCTGTAGTATTATTATCTTTCTTACTCGCCCCTCTTATTGGTATTATGATTATGATTCTGTTGCTTTGCATGTACATTGAGAGCTTCTACAACAGAGACAAATTCCTTGTGGTTCTAATCATACTTGGCCAAATAAAATATTAAATATAATATTGTACACAGAGTCCCTCCAGAGGAATGGGCAGTTCTTAAATATAATGGATAGATGGATGGACAGACAGACAGACAGATTCTGTTTGGATAGAGAAAAGTTTCCAGTTAACACTACTAGTTTTAACCTGTAAAATCCTGTGTGGTTTAGTTTTCAGGTGTCTCCAGAACTGTCTTTTTCAAGTTGAATCAGCCCACCATATTAACTTGATTGGGGAGCAGAGGCTATGGCTACCTACCATCACGAGATTACTTTAAGGGAAGTTTGGAAACAAACATTTTGGTGATGGCATCTACTCTTTGGAATAGTCTTCTCTCAGACATTAAATTGCCAATTACCCTGCTAACTTTTGAAAAAGTACTTATGACTTTATGGAACTTTTGGCCTAACAGTAGTTGGATTCACCTGCGTGTGTTAGGAAGCTGAGGTTTACTAGTTTTCTGTTATTAAATTTTAATTCATCTTTAATTATTTAAGAGTTTTTAAATTTCTATTGTTTTATTCATGTGTTGTGAACTGTTGGGATTAAAATGGCATAGAGCAAAGCTTAAAAACGAAATAACTAAATTTATTGGTTATATTTTTCCACTCTGATTGCTTTATTCACTGCAGTAGTTAATTATGGAGAATACTTCTGGTTTGCTTCTATATTTTTGTTTATTGTTTATACTAAATCCTATTAGCAAAATAAGAGCTCATCTTAATACACAGATGGAATTTTGACTAACAGCAAACTGTTTTCATTTTGAAAAACCCTGGTACTAGCAGCTAATTCTGAACATTCAGAAACATTTTTTTTTTAACTAAAAGAACAAAAATTACTGTATTGTAATATATGTCTGGTCAGTATCACAACATTTAGAGTGTCAGATTTTCTTCTGAGGATTTACAGCACTGTTGATCAAAATTTGAATGACCACAACTAGCATCCTGGCCTTTCAAAAAAATGGGCCATCCAACAGCTAAGATACATTTCTAGGAGGGGTGGGGACTTGTTATCTGCTTCTGTTTGTTTTGTTAAAGTTTTAATACTAGGGATAGGAGCTGGAGACAAAATCTTCTATTCCTCTGCCTTAAACTCTTTAAAATGGCCCTAAATCTTCATTTGGTTTGAAGGCACACTTAGTATAATTCAAAATATTACTGCCAGTATTTTAAAGTGATTTGTTTACTTTTGTTGGCTTTTAAATTAGATTTAGTTGTACTCCAGCACTAGTTGTTTTTCATATTGATAAGAGCATATGTGGTGTCTTTACCTGTGGACTTCAACTCCCAGAATTCCTGAGACAGCTACCTCTGGAAAAGAGGAATAAGTAAGTTACCTTTAAAGTCTGCATAGCCGGGGAATTTTTAAGCTCTGGTGTAACTCTTGTGATAAAAGTAGTAAATATATCTGGCACATTATATGTAAACAGCTACATATAAGAGGAAGGGATGGAAGCTATCAAACATTCAACTATTTGGAATTGTTGGAGAAAAGGAAACTGCTAAGATGTGTTTAATGGTGCTGTACATCTTTTGGTTTACCCCGATGGGGAGAGTTATATTATGGCTTTATGAATAATTAAATATTGGTGGAGCTTGTTGTTGAAATTTAGTTAGGATAATGAATGTGTGTATAAGCCAGAGGTAATATTCAGCAGGTTCTGACCAGTTCTGGAGAACCGGTAGTGGAAATTTTGAGTAGTTTGGAGAACCTGGAAATACTACCTCTGACTGGCCCTGCCCGCATCTATTCTCTGCTTCTGAAGTCCCAGCTGATTGGTTGGGTCTTCTTTGGTTGCCCTGCACAGGAGAACGGAGCTGGAAAACAGGTTGGTGGGTGGGGAGGGAATGGGGATTTTGCAGTATAGCCTTCCCCTGCCATCCCCACCAAGCCATGCCACACCCACAGAACTGGTGGTAAAATTTTTTGAATCCCATCTCTGGTATAAGTGTATGTAAATAGGATTTCTATTACTGCAATGTACAGTGTCTGCTTAACAATATTCTTGCTGTTACAAATGAGTAGTGTTTTCATGCATTTGCTTAAATGCTTTGCAGCAAAAAAAAATCAGTGTTTGTCTCACTTCACCATGCAGTGACTGGATGCTAACTGTTGGGAAAGAGCTGGAAATGAAACAAGCATTATTGTCAACTTGATGTTGTAGAATATTGTGTGTAAGAAGAAGAATGGTAACTTAAATTTGTTTCACTGATAAATTTTGTAAAATAATACCTGCTATTTGGAAGGAAGAAGATAGTGAAGTTCTAAGAATGGGGTTTGCTGGTGAGAAATTGTGGTTCAGTTTTTAAAATGGAATGGGATTTGATGTTGGATTTTTGCCTTTGGAGTATTTTTTCTGTTAGAGTACTTGGCATAATAGTACTACTAATGTATTCAAGTTCCCAGGAAACAAGCTTTTTAGAAAATCCTTCCTTTTATGCTAAGTCCGTCTTCCTCCTCTTCATTTGGAAGAAGCAGCTTTCCCCGCCTGCCACAATATTGCTTTCTGTATTCTTAACGATGTCACATAAGGCCAGGGAGAGATACGTGCATCTCATGCATGACATCAATTGAATTGTGTGCTGCCTTTGTGGGTGTATGTGTGTGTTTGTGTATGTATTTTATTTATTTCTTTAGAAAATTTATATAGCCACTTGCTCACTCACACCAACTCTATATCTATATATGTATACCTATATGCGTGTGAGATCTTTAATTGGCCAAAACATGCATCACAGGGCAACAATTTTTGAACCACAGTACCACAAATGGGCTTATAAAATATGTCCAAAATCCAGGAACTATAATCAATCAATCAAACGTTTATTGTCAATGCACAACATGTGTACAATGAAATTGATAAATAACTCCAAATGGAAAGAAATTTGGAAAAGTTGTGGCTGCTTCAGTGTTACTGGCTGTTGCTACACTGCTAAACTGGTCACATGGTCTCATTTACAGTGTTCCATGACAGTTTCCCAACCAGTCTCTCAATTCTGGGCTCCCTCTCCCATCCAGCAGCCACCACTTACCGGTCTGCTAGAGAGGGAAAGGAAAGGAAAGAAAGAATTTTCCAATGTTCCCTGCCAGATTTCCTCAAGAAAAGTCAGTGGGGAAGCCATTAGGAAATTGGAAATTGCTTCTGTTCCCACTGTTTTTGTTTTTGTTTTGCTTATCTTTGGTCATTCTGTTTTTTTGTTTAGGTAAGGAGATGCCCCAAAGCTTCTATTGCTAAGTGAGACAATAGTTAAGTAAGTTTTGCCCCATTTTATGACCTTTCCTGTCACAGTTGTTAAATGAATCACTGCAGTTCTTAAGTTAGCAATGTGGTTGTTAAACGAATCTGGCTTCCACATTGACTTTGATTGTCCGAAGGTGATTACATGAAACAGCAATGGTTATAAATATGAAGTAACTTACAGCATCCCAATTTTGGCTTACATGGGGATGTTGCAATGGTTGTAAGTGTGAAAAATGGTCCTGTCACTTTTTTCAGTGCCACTGTAATTTCAAATGGTCAGTAAATAAATGATTGTAAGCAGAAGCGCCTGTACATAAAAATTGTGGGCATGATGTGAATTGATACACATTTTAGATTCAGACATTTGAGTTCTCTTGGGGAAAACTGATGGTGCAACATCTGTGTCCTTATATTGCTTTCTTCCCTCCACTATAAATGTTAACTTCAGTGGGAATGAAAATGCTGATATTAGCCATTGACCAGGTGAAAATTTTTAGGAAGAATAAGACATGATTATGATTCACATCAGCTCAATATCTGTCCTTCAAAGTAGATCAAATCATAGAAACAAGGATCAGAGGAATACTATTGTATTACAAAGCATGACAACTTAATTATGAAAGCCTGCCTTTGAATCCTCTCATAGCAACAGAATCAAGTAGCATTATTTTGAGTTTCTTTCTCACACTTTCCCTTTCCAGGACGAAGTTTTATTTTATCCTCCTCCCTTAGTGCATATCTGCATATCTATATCTAGGTTATTTCTACATTCCTCTACACCCTATCACATTTAACTTGTTCTTGATAAAATATGTATAATAAGTACTACCTGCTATGTTAATTGTAATCTAAACAATGAAATGATTTGGCTTTTGAAATATAAACTGAGTACAATCCAGAATAGTGAAGTATAATATTGCTTACTATATTGTTTGACAACTAGTGATGAACTGGTAAGGTTTCAGAAGAATGGAGGAATATAAATGTTGCCTTTGTATTTAAAAAAAAAAAAGAGAGAGAGAGAGAGGAAGACAATGCAGAAAATTACAGACCTATCAGTTTGATAGCTGCACAGGACAAGGTCCTTCAGCAGATTATTAAGCATCAAGTTTATGAACACTTAGAAAAGAATGCAAAGTTAATAAGAGCACAAGGAAGTCCTGGCAAAATAACATTTTTTTTCAAAAGAATTATTAGATCAAGGAAATGCCATGAATATAGTATACTTTGACCTCAGCAAACTTAAAATATTTTTATGAGCAAAATGGTAAAATATGAGCTAGAGATCATAATTACTACATATTCATTATTGACTAATAATCAAAACCAAAGGGTAGTTATTATTGGCTTTACTTCAGGTTTGATTCAAAATTGAGACAAGTACCATATACATGGCCCTGATGGCACATAATTAAAAAAACATGATTATAGTTGGTCATACAGCCAAATGTTTGGATTGTTTTTGGAATTTTTATCTACCTATCAGCTCCTCAAGGACCTGGGATAGGCAAATGTTCTTTGTTGTATTAAAGTATTGTCTCAGGATTTAAGCTGTTCCAAGCAAAGCAATTGACTGATGGTGATTTTGTCAATGCTGATAGTATTCAAATGGTGCTCAGATGTTTTGGGATTGTTCCCAAAGGGCCAATTACTAATGGTAGTACCTTTGCTTTGTTTTCCACAATAGTTTTACTTCTGAAAACATTATAAACTTCATTAGTGAACCCAAGCAAAATGAAGTTTAACAGGGAAAAATGAAAGGCATAAGTATAGGATAGAGGAGAACTGGCTTGAGAGTAGTACATATGAAAAACATCTAAATGTTCTAATTTAAAAATATTCAAAAGTTGAATATAGGCCCATAGTATATCATGTGGCTGTTAAACCAGTCAGTGCTATTTTGGGATATACTAACAGGAACACAGACTCAGGAAGTAATTGTTCCATTTATACTGCCTTGGTCAAAACCCTCTTGGAATACTGTGTCCGGCTCTGGGCACTGCAGTCTGAAAGGACATCAATAAATTGGACTGAGTTGTGAAGGGAACTGAAATCCTATGAGGAACATTTTAATTAAGTTTAGCTTGCAGAGAAGAGGAGGGGAGAGGGAGAGGAAGAGGAAGAGGAAGAGGAAGAGAAGACATAGCCTTCAGATATCTAAAGCAGGGATCTCCAACCTTGGCAACTTTAAGACTTTTAAGCTTTGCTAGCTGAGGAACACTGGGAGTTGAAGTCCACAAGTCTTAAAGTTGCCAAGGTTGGAGATCCCTAATCTAAAGGATTGTCAGAAAGAGAGGAGAATGAGCTTGTTTTTTGTTATTTCCAGGGCCAGAATTAACATAATGGGTTAAAACTACTGGGAAGTAGAAACATTAAGAATGGTTGGACATTAGAAAGAAGGCAAGGCAAGTCGTGGCCTTCAAAGAGAGCTGGATATCCATTTCCCTGAAGAGCTTGGGTTGAACTGGAGGTTGACTGTAAAATTTGAGGCCATTTTTTGTTCAACTCTGTTACTCTGATTAGTCTGAATAGATCCAATTAAATTGGTGAAGTGAAGTGGTCATGATAGACCACTAAGCCTGAGTTTATTGTATGACCATTGCAAAGCAAAACTCAATTTCAGTGAACTCCACAAGTTTCATCTGGCACATAGAAAGCATAAAGGTTCAGAGTTTTTCTGCTGTTGTATATATAATAGGCGACTTAGAGTTTTCATGCCTGTTAATGAACTTGAAGAAGTAAGTTAATCAACAACTCCTTTATCTTACTGACACTTCATCTTTCGTTAGATGGTACAAAGTTTGCTGCAATTCATTGTTGATGAACTTTAGACCAGAGACATTATCAAAGTTTTCCTTCACTTCATCTTAAAACAAAGAGCTAGGTTATATTGGGTCAACTATTTATTTATTTATGTTATTAATCACATTTGTATACCACCATCACACTGTCTCTGAGCAGTTTACAAATATTTACAATAGCAGTTTAATATTAAAATATGCTGGAATTCCAAAGTATATAGCACTATCAAAAGTTATCAATTTGTAGGATTTATACTTACAGCAAATATGGTGATTTCTATTGGTATAGAATTTTAATGCAAAAAATATATATCAAAGAATAGAACCCCAGATCTGTTGAGGATTTAAATTACTTTTAGAATATGGAACAAAGAAAACAGTATATGGGAAATAATCGTACCATTTTTCACTTCTGAAATTGAAAAAAAAATGATTGTATATTGTGCCAGCTTGATATTATTCACTAATGTTCAAATAAACTATGAACATCAAAATTGGATTTTCCAAATCTTCTCTTTATGTTTCCCAAATACATTGAGAGTCTTACAGTGCGCTCTTACATTTGTCAACGAAAAAGTAAATTTGATTAAGTTGAGTGACCTACTCTTTCTTTTAGTTCATTTATTGGAGTGGTTCTTTTAGTTCATTTATTGGAGTGGTTCTTTTAGACCACTACAACAAAGTTTCTGTCTTTTATGCTGTATTCCTTTCTAAATCAGCAATGTGTTTGAATACAAATAAAATTCAAATACAATCCAGCTTTCTTCATTCCATTCAAGCATCCTTCACTATAAGGAAGAAGGCTGATTGTAATCTACCAACAGTTAGCATTGCCTCTTGTTTGCAGTTCAGCCAAGATGGGCCATTTATATCATTTATATCATAAGTGGCCCATCTTGGCTGAACTGCAAACAAGATGGTTAATAATTCCTTATTAGACAGTTTATGAGATCTTGAAAAATAACATCATGTTCTATAATATTAGTGGCCAGGTATGTGGAACTTCCAAGGACTAGAAAACCATATCATGTCAAAATAATGTTGAGGGTACAGAAACTGCAAAATTGTTAAAAGTCACTCATTTCATTCTGTAGGGATAAATTTCCTTTTCCTGCTATCTGCCTGGTCACAATTTGGATGTTCTCATTTTTCCAATTTTCATCTTGGATATAAAAAAATTGTTCAATGGTTGGCAGGCTGATATATAGAATTGTTTTCCTTTGGGGCATCTACTTTAAACATCTAGAGTAAAATCAGGAGATGAATATGAGTTTCATTTTTTTTTAGTCTATGGACTTGTTCATTGTGACACAAAAATAGAAGCATTGCCTCTCTGCAGTTATATCACATACACAGTCTTCTACATTTTGTTATGTTTGTAAAATGTTTTCTTGTAGAAAAGGACAACGTTTACTTGGGTCCTTTATAGGAAAGGAGCAAGGGCACATAAATACTTCCAAATGCAAATTAACAAAAATATTAAAACTAATTCTAAAGTGTAAATATGGAGAATTTTAAGCAAAATGCTTTTAAAATTGATTGAGGGGATCTAAAGCTACTTCGTGATGATATGGATATTTTTCTGTATTTCATTATAACAAAATGTAGTGGTACCGTGATGAAGTAGTTAATTATTTGATTATTGGTGACAAAGAATATTCTCACTTGGAAAATGAGATTTACACTGTATATAAAATGTTTAATTGTTAGATGCAAATTACTTCTTTTTCATGTGACAACAAGGCAAAGATTAAGTAACATTTATAAGTTTTAGGTTTGATTTAATTCATTAACCTAGTATTGTGAAATGAAATAAGTTAATTGTTAGGATTAATATTCTCTTATTAGTTTAATTCTTAAAATAGGCAAGTAAAGCTGTGAAGCTGATGCTTTTTCCTCCACCATTGTAATCTAATGATGATGTCTTCAAATGTTTTGCAGGTACAGGAGAAAGTGGCAAAAGTACATTTATCAAGCAAATGAGAATCATTCATGGTTCAGGATATTCTGATGAAGACAAAAGGGGGTTCACAAAGCTTGTGTATCAGAATATATTTACAGCAATACAGTCTATGATCAGAGCTATGGATACACTCAGAATCCCATACAACTATGAGCATAATAAGGTAGGCTATCTGTTTGAAATATATCAGAAATTATTTTCCAATTATTGTATTGGATGGCTTTGAATTTATAGATTCACAGTTCTGGAAAACAAAAACTCTACAATTTAGTGTAGAAAGTAATAGAAAAAATATATCCTGTGACATTTAAAGCATATTGATAAATGAGGTTAAGTCTCTATTAAAAACTACTCTGTTGGATATTTTATCTTTCTTAGTTTTTCTGTAATAATAAGACTAGTAGATATATATGCATAGAGTTATGGACTATTAAATGGGAAGTCACATGACTAATCACTCTTCCTTTCACATAGAAAATCATCCTTATCTCTCTCTCTTTATCTAATATGCTTGCTTTGTATGTGAAGAAATCTTTTTCTGTGGAATCATATTGAATCATATGATCTCCTATTTGTACGCCAAATTGCTATACTGTATCACCCAAATATTGTTACAACCTAGGTGAAAAATTAGGAGATCTGTATAAACTAGTTCAGAAGTGTCCAAACTTGGCAACTTTAAGACTTGTGGGCTTCAACTCCCAGAATTCTCCAGCCAGCTGGAGTTGAAGCCCACAAGTCCTAAAGTTGCCAAGTTTGGAGACCTCTGAACTAGATCTATAGAACAGAAAAGGATTTCATAGATAAAACACAGAACGTCTGGAAGGAAATCTTAATCTTTAAATATTTATTGTCGTTACTTCCAGCAAGTAGGAGAAAGCTGAATGAGTCTTTTGCTGTCTTCTTATCCAGAATGGCTTCTGCAGGTCATAAGAATAGTTCCCCCAAAGGAGAATGTCTTCTGTTTACTTGATATAAAAAAATACAAGAAGTGGTGCCAGTTTCACAGTTTATGTTATCATTGTATGCCAAAGATTGAGGAAATTAGAAACAACCAATCTGAAGGAACATAGCCTAAAAAAATAACTTAACAAATATAAGCTGCATGGAAGCACATCAAGAATTTTGCCCTTAGGCAGCATGAAATCTGCTCATTAATGATAGGTCATGGATTATATTCAGAATATTATCTTGATTCCGCCTTATCCCCTAAATTCCCCTAAATTTTTGCTAAAATGTGCTTGGGAAAATTGTGTCTATTTTTTATTTTGTTTTTCTGACCTTGTAATTATCTGCAGGAAAAATAACAATACTGGACATTTCCTGCTAGTGATTCAGAGCAATTTTCAAAATTCTAAGGAGAGGTAATCCTCAACTTACAACAATTTATTTAGTGACCATTTAAATAGCACTGAAAAAAGTGACTTATGACCATTTTTCACACAACCATTGCAACATCCCCGTGATCACGTGATCAAAATTCAGACAGTTGGCAACTGACTCATATTTATGACGGTTGCAGTGCCCTGGGCCCAGGTGATCTCCTTTTGCAATGACAAGCAAAGTCAGTGGGGAAGCCAGATTCACTGAACAACTGTGCTACTAACTTAACAGTTGCAGTGATTCACTTAACAACTGTGTCAAGAAAATTCATAAAATGGGACAACATTCATTTAACAACAGAAATTTGGGGCTCAATTGTGGTCATAAGTTGACGGTGATATGTAATTGAGTCTGAAGGAAATAGAGGAATGCTAACTTTGAAAAATATTGGAAGTTTATATGCCAACACTAGAGAAAGGAAAAGTTTATCCTCTCTTGCCATGAGTCTAATTAAAGCCTATCACTTGCCAGGTGCTAAAGATAATAAATGAGAAAAGCGGTCCACCTTTCCATTCTGATTAAATGTAATTCTGATTTGCTGGATGATTGCTTCTCTTGCAAATGGAATGGGATTGGAGAACAGAAAGTAAGAATGGTCAAAAAGAAATCAGCAATGGCAGGTCTTCCACTCTTTTTGTCAGGACAACATTATTACTGCTAAGGACGACTGGGCCCCCTGAAACCTTTGGCTTTTTTCAGAAGCCCTCTGCTAGGGATGAAAGCAGACTTCTGGCACCAGCTATTTGCAGTGTGCTCTGGTTAAGAGGAGGAAAAGAATGAAAAGAGTGTTAAGAGAGAAGTGATAAAAAAAAAAAGATCTGAGGGAGTGAGAGAGCACAAGCAGTACTATTCCCTTTGGTGTTTGCCTTGACATATGATGCAACTTCCAACAAATGATTTTGATAGGAACTGTTACTTTTAAACAGAAAACAAATTGCTCAATCACAAAAGGGAAACGAGTATCAGAGAATATATTCTGGGGACAGTTTCAAGAAAAAAGGGCAACAGAGCGGATTAAAGCAGAATGGTTGAAAAACAGAAAATAAGGTGCTTACTCAAGAGGCATTTTTATAACACTTACTATAAGCCACCCAGAGAGTGCTATACAACAGTATGGGGCATTATATAAGCCTAAATGCTATTGTTATTTTAGGAAGATTGTACTATAAACTGGCAGCATAGATAAAATTAATGAATCTTTATAGGTTGACCTGGGAAGAGTTTGTATATACTGTATAAGTAATACTAGTACTGATTGCTTGGATCCATATGAAAAGTCCTGATTTTGTTAATAAGGTTTGACCAAGAGGAAGGATAATAAACATCACAATATTATGCATATGTTTACATCCTTAGACTTCTTAAGTAAAGAAAAAAATTAGAAGGAGAAATCCAATCAAAACCATTTGATTTATCCCAAATTGCAGTTCTTTTTTAAGTCCAATTGTTAAATTAAGTTGGTGACTGTATAGCTTGGAAGAATTTCAATAAAATAAAATCCTTTTGTGATTGTTGTTAGTATTGTTACATGCGGACTTTATTTTAGGTGTACACTCATTAGCAGTACAGCTTCTTTTTAAATATGTCTGCTTTTTTAATTGATCAGTATGAGTCTGAGCAATTCATTTGTTAAGAATATCCACTGTAAAAGCAATTAGGTACATGTGTGATTGAATGGTCAAATCTTTGGAAAACAGGGAAAATGTAGCCTTTGCTTTTTAAAATAAAACATTATGTGATAATACTTATGTGGGGTTTCAGTTTCCTCTGGGATGAAGTGAGACCATGTAAGTGAGAGATCTGTTGGGGGTGATTTACTTTTGGCTCTCGCTTTAGGTAATTCATTAGAACATTTCTCACTTTGTAGGGTGTCATTTGTATACAACAGCTCACTGAATAAGCAAAGGAATTTCAGGGCTGGCTGATGAGATTGGTAGGACATCATGAAATAAAGGAACAAAGGTTCATATGATCTGAGGAAGAAATACGTTTTTGCAAAATATGCTTTCAGCAATAAGAAAATGTCAACTGAATCAGGAATACCCCGGCCTGTCCATTATCAGTGGAACCTGTTTGTGTAAAAAATGACATTTCTGCACTCGTGAACAGCCTAGAACTCGGTGGGAAAGTAGTGGACTGCATAAATCACCCAAGGCCACACCGTTAAAATTCAACCATTTAGTTGATGAATTGTAGTGGCATAATTTTGAATCTTTCAGGATTTAAGGGTGGTAACAGAATTGTTTGCTTCTTTGAGGCAGCCTTCTTGCATATGCTTATCCATCTGAAAAGCCACAAAATAAACACACACACACCCAAAAAAACCGACAATGCACTACTTCACTTCATTGCCAGATGACCTTTACAGCTCTCCAGAAAGTGAGGCAGCTGAGTTGTGTCCCTGTGGCCTCTGAAACATTGTCCATCCCAGATCTTGAACAGAAGAGATGCCAGACAGGAGAGGAGCTAATTTAATCCAACATTTTGTGTCACACAGGTCCTCTGAGATGCTTTCAGGAAACATGGAAAACAGCAACCATTTTCCATTGAGAAGCCATAGCAAATGGCACATAAAGTACAATAAACCCCCAATTAAGATATGATGTCAATTTCAGGCAAAAAAGTTGCATTTGCCAGTTACTAACTAAGCTTCTGACTCTGCTGCACATGTTTCCCCAATTAGGCTTTAAATTAGGCTTTACTTTTGTTGCTTATGATACTGGGGGTTCTAGACATAAAGACCAGTGCCATTGATGACCTACGAAAAGCTATTTTGGAATTACTGAAATCTTTTACTAAGAAAATGTATCTTAGTCTGAGTAACTGTTAATCTTAGTAAACTATTTGGTTTTTTCCATCAGTTTGAATTTTAAAGTTTTTCTGATCAGTTTTGAATTTTAAAGTTTTTCTGATTGCTGCATGCATAGGGCTGATAGGTTCAAGAAGGTAGCTTGAAAAGTACCAAGAATATATACACATTTAACCTTTACTGTCACAATAACAATCTCACTATAAAGTAACAAAGTTGTTGATTATTTGTTTTCTCTAATGAATCCAGATTGCGCTGAACTCCTAATACTGTATGCTTTTTAAAAAAATATCCAAGAATTATATAACATAGCCTAATGAAGCTTCATTCCAAAGAAGCATGTGTAGAACTGCAGCTGAATTCAGTGGACAAGAAACAGCTGGAATGTTAACAGTGGTGGAAGTTAAAGGAGATGATGTACATCTTTTTGGATTTGCTTTGGCTTTCTTTGCATTTGCTTTGTTTTTTGTTCTTGCTTTTTTGTTCTGCATTTTTACGTTTGTCTTGATTTGTTGCTTATATTTTTAAAAATACTCAACAGATCAGTTTATATTTTGCCTAATGCTTAGAGAGCATCATTGTTGCAGATTCAAAAGCTTAAAATAATGGTTTTGTTTTTAAAAAAAGGAAAGAGAGAAGCACTGTTAACATCTCTTTCTGGATCATTTGTAACCATCTAAGAAAAAATGTACAGCTCTTAAAGACAGTTACTATCCCGTAAAACACTGGAATAGTTTCTTTCTTGTGGGACTTATAATGGCTTATTTTATAATGAGCTGCTCTTTTTCTCTTATTTTTTGTTTTGAGCTGTAATGTGCATAGAGATAA
Organism: Laticauda colubrina; assembly: GCA_015471245.1. NCBI lineage: Eukaryota > Metazoa > Chordata > Lepidosauria > Squamata > Elapidae > Laticauda > Laticauda colubrina. Next base: position 53,569,415 of record BLBF01000004.1, on the reverse strand, counting down.
GGATGGCTCCAGAGTTTCACAAAGCCAGTAGACAAATGAACAAAAATGTCTTCTTGCATATCACAGAGAACAGGTAGGTTTTTACATTAGGCTGAAGAAATTGTGTCCCTTCTTATATAAGTGAAGGAATGGAAAAGGGCTAGCAGTTAACTCTGTATCAGGCTTGTGTAGCAATCTAGTTCTTTGGGTAATGAATGAACAACCAGCAGGTTTCAAAGTCTCCACTATTTTTTATCATCAATGGGAACTTTGTCCCAAAACAGCAGGGAAGTAGGAAGACTTAGTAATATCTCTATGCTTTTGGTGAACCTCAAATTTACTGCTTCTAGAATTTAAGGGTAAAGCAAGGCCAGTTCTCTGGATATTGTGTTTTGGAAAAAGATATCTGAAGAGATTAGACATGTTTCTGTCATTTTGTACAGCTTTTTACTCTTGCACAGTTTGCATAAGTGACGTTTTTTCTTTTTCCTCTTTTTCTGGACTCACCTTGAAATGTTTAAGAAAATTTTGAATTAATTTGTCTCACATGCTTACAGGATCTCTCCTTTTGTGGATGTCTTTGTCTTTGATCATGTCTATCTAGGAGACAAGTTCATTACTTTTGTATGTATGAAATAGATGTCTAGATAGATACCCGTTTCTCCCAAAATAAGCCCTAACGTATTTTATGCATGTGCTTAATATAAGCCCTGCCCCCAAAATAAGCCCTACTTAAGAGCCTGTGCAGCCAACCGTTTACCCATTCCATCTGGTTGCTTATAGTGCTGCGGCCACAAGGTGGGGTGGTAGAGCTGCCCCACATGCCCCACATGGCTTACCTCAAGGCCTCCCACAGCCAGGCCATCCATCCACACCCTGACACCTGCCTCGTGGTGGCAGCACCACAACCCATATGCAGCAGGAGGACATGTGGCCATGGCCTACTTCTTCTGCTTGCTCATGGCTGCAAAGGAGCAGTAAGTTGAGCGGTGTGCTGGCGGTGAGGCAGGTGTCAGGGAATGAATGAACTGGCTGTGGGGGCCCTGAGTAAGCCAGTGCTCCATCCTCCCTGACTTGTGGTGGTGGCACTGATGCAAGCAAACAGAAGAAGTTGGCTCCCCATGCATTGGAGAGGTAAAAGATAGCCCAAAAATAAGCCCTAGTGATTATTCTGGAACCCAAAAGAAAATATAACCCTGTCTTATTTTCTTTTGCCGCCAAAATTTTCAGGGAAACACGGGTGGGTGGATGGATAGATGAATGGATAGATAGATGGATGGATAGATGGATAGATGGATAGATAGGTGTGCATCTTTCATTTATGAAAGAATACAAATCAAATTTGAGTTCTAGTTATGAAAATGATTCATTTAAAGGTCTTATTAGCCTGGTCTTTTGGAGAAGCATATTTACTAGAACTCTATTTCAGTGTTTTTTGCTTAACTATTTGAAGAAATTGTTTCTATTTTTTTATTTGAAAAAAATATAGTAGCAGAAATTATGCAGTGTCCCTTCAAGGATCACTTGAACAAGAATTGGTGGAATACTAAATAAGCTTTCAACAATCATTACATACCTTTAGGCTCATGTTATAATCTATCACACTGTACCCAGATAACTCACAGTTCAGAGAAGTTGGTTTTTAGTTTAGTAATAGATCCTCTGATCAAAATAAGATCCTTGCATATGTAGCTTAAGGAAATGTCAGTTTAATAGCTCACCTTTTTAATAGCTCACCTCACTTAAAAGGAATGACTTTTGAGATAATAAAAAAGATCAGTCACTTAAAATATGCAGATACTAAGATTGCTGACATATTTATTGCATGGTGCTACTCATCATTTCTCTGTGCATTGCGGACATGAATATTTGTCATTTTCCTCTCTTTGCCAAAATTGTCATCAAGAAAAGATTGATTCCACATTAGAAAAATACCATACTCAGCAACAGCAGTGAGAGGAAGTGAACCATGTGTTGCTATTGATAATCCTGCAGTACTGTGATTCACAATGTGATCAGAACTTCATCTAAATTAATAAGGAAATTTTGATTAAACAAACAGTATTCCAAGAAGCATTGTGTTTTATGGTGATCCAATATTCACTGTAGGATAATCAACTTTCCTAAGGAAGTCAGTTGAATCAAATGTTCCAATAAACCAGACAGCAATCAGATTTGAAACTGAAAGGCCCTCTCCTAAAAAAAAAAAAAAAAAAAACAGAATGTATTGATTGCTCCATTGGAGGACACTCTGTAAAAGTGGATCAGGCAGACCTCGAAAAAGAGTACTTGATAGTTGCAAGGTTGGAAAGAGCAAGAAAACATAACAAAAGATTTTGATATCCATCAGACCATGATTAGACAGATAATGCGGGGAAAAGTCATGCTATTGTTAATTTTCCCAGAAGTAATCATCCAATGACAATCACCCCAGAAAAATACATACTGTTCCAATACATTTCCCATATGACACAAACCCAGAGTAAAAACAAAGGATTCACAGATCACTTTTGTAATATATATTATATCCATTATAAGAAAAGCACTGAACAAGAAAGATAAGAGTGGGAAGATAGTGTAGAAAAAAGCACTGTTGATAAGCTGAAACTTATATTAACATGGGTTATGCTTCAGGGTAATACTTGTGCAGGTAGTATTGTACAAGTACTATTATACAAGTAGCATATAAGCACAGATAGTCTTTGTATGTGACTGTCTTAATTAGTGACTGCTCACAGTTATGATGGCGTTGAAAAAAAAAATCCAAATATGAAATGGTGGCTGTCTGGGACATACATAGGAAATTAAGAAGTTGAAAACAACGTTTTTTCTTCTTATGAGATATATTTTGCTATTGAGTTCCTCCCCCACTTCTTGCGTTCCATAAATTTCAAACAGATGCAATACCTATTGCCATTTTAGACAATCTATTAAATACTTTTTTCGCCCTATCTTGCTTTTATTTAAAAGGACATTTTTTAAAAAGAATTCTGTAAACAAGCAATTTAGCCATCTGTGTGCTTTTTCCTCTCGCCTTCCAGAAATAACTGTGTAACCTCATTTGGCCCTTCTGTAGTTTTAAGTCAAATCTAATAGTGCATCCTTCTTTGCTGTCTTCCTGTTGGGCTTCCTGTGCTCCTGTGTACATTGATGATACTATGTGATTCAGCACTGTGTCTGGCAGCTTGTCTATTTGACAGTAGATAACGTTAAAAACAACAGTGTTTACTGTATAATAGTTTCTTTTTTCAAATCATTTTGCTCCAGATGACATAAAATAAATTATCTTTTATTCACAGAGTATGTCTGTGTGTATGTAAATGTGTGTGTGTGTGTGTGTGTGTGTGTGTGATGAATGTATGCAACTTCAACCAAGTAGGATTTTTTTTTTAGGTATAGTTTGTGCCCATTGACATAGTAATAGGCTCTTGGAAAGGAAACCTTTTAATGTGCATCTTATGCCAACCACTGCTTCACAGAAAAATTGCGTTGGTGTTCAGATGGTAAAATGACTTGCATTATTTTCCTAGGAGATAAACTTACTTTAGTTGAAGTTCTTTAATTGTACCATAATGTAATTATGATTCCTTAAAATTGGGAAAGGACATCCCATTTTCGATAGCTGGTTCCCATTAAAGGTAAAGGCCCTGTCCCACTGCACTTACGGATGCAAAGAGGATGTAAAACATTAAAAAAAGCTTGCCATCCATTGGAAAACACTATGCATCCATTGTGTACTCATTGCATATGTGTTTCAAATGCTCTATCCCTCGAGCATCCATCCACTGCGATTTCATCTGCACAAGAAGTCCGTATGATAGCTGCGATCATTCATCAACAGAACCAAAACCTGTTCAGACAGGTTTTGTTTGTTTCACCTTTTATACAGAAGGAGAAGAAGGAGACATCCAAGAGCTGTGTGGGTCTGAGGATGCATCGTGAGAAGAATGGAGTTTGGACTGTATGACCAGTTGATGGTGGAGCTGAGGAATGAAGACCCTCGTGCATTCCATCACTTCATGAGGATGCCACCAACCATGTTTGATGAACTTGTAGAGCATCTGAGACCCAGGTTGACCAAGCCTAGCACCAACTTCCGTGCCAACCTGGACCCTGAACTGAAGGTGGCACTGACTCTCCAGCCCCTGGCCTCTGGAGTCACATACAGAAACATGCAGTATGCGTGGAGGGTGCCACACAACAGCATCAGCAAAGTGGTCAGAGAAGTGGTGCAGGCCATCATCGAAGAATACGTGGAGGAGCTCCTCAAGTGCCCCACCACTGAACAAGGCTGGAGAAAACGTGCAGAAGAATGGTATCAGAGGTGGAACTTTCCCCACACCGTTGGAGCCATAGATGGGAAGCACGTGGCCTGCAAAGCTTCAGCCAACTCAGGGTCCACTTGTTTCAACTACAAGGGCTTCTTCAGTATCATCTTCTTTGCCATGGTTGATGCTGACTACAAGTTCATGTACATTGATGCTTCAGGCAACGGGTCAGCTTCAGATGGCCAGGTATACAATGCCAGTGACCTCAAGGATGGGCTGGAATGCAACCTCATCATGGGTTTTCCAGGTCCAGACCCCCTACCCAATGACACACAAGATGTGCCCTATTTCATCGTTGGTGATGACGCCTTCTCCCTCACAACCTACCTCATGAAGCCGTACAGTTCAAGATATCTCACCCATGAAGAGAGGATCTTCAACTACAGGCTGTCCAGAGCAAGACGAGTGGTGGAGAACGCCTTTGGCATCCTGGACAACAGGTTCCAGATACTTCTCACCACCATGCAGCATGAGCCACATACTGTGAGGAGCATCATGGAAGCTTGCTGCATCCTGCACAATCTCATGCGCACCCGCTACCTAGTGTTGCAGAACAGACTTGTCGACCATCAACAAGGGAATGGGGACATGGAGCCTGGTGAATGGAGGCAAGGACGTAACCTGATAGACACTGTGGATGTACAAGGCCCCAACAGAGCTTCACGTGAAGGGAAGAAGCAGCGCAACCTACTGAGACACTGGTGCAACTCCCCAGCTGGAGCAGTGAAGTGGCAAGACAGGATGATAGATGATTAATGGATGCTTCCTTGAGCCTGTCGCATAACACTGATGAGATTTGCCATGTATATTGAGTGGTCCTACAATGAATAGGGCATTAATAAAGAGCTTTGTTTATTTTAAAATATGTTTTTCAATGAATAAATTGTTATTGATAATAAAGGTCCATATGTGTGGCAGCTGGGATGGGGGATCACACAGTCCCACTATGGTTGCACTGGAGGTTTATCTATCCCACAACTATCCTTATCTATCCCACAAGCATGCAAAGTCTTAACCATTTGTTAAAAGTTTTCACCAACACTTTACTAAGGTAAAAAAATGAACCAAATGTCTTAAGCAAAGATAACCTTTATTAATAACTGTCTTAAGTAAACTGTATGACTTTATTAAAAAAGCAAAATGAACCAAGTAAAGTGTCTTAAGCAAAGATAAAGTGAACAGGTAACAACTCAGTCTCTGGCACGATTCTCAGTCACTCTGAGGCATGTCCATGGTCTCAGCTGTTAAGCGGGCAGGGACTGTGGAGGTGGCTGTGGCTTGAGTGCTGGTCTGAGGCGTCATTGGGGTGCTTGGCCCCGAGAGTACAACAGGGGATGGTGTGTTCAGGAAGCTCTCAGAGAGCTGACTCAGTCCCGTGAGGTTGAGAGGCCCCTCATCAAGGACCTGAGATGTGAAGCCCAAGACTGATGACAGATTGTCCGTTGACGGGCTTGGCTGTGGGGTGGAGGAAAGAGGAGTGTAGTGGGGCTGTCTGGTCTGCAGCTAGGTGAGGACTGGAGTCTGTGGTTTGCGATGAACCTGGGCCTGGACTGGGAAGGTCTGTTTTTGCTGTGGGAAGTCCTGGTACTCATAGCCTTGGTAGGTGGGGGGCTGTTGAAAGCCGTGGAAGGGCTGTGACATGGCCTGGGGTGGAGGAGCAGACCTGGACTGGGTAGGAGCAGCTTCAGCTGGGCCTTGAGGGTTGTGCAGAAGTGCTGTGAACTTCTGCTTCATCACCTGGTACTGGGCCTTGGGCAGGTCCCTCAGAGTCTGGCTCACATAGGTGATGAAGGTGTTCTGGCCCGAGGATGCTCTGTCCAAGTGGACCAGCTGAGAGAGAAGTTCTATGCTGGTCTTCATTGTGTCCCTGATCTCCAACAGCACACTGTGGTTCTGGCCCTCCAGTCTGCCTCTCTGCCTACATCCTGTGTTGCTGGGGGTGGGGGTGGGTTGGCTTCTGGTGGCTGCTGCTTCTTCCTCCATTTGTGACAGGGAATCCTCCAAGTCCGCCGGCATGGGGAGTGCAGCTGTCAGGGGGGTCTCTGCCGTGGGGCCCTCTGAAGACACCTGCCTGGACAGGCTCACTGGCTCTTGGCTGGAAGAGGACTGGCTGTCTGTGGGCTGTCTGAGGGAGAGGGGCCTCAGAGAGCTGCTCCTCGGTGGTGGATCTCACCCTCCAGGAAACTGCACTTGGCCATGATGTACATCTCCCGGTCAGTGAGCTTGACAGCGGCCTGCCCGGATTTCTTGAGGTGTAGCTTACCATACCAGGTGTGCATATGCTTCCACCATCCCAGGAGTACATCTGCAGTGTAGCCCAGGCTCTCTGCCTTATCTCTCCAAGCTGCCTGCTTCTTCTTGGTGTCCCGATAGAGTCTGTGGCCCTTTCTCCAGAGGTACTCGTTCTCTCTCAGCCATTCCAGCACCTCATCCTCATGCTCCTCAGAAATGGTGTACTGTTTCCTCTCTCCCTTCTCCTTCCTTTGCCTCTTCCTCCCTCTGGCAGGGGCTTGAGCAGCAGGGCCTTCAGGGGCTTGAGCAGCAGGGCCTTCAACAGCAGGGCTTTGAGGGCCTTGGGGCTGGTCCACCACAGCAGCAGCAGCAGCAGCAGGTTCAGAGTCAGTGCCAGGGGGTGGGATGCTGGTTCTGTCCTTCTTGCCAGGGCTGCAACGAGTAGGCACGGGCTTCCTCTTTTTCCCTGACTGACGAACCATGGTGTTCCTGCTAGATGTATGTGGCAGCACGTCTTTCCCTTGAATGCTGACTGCATGCGTGCTGCATCCTTTTATATCCGTGGAGCTGATGCAATTCATACTCCCCGCATGCTCAGTGAACGCTTTGCATCTGATATACATCCATGCAGCATCCGCTTTGCTTCCTATAGACGTCCGTGATGCATCCACATCATCCGTTATGCATCTGCCCCTTCCGCTATGCGTCCGCTTCGTAATTCTTCCCAGGATCCCCTTCGGAGGTGTCATCCGCTTCCATCCGCTGTCATCTGCTAGGCTTCCTATGAACATCCGCTTAACATCCCCGCTACGTACTGCCCCCATCCATTCTTTTCTGTTCTGTTTATGCAAATTTTCACCACTTTTGGGAGCAGATGACAATGGATGGAGCCACCCCCGAAATTTTGCTCGGCCACTGTGTCCTTTATGCATATGTTTTGCATCCGTCGGCCAGTGGGACCTAGCCTTAAGCAAGAAATAGTCTTAAACCGGAAGTCAATTGGCTTAAAGAGTGGTTTAATCTCATTAATATTATATTTAGTTCGCCTTCAGTCTTTCTGAAACTACTAATCAGTATCCCCATGGAGGTGCTATTTTTAATCTTACACTAAGTATTAAGATATTTTTTAAATTCATTAGTTCTTTTATTTATTTATTGATCACCCATCGTACAGAATGAAATGAGTTGGCAAGTTATCAACAGAATTTTAAATGAGAAAAAAGAAAATTGGTCATTCTTTTTGGGGATTGTTGACAGTGGAAGTAAACAGTCGATGCCATTCTTATTACTAAGAAACTGGTGCTTCACCAGCACAAACTTACAGTTATAACGTCTAATACTAATTAAATAGAATGCCTGATGTTACTTGCAACTTGTTTAAAGATTTGGATGATGTTTAGACAATTAAAATAAAATATAATCATCTTTTATTGAAAATATTGTGTGAAACTTTGTATACTTATGTATATGGACAAAAAACCTTCGTATTTATTTTGCTGTTAGCATTTTGCTTTTTTCCATTTTCTTGTTCTTTTGTTGCTGTTTATTTATTATTATTTATCTAAAGCAAAAAAAAATGTTTTTCCCCTCCTCCACCAACACAGTATGTTATGTGAACACAATATGTACTTGGCTAGTTTATGTTTCAGTTTATGTGTGACACTTTCATATAGTTATTTTGATAATTAAGAATGTTATCTGAGTATAGTTGTTACATATAGTAGAGAAATTTCAATGTGAAGACTGATCAGCTTAATTCTGTAAACTGATCATATCTAGTAAAGTTTCTTTTAACATATGAAATTATGTTTACAATTAATTTGTTCAAATAATGCAATTATTAGTCAATGAGAAGCTGTAAGAAATTCTTTGCATTTATTTATTTATTTAATCAAATTTAGAGACTACTCTCAGAGCAGCGTACATTTTACTTTTTTCTTTCTTTTTTAATTGTTGACGGCTGTTGTAAATATTTCAGATTTTATAGATTATTCTTTCTTTATGTCTTTTCATCTTTTTGCATCTTGTTTGTTTGTTGAGAAATAATAGATTTAGATGAACAAAAGTCTTGCTGTCCAAGGATAAATGAGAAATAGCTAATCAGGGCATCCCAAATGATGGGGTTTCTGTCAGCTTCTAACTTCTAAACAGTTCCAGATTATGGGTTAATTTATTTGTATGACTGAATTCCATATTCTACAGACTTATATATTATTGAAAAGAATTATATGTCAGCAGTTCCAGTTGCATATTTAATCCATAAATTCATGATATGAGAGAAGGTAAACTTGAGAAAAATTAAGTCACTACATGCATATTCTTGAATGAGATCACAAATAAGTAGTAAGATGGTAGTGTACTGAAATGGCTTCTGCTTTGTCTAAAACATAACCATAACACAAATAATGTTTTGTATTCCCTTTTATATACTATACTTATTAACAGTCCATGATCTAAAGAGAATATTTGGGTTTTTCACCTCAATTGCTCCTAACAGGACTGCTAGAATAATCCCTTTTACAAACAATAGAGATTTTGTCCTCAAAAGAAACTCCAGTTTCATGAGATTTCTTGCAAGCTCGGACTAGCTTTTAGGTCAGAGCAGACAGCCAAGCTAAGACATCTCTCAGGCCTTTAATGCAAAATGCAGCATTAAAAGATGATGCAAGGATATGGATTTAGACATTTAGAAGACTAAAAAAAAAGAACTTTTGTCTGGAAAACAGATTTTGTTCCTTTATATCAAGGGTCTTCAAACTTGGCATGTTTATTTGACTCCCAGAGTTTCTGAGTTGATGTGATTGGAGGAGGAATTCTGGGAGTTGAAGTCCACAAGTGTTAAAGCTGTCAAGTTTGAAGACCCCTACTTTATAGCTTTGCCTATGCAGTGTTTTCTGTGCATATGTGCCTGTGCAACATAATACATATATACACAGCCCTGTCAGGCAAAATCCAACCCAAATTAAACAGGGACATTTACTGAATTTGTTTCTTTTCAGGTATTTCTTAGAATGCGGCACTTTCCCAAGCGTATGCCTTATCTTTTTTCGGAGGTTTAATGATATGTATGTATACATATGTGCACATGGTCTGATCAGGTCGTAAAAATACAGGTAGTCTTCAACATAGAACCACAATTGAGTCCAAAATTTTGGTTGCTAAGCGAAACAGATGTTAGATGAATTTTCCCCATTTCACAACCTTCCTTGCCTCAGTTGTTAAGTGAATCACTGCAGTTGTTAAGTGAGCAGATTTGGCTTCCCCATTGACTTCATTGTCAGAAAGTGGCAAAAGGGGGATTGCATGACTCTGGAACATGACAACCATCATGAACATGAGTCAGTTGCCAAGCATCTGAATTTTGATAGTATGACCATGGGGACGTTGCAATGGTCTCAGTGTGAAAAATGGTCATGTCACTTTTTAAAGCACCACTGTAACTTCGATAGTCACTGAATGAACCAGAGGTGGTATTCAGCAGGTTCGGACCAGTTCTGGAGAACCATTAGCAGAAATTTTGAATAGTTCAGAGAACCAGCAAATCCCACCTCTGACTGGAGATTTTACAGTATCCTTCCCCTGCCACGCCCACCAAGCCACGGCCACAGAACCAGTAGTAAAAAAAATTGAATCCTACCATTGGAATGAACAGTTAAAAGTCAAGGGCTACCTGTAATTATATCAAAGATCTTGTAGAGTTAGATATGTAGCAATAAAGATTAATTGATAAACAAGAAAAATACAGAACACAAAAGGGTATATATGTGCTCATATTTTGTAAATTCTGTTTCTGAAAAATTTTCTGCCTTGTGTGGATAGCAACTATCAAATATTGAGAGAAAACTCTTTTAAAACTGATTCGTTTGCACCAGAAGGTCACGGGCTCAATTCTTACACCTCCGTTGAACAGTATATTTCACATTTGAAATTCACTATTCGCCTTAACCAGAGGCCTGCTATTGTCTTGGATCCTAATATGGGGATAATAATTGTAATTGTCTGTTTCCCAGATGCAGTCTTGGGTTGCTTCTCTCTAAGGACCTTTCCACATGAGGATTCTGTGCCAGTTTGAAAGCAGCTCTGGGCCTCTGCATTCCCATGATGTCAATTGAGTGGGAAAACTAAGCTGATTTATTTCCAGCCTAGCTTGAAAGGGTGGGGAGGAATCTATTTACTTTAAGTTAGTTGTTTGTTTTGTTTTTGGGATGTTGTAGCTCCCTTCTCTCATTAAGGGAATACTTGCCTCATATCTTCATTTGTCTTCCCTTGAGGTTCTGTTAGTGGAAATCTACCCCGATGGCTTCGCTGCTACCCCTCATCCCCAAGTAACCAAGGTGAAAAGAACTGGGCAAAACTGGCAAAATGTGAACTTGTCTTGAACCCTGTGCTTTTCTTATCCTGTCCTCTGGAGTAAGGATAAGCATTTTTTTTTTCTTAGTGCAGAACATGAAGTAAACCAATTTGTGTTGCTTGATCTCACCATTTCAAATTGACAGAAATAAAGATTAAAGATACCTCTTCTAAATGTTTTTAAGGATTTGAGTTGCAGTGTGAAAAGGTTCTGACTTCTGGCTGAATATTGCTAATTTGATATTTCCTGAAGATAATAATCTATCTGGGCATGCAATAAGAATATCTGAGTTTTGGATACTGGTTTCGGTCGAATAACTGAATTATATTGCTACAGTGCATGTTCTGAGGCTATGTACTTTAGCCTTACACAGATAAATTTGATTACCTTCTAGGAGACAGTGATGGATCGTGATAACAATTAAGGTTTGAGCTTAAGCTTGTTTCAGCGCCTATCTAGTTAAGCTCTATTCCTTAGAAGAGAGCAAAAAGAATTTTAAATTGAAAAAGTGTGAATTAGTGATCTTCAAAATAGAAATCAAAGGTAAACCTTCTACTTATCCTCCAAGCCATTACTGAATTGAGTTTTGTTCACACTATGAATTATTGAATGGCATGTGAAATCCATCCAAAATTGCAGTACATGGATACACCTAAACCAGTCCCCACTGACACATTTAAAGAATGCATTTCCTCCCATCTGCATCATTGGCCTTGATATTTTACATGCCAAGGCTAAATTTAACATGCAAGTTATTCAGGTTTGACACATCTGTATTGGACAGGCTCAGGTAGGAGCAGCATTCTCTGACCATGTTTGAATGGAGAAAACCATAAGAGCTTGGACCAGGTCAGTATTTCTGCACACTGTGTCCTTCAGTGTCCTTCAAGTTAAGCTTGATTTCTGATGACTTCATGGTCAAGCCCACGTAGTTCTCTTGGAAACAATATGGAAATATTTTGTCATTTCCTTTTCCTGAAATGGTTTTCTCTTTGCAGGTAATCCTTGAGTTACAACAGTTCATTTAGTGACCATTCCAAGTTACAACAGCACTGAAAAGAATGGCTTATGACCAGTTTTCAATCTACAACCTTTATAGCATTCCCCATGATCATGTGATCAAAATTCAGATGTTTGGCAACTGATTCATACTTATGACCGCTGCAGTGTCCCAAGCTCATGTGATCACCTTTTGCAACCTTTGGACAAATCAATGGGGAAGCCAAATTTACTTGCAACTGTGTTATTAACTTATCAACTGCAGTGATTCACTTAACAACTGTGGCAAGAAATGTCACAAAATTCACTTAACAAATGTCTTAACAACAGAAAATTGGGGCTCAGTGGTGGTTGTAGGTTGAGGGCCATGTGTATTTTTTTAAGGGCCCTGGATTTCTTGACAGACCCATCAAGCTCAACCTGAAGGACACTAAAGGACAGAATGTGCAGAACTAGCACAAGCATTTTCCCACAGAGGAATTAAGTAGCTGAGCAGTCAATTAAGTCATCTATTTTCTCATTATCCTACACAATCTAATTCAGGCTAAGTTTTTGCCCACTAGACAATTGGAAGCCAGTTCTGATCTTTCATTGCAAATATCATATAATCCCTGTATGTTGTACTGAGAAGCTACCACGATACAGACCAATTGCAGTTTTGGAATATTTCCAATGGTAGGCTCACAAAAAGCAGTAGCAATGCCAGACTGTAATCAAGGCATAGAGAATTATGGTATCGCCAAACCAGCCATGGAGTGGCCCCAGTTAGCATATGCAGTTATACAACATGCCGTTTGTCACAACAGCAAACCCAGCAATAGATGCGAGTCAGGGAGCACTCCTAAACTAAACTTATTTTTGCTGGGTGCAAGCCCATCCCAAACAGGATTCACCTCAATTCTCAAATCCAATTTTCTCTTTACCAATAGGGCTTCTGTTTTGCCTGAATATAATTTCATCTTGTTCTCTCTCATCTAGCTCATTTACAAGCTCAGCCAAAATTCAAGAATGCTAAATGGAATTAGAGAGTGGGAAGCTGTAATCCTTTTATTAGCATTCTTAATATGCCTCATTCCAAAACTCTCAGTGATCTCTCCCAGCAATGTCACCAGTGGTGGGATTCAACTTTTTTTACTACCGGTTGTGTGGGCATGGTTTGGTGTGCATGGCTGGGGAAGGATACTGTAAAATCTCCAGTCAGAGGTGGGATTTGCCAGTTCTCCAGACTACTCAAAATTTCCACTACTGGTTCTCCAGAACTGGTCAGAACCTGCTGAATATCACCTCTGAATGTCACAGTTAGATAGCAGGGACTACAAAGATCAGTAACCTGAGTGCTGAACAATGGATCTCCACCACCTTTTGAACTCAGCTTTAGGACAGAACACAACCGCTATAAAACTGCCCCCAATACTCAGCTCTGCCAGTAGTCCCTGAAGGATATCATGGTGAGTGGGACTGAAGTCCTGGAAGTTTATTAGAGTTGCATTCTCTCCCACCCCACCCCTTTCCAATCTCTTTTCTTGCATAAATCACCTACAAAGGTGGGTACATGGACTACCAATACTTAAAATATGGGATTGGCTTTAAATGTATGTTGTTATCAAAGCCCCATGCTAGGTATGCTACACACATTACATAGAACTATCCTCTGTGTATGAGAGAGAGAAGGGGGGAGGGAGACAGATGATCAGAGTTTCATAAATTTGCCTCTTTTCTAGTAATGATTATCATCTCCTTTAATCAGAAAGCAAAGTAAAAGCTGTACTGAAGCACGACAGTACCCTGTCTTACTGCAGAAAAGACATTCATTCCTATGAATTCAGCTTTTGAGGAAAGTACAATTCGTGTCTTTCTGGTATTGCCTTCAGCAATTGTTGGCATGAGGAGAAAGAATCAGTTTCTTTGCATTTGTGTTCATTCTCACATGGGCAGAATGACAGTGCTGACAACAGAAGCATAATTCACCGAAAAGGAGATAATATCTCCTCCCCCTCCCCCCCTGAAAAAAGAGAAAGGAAAAACAATGCCTGGTGGCTCCATCTAGAAGGCACCAACAGAGCCATGCAGATTCTGATTCTACAAAAACACACAAAAAAATTTCTACTCTAAACTTTTGGTATTTTACTCTTCCATGCTTGTACTTAAATTCAGTACAAATACTTGAAATAGATTTGTACAATTAAATACAGGTATATCTGCGTTAATGACAGCGATTGGAAGTGGAATTGCCATCGCTAAGGGACGCAGTCGTAAGACATGACCAACCCCTTAGCAACAACAATTCTGGCACTTCCAGTTGCATTATTAAGCAAATTCCTTGCTGTCGTTAAGTAAGGATGTTACAGATGGTCACCAGTTGCAATCTCCTGGCATCTTCTTCACTGACTTTGCTCATCAGAAGCTGACAAAGAACAGCAATCTTATGGCCGTGGGGACACTGTCATGGCCGTTGAACAGCTGCTGAATGAGTGGTCATTAACCCAGCCTAGAATTTTCAAAATATTGAACTATTTGTCTGTCTTGTTACAGAAATCATCATGGAGAACAGAAATGAAGTTTTCTGTATTCTTACGTCCCAAGTGTCATTTTCTTAAGTCATTGCAAAATTCTTGTGTCATAGTAGAGTACCTGTCCCCAGTGTTTGTTGTTGGCGGCTGGCTGGGGGGGTGGAGAGGGAAACTGGGGTGCACAAATAGTGACCAGTGCACATGCACACACAGCTCAACTTTCGCAAGATAAGCAGCACGCATGTGTGTATGCGCACCAGCCTGCCGCTCGCATAGATTGAGTGTGTGCCCACCACTCATGTGGCTCAGTTCTAGAATAGACCACGGACTGGTAGTGGGCCACGGCCCAGGAGCTGGCGATTCCTGATATAGAGCAAAGCCTTTGAAAACAATTATTGCCACTTAAGTATACTACAGTGCAATTCTTGAGCTTCTTTTCAAATTACAAAATACACAGCTAATTCTTTTAAAGATAATCATTTCCCAAGATTTTCAAAACTATACTTTTAGCCATTGGTCTTTTTCTTCCAAACTTTCAGATGTTTTTGTATTAGCAGTTGAAGAGTTGGCAGTGTTTTACACTTGTGGAATCAATTATTCAGAGACTAGTGTAGAAGCCATTGTTCAAAAAAACAAGTACATAAAGCCAAAGGAAATTCTTCCAATTTTATCTCTCTACAACAATATTCATAATAGGGTCTACTCTGTTCTACCTGGCAAGCTAAGCAAGACCTATAATGTTCTCAGGCTTTACAGTGGGAACATAACATTTCATAGAATTCAGAAATAACATGTTTCCAAATGAGTCCCACTAAATGCTTTAAAAAAGGCTTCAAGGTTAATTGTTTCCTTTTGCAGTTTAGAGTATTTAGCATGCTTTTGTGGCGTAGCGCATGTCTATGATGACATGATGTATATAGCATGAAAAAAATTAGAACACTCTGTACCTTGGATATCCAAGTGTAAACCACTTCTACTCATACTCATCAGCAAGAAATATGTAGTCAGAACATGAAAATATGATTTGAACATGGGAAATCCTGTGCAACCATATACAGTGTACTTGCAAGCCAATATTCACAACTTGAAGGCAAGAAACTTGCTTTATTAAAAATTAAATCTATTATTTGTTAGAGCAGAAATGGGACAGGAGGTTCTGCTCTCTCTGATCCAAATCAAAACTTGTGTTTCAACTTTTCCTTGGTTACCTTGATGTTTTGTTTTGGTTTTTTTAACAATTTTCAACTTTTAATAGAGTGTGATGTGTATCTTTGGTTCTGGGTGTAAGATGTAGAAAAATGCTTTTGTGGCTTATTTTCTTCCAGGCAGAATTTTTATTAATTTATTTAACATCATTAACAAAGAGACCATGGGGTTTTTGACACAAAATATGGTGAAAACCTACAACGTTTTTACTGAAGTTTAAGCATAATATACCAATTAAGAAAAATTCATTGGTAAAGAAAAAGAAAATTGTTGTTACAGAAATTAATCTCATGAAAGATTTATTGGATGAATGTTCTTGCTATCCCATTTACATTGCCCATTAGAGAGAGATTTGTCAAGAAAGACTTTCATGAAGTCTAAACAAAAAATAATTATTTGTTTTGTTACTATCTGTAATATAAAATTTTAAAAAGGAGACATATTGCAAATGAAGCTTATCCCAAAAGTGTTTGATCTGATTAGATCTCTTAATCTTGTACCATCAATATCTGAATTAGATCTGAAAAATGATGATTGTGCCTCACTCAGATTTATGATACTTAGCTTTCAACTTAGAACTTACTTGTTAATCAGGTTGACAACTTTAAAAGCTATCATTTCCCCTAAGGCCAGAGTTTAATCTGCAGGATCTCATACTATATTCCCTGCAGATCACTCTCAAATATCTTCTCCATTATCTTCCTCTCTTTTCCTTGAGGCTTTATTTTTCATCAGCTTTGTTAAACCAGCTGATGATTCTTTCCAGCTGATTAACCTCACTTGCAAGTAGTTTCTAACAGTGATGTACAGAAATCATATAGAAACATGGGAAGCAACATAAATATGAAAAGTAGTTTCATTTTAAAATACATACAGATATTTTCACCCTGTATCTGAAGTTTTAAATCACTGAACTGTATTAATAAATATTATATAAGCAGTAACCTAATTTTTGATTAAACAAATCATCAAGGATAATTGCAGAACACCATGTGCTTATTAAAGTCCAGTTTTCATATAAATTAGTTTTAGTAACAAATCAGAAAGAAGGATAATTCTGTCTGTAACAAGTAGATCACCAATAAGTGGATGATCAACTGGGGCATGATCTTGAGAATCTCCTTGGGAATTACTAGAAATAATGCATGAAAAACAAATCTCATATCTCTAGGACAACAGCCTAGATGAAAGTGAAAATCAAGTAGCAATGAAAATCTCCTAAATACAGCCATGTGCCAGGCTTGATGTTTTCATCAAAATAATCATAACCCTGCAAACTTTGCCCGTCATGGATGCAAGCATGATCAAGGTGCATATGTAAAAGGGACAGATCTTGCAGTACAATACTGATTTTATTAGTTAATAATAATAACTAATAACTGATTGAGTACCACACCATTCCCCATTACATCTTCCATCCCTGAAGATGAATTTACAACAGTTTTTGTATGACAAACACTTAAGTGCTCTGCCATAAAGAAAGGGGAAGGTTGGTTTTAATGTGATTTCTTATTGGAAGGTAAGCTGGTATGTTAATCTCATACTGTTATTTTGTTATATGTTTTGAGTTAACATTATTGCAGGGCAAAAAGAGTCACGAATCTGGGGCCAACCATCACAACTGTTAGAATGTAGTACAGTACGATTGAAAAGTGCTTAAGACATTTTATCTTGAGTTGCCAAGGAAATTATTGCAATATGGTCTATTGTTTACAGGGTAGTGTGATGGCTCAGTGGTTAAGACACTGGGCCTATCAGCTGAAAAGCCAGCAGCCCAGGTTCAAGACTCAAGCGCGATATGTTGGGGTGAGCTCCCATCTTTGCCCCAGCTTCTGCCAACCAAGCAGTTAGAAAGTATGCAAATGTGAGTAGATAGTAGGTACCATTTGGGTGGGAAAGTAACAGTGTTCCATGATGTCATGCTGGCCACTTGATTGCAGAAATGTCTTCGGACAACGCTAGCTCAATGGCCTTGAAATGGAGATGAGCACTGCCCCCTTTAGTCAGCAACGACTAACAGTAAAATCAGCAGGGACTTTTTAAACTTTTATCTTTTTTAACTTTTATAAGTATTTATTTCTAATATATATTGACATGAATGTTCATCTATAATACGCAAGGTAACAGGTAGACAAAGGTAACAGACTTGGTGGGAACCTAGAGTATTGCTGTTACCTAGAGTAAAAAAAAAGATGAAACAAATTCTCACTAAACAAGGAAAAATTCAAATGCTAGTACTTATAAATATAGAAATGACACACCGGGCTTAATCACCAATCTAAAATGTGAGCAATTTTTATTTAGTATATACTACAATGTATTTTCTCTTTGCAACACCATTAGACGTCACACACTTTTCTGAATATTGTGATCCATTAATCTTATCCTATCAGATACTTTTGGAAGTATAGCATGTGTTTTGTCTCTTACATAAACCAGATGTTTACCCCAGCCTTATTTTTGCTGATTCCAAACTGTCCATCTTGTTATACCTTGTTACACTTGGAACCTTTTTCAGTTACAGATTAACAATTGCATCCCATTGGTGCTTATTTGAATATGAGATCCATTATTTAAAGGAGTTCTTTCAATGAGCTGTGCTTTATTCTATGTATTGAGCCTTTATAAAAATAATTTTATAACTTTTTAGAAACAGAATTTTAATGCATAGCAAAATCATTATTTCATTGGACATGTATACAGATCCAAAATAGGAAGCAACCATTTTAAAAACACTTTGTACAGAGCATATTTTTCTATCCCATAACAATTTACAGCTATTAATTTCTCACCTAACTTGTTTTTCTGTCCATCAGTTAATATCAAAATAGATGTTTGCCAAACACTAACTATAATAATTTTTGCAATTATGAACATAAAACTCACTGTCAAAATACTGTACAATGCTATCATGAGAGTAAAAAAAAATTTTTACAGCTCTATTAAGTAATGAATAGGGGTACAATCATGTAATTTCACCACACAGTAAAACAGAAAATGTAGCTTTTCAAATGTGTTATTATTATATGCCAAGGAACCAGCTAGGGCAAGAAATGTTGCAAGTAATTTACTGGAACCCATATGTATTTATAGATCTCCATTCAAAATAATAATAAACTTTGGTTGACTGGAATGTCTCCTGTTGATTCTTAATGATGACAATGAAAAAGTGAGTCATTGTAGATATTTTGCATTTCATCCTAAAGAATTTTTAAAAAGACAAGTGCAGAACTGTTATTATCCTTTTCAATTTTTTTTTAAATTTTACTTTCAATCCTATCTACTCTTATTACTATTAATGTGATTAATGCTGTCAATTTAGGGGAAAACATTAAATATTAAAATAGAGCCTTGTTTAGTTGCATAAATGCAGTTTCCAATTGTACCTAATTTTTTAAACCAAACAAACCTGCTTTCTGGATCATTAGCAGAACAGCTAAGTAGTTTCTTAATATGTTTGTCCTTACTTTGGATGAAACCAAGAGGGCAATAATGGTTTAATGAGGTCTAGGATATTTAGGCATGATTGGCTATTTAATCCTAATTAATGAGATGGCTAAATTGGAGGTAGTTTTTTTGAAAAAGGGGGTTTAAACACAATAGTAGTTTTGTTTCTATTCTTCCAACTTTTATTTCTATTTTAGAAATAAAAAACAAATGTATAAGTTGCTAGCCAAGTCTGGTTGATTCCTGTAATAGATATTGGCTGATTTTATCAAATTAAGAACAGTCAGATCTGGTTAGTACTTGAATGGAAATTAAATACAAAAGGCTTGAGACAGGGGATGAACTTGAAAAATTAAAAAGGCAACAGGAAACTGAAAATAGCAAGATGGTAACAAACCGTTTCCATATTATTGTCGAGAAAACAACAATAAGGACACGTTCTACTTGTCATTATTCATAGCTGTGAAAAAGCTTTCTTTGCCCCTTTTTTCTAAAATATTGCTGAATTTTCCAGTTCTTTGCTAGAAAGGATGAGTTTGAGTTTTCCATGTGTTCCCCCAATCTTATCATACAGCATGTATTTACACTGCTGAAAAAAATAAAGGGAACACAAAATTAAGACATCCCAGATCTGAAGGAATGAAATATTCTAATTAAATACTTTGTTCATTACATAGTTGAATGTGCTGACAACAAAATCACACAAAAATTATCAATGGAAATCAAATTTAGCAACACGTGGAGTCTGGATTTGGAGTTATACTCAAAATTAAAGTGGAAAAAAACACTACAGGCTGATCCAAGTTTGATGTAATGTCCTTAAAACAAGTCAGAATGAGGCTCAGTAGTGTGTGTGGCTTCCACATGCCTGTATGACCTCCCTACAACGTCTGGGCATGCTTCCTGATAAGGTGGCGGATGGTCTCCTGAGGGATCTCCTCCCACACCTGGACTAAAGCACCCCCCAACTCCTGGACAGTCTGTGGTGCAACGTGGCGTTGGTGGATGGAGCAAGACATGATGTCCCAGATGTGCTCAATTGGATTCAGGTCTGGGGAATGGGTGGGCCAGTCCATAGTATCCATAACTTCATCTTGCAGGAACTGCTGACATACTCCAGCCACATGAGGTCTAGCATTGTCATGCATTAGAAGGAACCCAGGGCCAACCCCATCAGCATATGGTCTCACAAGGGGTCTGAGCATCTCATCTCGGTACCTAATGGCAGTCAGGCTACCTCTGGCGAGCACATGGAGGGCTCTGCGGCCCTCAAAAGAAATGCCGCCCCACACCATTACTGACCCACTGCCAAACCGGTCATTCTGGAGGATGTTGCAGGCAGCAGAACGTTCTCCACGGCATCTGCAGACTCTGTCACATTTGTCACATGGTGCTCAGTGTGAACCTGCTTTCATCTGTGAAGAGCACAGGGCACGAGTGGTGAATTTGCCAATCTTGGTGTTATGTCAAATGCCAAACGTCCTGCACAGTGTTGGGCTGTAAGCACAACCTCTACCTGTGGACATCGGGCCCTTATACCACCCTCATGGAGTCTGTTTCTGACTGTTTGAGCAGCCACATGCACATTTGTAGCCCACTGGAGGTCATTTTGCAGGGCTCTGGCAGTGCTCCTCCTGTCCCTCCTTGCACAAAGGCAGAGGTAGCGGTCCTGATGCTGGGTTGTTGCCCTCCTATAGCCTCCTTCACATCTCCTGATGTACTGGCCTGTCTCCTGATAGTGCCTCCATGCTCTGGACACTACGCTGACAGACACAGCAAACCTTCTTGCCACAGCTCACATTGATGTGCTATCCTGGATGAGCTGCACTATCTGAGCCACTTGAGTGGGTTGTAGACTCCATCTACAACTCTACCACTAGAGACTCTACAACTCTACTGTAGACTCTACCACTAGAGTGAAAGCATTGCCAGCATTCAAAAGTGACCAAACCATCAGCCAGAAAGCATAGGAACTGAGAAGTGGTCTGTGGTCACCACCTGCAGAACCCCAATCCTTTATTGGGAATGTCTTGCTAACTGCCTCTGCTTTCCACCTGTTGTCTATTCCATTTGCACAACAGCATGTGAAATTGATTGTCAATCAGTGTTGCTACCACTGCTACCAAAGTGGACAGTTTGATTTCACAGAAGTGTGATTGACTTGGAGTTATGCTGTATTGTTTAAGTGTTCCCTTTATTTTTTTTGAGCAGTGTATATACCAGTCTTCAATCCTCTAAGGTTTATCAAAAATATTGTGTCCACTTTGATCCCTTTGCAATAAAAAGCAGTGATGATTAACATCCCTAGTGTGATCCCCATGATCACAAATGTGCCTGGAGACATGTTCCTTGGTACAACCTCAGCATCCCACCCGATTCTATGTTTTATTTATTTCATATCATTTTAATTCATTTCAATTTCAAGGCTGCCTGTGTCTGTCACCAGTCTTAGCAGTTTACAGATAAAAATTGAAAGAAAACAATATAACCAAAGAAAAAGATATCTCACTGGAGACCAAAGGCCATAACTCAAACAGCAGATAGCCAATAGGGGGCTTAGAAATCTTGAAAGAGCTTAGTAAGAGTACGTTTTAACATTTGATATTCTTAAATGCAATAGAATCTGCACAAAGGGTTGAAAAACAGCAGGATGGTAGATAGCAGAGGTGGTATTCAGCAGGTTCTGACCAGTTCTGGAGAACCGGTAGCAGAAAATTTGAGAAGTTCAGAGAATGGGTAATGGAAATTTTAAGTAATTTGGAATACCACCTCTGATTGGCCCCGCCCCCATCTATTCTCTGCCTCCCGAGTCCCAGCTGATAAGCTGGGTCTTCTTTTGTTGCCCTGCACAGAAGAATGGAGCTGGAAAGCAGGTTATTGAGAGGGGGAGGGAATGGGATTTTGCAGTAACCTTCCCCTGGAGTGATGTGGGAATGGAGATTTTATAATATCCTTCCCCTGCCACACCCACCAAGCCACACCCACAGAACAGATAGTAAACATGATAGACAGCATTGTGATACAAGCCCTGATCCTTTTGAATATGCATACTTCACTGACCCACCAACAAAAAGAGGCAGTATTTACATCTCAATGCATTATCTTCCATCTAACCAATTTTTACCCCACTTTCACTACCCCAATGCTTCAGAATGGCACAGTGTTCAATTGATATTTAAATTCATTAATTGTGATAGCATCGCTACCTCTGAATCTCATATTTGTTAAAGGTCTTGGAAGTTTAGTTACAGAGACAAAACCTCGTCTTTGTAAGAAACTTTAAGTAACATATGAAATGATTATCAAATATTTATACTATCTTTGAAATGATGAACTTGTGTATTCTTGCAAACTAGGTATTTCTAAATATTTTATATTAGAAATTTCAGAAAATATTCAATAAAATTAGATTCAAAAGCTGGAACATTCATTGATATTATTTGAACATGTCCTAACGTTACTGTTTTATTCTGAAATTTGTAGAAATGTGAACATGTCTTTGGAACATCATTGTTTAACAAAGATGCCTAATTTCTTTTTTATGATATATCGAATTTTTTGAATCCATTCAAGAGGGAATAACTAAATATATATTTTATGTATGTACATGTTTAGTTATTTTTCAATTGAACTGTAATTAACAGATATCAAATAACTGAATAACTTGAATCCATGATGCACATTTTAAAAATACTATTTCTCTTCTGTTCAAACATATCCAAGGGACTGGCTGAACAAGTCACTGCAGTTTTCTTGGCAAGGGTTTTCATTTGCCATTGACTTCTATGTAGGGCTGACAGAAGTGAGTGGCCCAAGATCACCCAGTTGGCTTTGTACTTAAGATGGGACTAGAACTCAAAATCTCCCAGATTGTAGCCTGATGCCTTAACCACTATACCAAAGGGTCTCCCCCAAAATATTTAAAATCCACCAAAAAAGAAATAGAGAGACAATATACATGTTACTGTATAGCATGTATACTGTATAACAAAAGTATTGTTGATTATAGGTCTATTGCAATTAAGGTAAGAGATAAAATCCTCTCAGGCTGAATAAAACTGTCTCTAATGTTTTATTTTAACAATCTATAAGCTTTTCTAACACAACAGTTGAAAAGGCCTTATTAATCTTATTAATTTATAATTCAATTGTTAAATTATCTAAGATTTTCTAATGTTGAAGCATCATTATTTTAGCCGCTGAAAAAAATATATTCTTCATTATTAAGCTTAAGATTTTATCCCATACATAAATGCCAGTACCCTAGCTCTGGACATCATTCAATTTCTTCTTTAATATTGATTAATATGCTTATATGAAGTTTAACCAAAAGCGATCACAAGACCATCACATATGAAGGAAAGACTCTTTTGTAGACCTCTTCTCCATCATTTGGAAAAGTGGGGGTTTGGGAGTGCATACATGTGAATCTGACTGGGATCAAGTTCCATTAATTTATAATCTTCCACTGAAGTCGTTGCAGAGATGAAGCCATGATGAATTTGCTTGATCTCCATAATACCATTCTGGCTCCTGTATAGCTTTAGCAAGATTAGTATCCTAAGCCTCCTTGGGGAATAGCCAAGATATTATAAAGTAAGACTGGAAATAAAATTCTACACCTGATTTATAGCAGTGAATTCTTATCTGTGCAGTTTAATTAGTCCTTTTAAAAAAATACAGGGAAGGCTGTTGAAATTTGGGTAGCCAAAATCTAGACAATCTTGACATCAGCAAAGTCATAACTAAGAATATTTCATTAAGCTGATTTTGACCCTGGGTTTCTGCAGCTTAGATATGTTAGCCTTGTAATCAAAAGCAATAAAATAGGGCTTTTAAATAATCTGGTTAATGTTTTAGACTTATCTGTGATATAAATCTGTGGTATAAATATTTTTAATTTAAATGTTCTCTATCTTATACTGTTAATTCAGATTATATGATTTATTTATAATTATATAAAAAGGTACATTTGATAATTGTATCTTTTCTTTTTACCACTATTTATCACTGTTGGTACAGTAAAATAGTGATCATTATGTTAAAAAAGCATTAAACAAAATAAATGTTTGAGCAGAAAATGCACAAAGCAAAAAACCTCATTAATTTTTACATAAATAATGGGATATTTAAAGTGAAATTTACAAGCATGAGTTCTTTCTCCTAATATTTCTGAATAACTACATGAGTCACAAACCTGGCAACCATGAATATGTGGGTGCTATATTTAAGTTTTACTGAACCAAGATTCCTTAACAATATGATTTGGAATTAATCTGAGGGGGTCTTTTGCTTCTTTTTTGTTTGATCTATAGTGGGAGTAGAAAATTACTGTTGTGTTTTATCTAGCTTTTCCTTTTCTTGCCTTATAGTTGTTGTTGGTGACTGCTTGAACTAAGTCCCTGCAGGCTTACAATGTTGTCAAATAATTTAGCAATTTTTCTGCAATTATTATTTAACACAGGTCCTGATGGATTTCATTTGCCTTGCCTGAAGGCCTTTTTCTAAAGCTCAAACTACTGTCTATAATGGGCTATTCTTTTTAATCCCCCTTCATGAATTTGACGGCCTATGCTGGGGACATCCTGTATTCTAATATTCCAGTGGAAAAAAGCTGCTGTGTGAAACATATACAGCTGTGTGCTGTGGACAGTGAATTTTAGACAGTATACATACTGTCTGAAACTTTTGGGTTTTATATTCATCACTTCATAATCATATTTCTTGATCTGATATTCTTAGATCTAGATACCCATAACTTTTGTCCAGGATTTTCTTTACAGGATCCTTTTTGAGTTACATATATAGAAAGAGAGTAAATAGTCGATATGTGTATAGACTATAATTATTTCAAGCAATTAAATTAGCACTTCAGCTGGTTGAGCTAATAGCTTCATTGAAAGGTGTGTGAACATAATTAGCGAGCATTTATTACTTAACACAAGTCAAGATTTAGGCAAGGTGTGTTTAAGAACCATATTAGATAGATAGATAAATTACGTGTCATATGGTCTCAGTTGTTTGCAGAAATATTTTCTTTTCAGTGCCCACACTTAGAAAATATCTTGTTGGGGACAACTGTATTAAAATACAGATCTACAACATTGTCCCCAGAATCTAATTTCCAGGGCAGGAGAAGAATGTAGATATGTCTTGGTGACTGTGCAGTAAAGTTGATTTCTTGTATAAAAATTATCTTTCTGTGTCTCTATCTCTTTGTCTCTCTCTCTCTCTCTCTGTTCCCCCTCTCCTTCTCCCCTTCCCTCTATCTGTGTTTATGCGTTTATATACTTTTATTAAGAATTTTGAGTATATATTAAAATCTAATACAAACTAAATGAAAAAAAGAAAATAGGTAAGAGTAAAAAGTGCAAGATGAAAGGAGAAAAATAAAAATAAGACTGTCTATATTCTCTATCTACTATATCTACGTATATATCTTCTAAACTTTATCACAAGTATAAACAAATTTAGTAATTCTTCACCCTCTTTAAGTTATCTTAAGTTATCTCTTCATTACCTATCCTATCTCTTTTTTATGAACAAATCCATAAAAACATCATTTCAGTCCTGATGTTAGCAGAATAGCTAGAAGTCTCTTATTTTAACCTTGATCAAATAAATCAAATTTATATTCCTTCCTTTTACATCTAACAGTCATAGGATTTGATTTATCTTCATTTCTTCCTTGTTCATTGCACAAAGTTCTTCAAGGCTTTAATAATTTAACTATTGTTATTCCAGTAGAAAAATACTATCCAGGTCACTCTCTTTGTCATTTGTTTTTCTTTTATAGAGTCATCAAAGCATCTTTTCTAAATCATTATTTTCACTTATCAGTTATAAATCCACTTTTATCTTTTATTTGCCAAATAAAATTTGTTCTGTGAAATAAATAAAAAATTTCTTCAATGGCTTTATAGTTTATCAATAGAAGCAGACAACATTACTGACATTTTTGGTATCATGGCTACTGTTTCTGATTCTTTTTCTTTAAAAATGTTAACTCAGTATCATTTTTCCTCTCTAGTGTCCAGTTTTTGAAATCATTGAATTCTTTATCTATATTATGTCTTGCAAAAAATAATATAGGATGTATTTCCAATAAGAAGCTGTTTGTACTTTACAATTAATTCAAAAATATTATTGAGTTTCATAATACCAAAATCTTAATATTCCAGTTTTATCTGGATCCTTATTCCCTTCCTAACTTTTTAGGATCAAAATCTCATGTAGCTTTTTGCTAGGTTTTTTTTCCAGATTCTTTAAATGCTTAAGTTTGTAATTAAAATTTTCTTTCATGGAGGATTAGATTTACCTGGCATTTTCAAATCTGTTATTTCAAAGGTCACTTAGAAATAGCTAAAAGAGCAATTTCCCAAGATAATTACAAATTTGTAGACCTGTTATGTAAGGAGTGAAAAATTTTTTATTTGTCAGCATTCATCTGAGGTATATTTTTTATGTTTAATGTTAGTTTGTCAGTGATGTATTCAATATGGGAGGGTTGTTTGTACATATGTTTTGTCATTGTTGGTGGCTGATATCTTTGTTTTTTCTTTGTTTTGTATTTTAACTTTGGAGACAAAGTAAAATAAAAAAATGTGATACATTAATAGATAAGGAATCCACACAATATGTACATTCAAGGTACTGGAAACTAGGATTATTGAAAGCATTCAAAAGACATCGTCACAAAGAATAATACAACTATGTGGAGCAGGTATATGCACAGTCTGCATTTTGTTGGTGGTCAAAATGTCAGTACATTTATACATACTACATATGTATACGTGCACATTACCTGATGTTCATTGGTGGCATGCAGCTCACCTTCAAACTATCCCAAGGTTCAGATACTATGTCTTTGGAGATTCTCAATCATCCAGGTCATGGTTGTCGCAAAGGTGCTTTTTAAAGAGGCAGCTGGACTTTTCTGTTTTTTCTTTGAAGACATTTAGCTTCTCATCCAAGAAGTTTCTTCAGCTGTGACTGGATGGTGTGGAATGGAAGGATTTATGCTTCTTGCAGACAGCTGGTCATTTGCATTCTTTTAATTTAAATATAGTTCTGATACTATATTTTTGTAGCAAAAAACAGCCATCCTTTTCTCTCTCCACGGCTATTTCTTCTAACCCTAATCCATGGTACTCATGAGGATCAGGAAGAGAAATGAATGACAGGAGAATCATCACCTGAGAGGATTCAGCTGGAAGATTAGCAGGCAGGGAAAGCAGTGTGGCCTGCCCAACAAGAGCGACAGCTATCGCTGGCCTCTAAACACAAAGTGGCGGAGCTAATGTCACCCCCTCACACTCCCCACCAGGAGGAGAGGAGGTCTAAACAAATGCTCAGCAAGACTATTGGCCACAAAGAACACGTCCTGCCAAAGGGATAAATCCAGGTCACACCACCCATATATAAAGGGCACC
Organism: Laticauda colubrina; assembly: GCA_015471245.1. Lineage (NCBI taxonomy): Eukaryota > Metazoa > Chordata > Lepidosauria > Squamata > Elapidae > Laticauda > Laticauda colubrina. The sequence goes on along the minus strand of BLBF01000004.1, from coordinate 53,541,931 downwards.
GCAAGCCTCACAGATCTATTGGCAGCAACACTGTTTACCTCTCCACTGTGTTCTTCAACTTCTCACCCTGTGTTCTCAAAAACCTTGGACCCACATACTACCTTCATTTGACCTTGTTTATAGTTTGAATTCTCCTCCAATTTAACCTGGTTGGGCTAGTGGGTTGAGTATTTTGGGGGTGAGGACTTACAATTTTTTTTCTTCTGCTTGAAAAGCATTTTAGTCAAGATGTAAGACTTACTTGTGTCTATGATTTCTATGGGCCGGGATAGGACCTGCTGCATGTCTTCCATTTTCTTATCTTCCACTCCTCCCTCCCGTTCCAGTTCCTTGCCCCTGCTGCTGTTTTTCTTGTTTTTCAGTCTTTTCAATCACTTTTGGATTATACTGTCACTCTTCTTTCTCAAACTGTCATGTATCATTACTGCATTCTTCCTTTTCAGATTGAGCAGGATTACAGAAATCACAGAAAAGGAATAAAAGCAAGTGAAAGAAATTAAAGGCATGGGATTAGAACAAGGAGAAGACCTATTGCTAAAGCATGGTTCTTTTCCATACCTTGCTATTTTTTCAAACTGTTCTTCTATCACATTCATTACAATAGTTCACACTATCCAGGCAAGACTTATGTAATCTTCCTTTTAATAAGATCGGTAAGAGTTACATAGATAGTCCTCGAATTACAATCACAAGTGAGCCCAAAATTTCTGTTGCTAAGTATGACAATTGTTAAGTGAGCTTTGCCCCATTTTAGAACCTTTCTTGACATAAAATGTGGCTGTGAGGTTAGTAACATGGTGGTTATTAAGTGAATCTGGTTTTCTCATTGACTTTGCTCATCAGAAAGTCACAAAAAGTGATCACATTATCCCAGGACACTGCAAACATCATAAATACATGCTAGTTTGTCAGTTTTGATCAGGAGACCATGGGGATATTTCAATGGTCATGTGAAAAACTGTTATAAGTCACTTTATTCAGTGCCGTTGTAACTTTGAACTAAATGAATGGTTGTAAGTCAAGAGCTACTTGTCGACTTAGTTGCAGTCATGCCAAATGCAACATTCCTGGCTAATGGCACAATAATGTAAATGCAGTAAATGTAGTATATAAAAACAGACTCAGAAACTTGGAGTTCTTCATAGATATTAAAATTTTTTTTTCCTGAGTCATCCTTCTGTAGCCCTTCATATTTTATAGATTTAAAAAAAATACTCTTGAAATCAAAGAAGGTCTAAGTGCTCACTCTAAAGTTGCAGAAAAGAGATTCTGGTCAAAGGAAAGTAGGATAGTGAATATTCAGCTCATTTATATAGCTGGAAGCAATGGTTTGCTGTGATATCTGAGGACTGTAGCTCTAACTCTCACTTTTTTTAGGTATTATATAACATAATATATACTTACATTTATTAAGTATAAACATCACATGTAGTGTTATATCATGGTTTATTAGATTGACTTATGACCACAATTTAACCCCAAATTCCCACTGTTAAGCAAGGCAGTTAAGTGAATTGCAGTTTACAAATTTTTTGGCCACAGTTGTTGAGCGAATCACTGCAGTTGTTAAGTGAAACATGGGTCGTTAAGCAAATCTGGCTTCCCCCATTGACTTGTCAGAAGCTGTCTGGGAAGGGAACAAATAGTGATAATAAATACCTACCAGTTGCCAAGCTCTAGAATTTTGATCATGTGACCGTGGGGGATGCTTCATTAATCATAGGTGTGAAATCCAATTATAAGCCATTTTTCAGTGCCAGTGTAACTTCAAATTATCACTAAATGAATGGTTTTAAGTTGAGTGCCTGTAATAGGGTCCAGATAAGATGAAACAAGCTAAAATTCAATCTGAACAAGATAGAGTAGCTGTTAATTGTGATGGTTTGTTAGACCCATTTTCACCTTTTCATGGGAAAGCACTTTTCATGGGAAAGCAGGCCTATGACTTGAGGCATCTTCCTAAACTCGTGGCTCCTGGTGGATGGATTTATTTATTTAGCCCATTTTTCATGTAGTGGTTGAAGGTGGAATAAACATCAAAATGTAGCAGCAACAATAAATACGGCTAAATTCAACATCATATTTGTCTGTGAAACATGGCTCAATGCATCTCTCTCTGATTCCATTACTCTATTACTACTCCATTACTACAAGAGACTATCATGTTTACCGATCAGATTGCAAAAGCCATAGAGGAGGTGGTGTTGCTATCTTCTGTAAAAGGTTCCTACATCTAAAAAGCATCCAAGTTACCCAGGAGCTTGCTCTTCCTGAGACTATCTTCTGTGAACTGTCTTTAGATATCACATTTTGATTCTTATTATGTTACAGAGCTCCTGATTATGACATCAAACATGTAAACAAGTTAAATTCACGACTAACATGGGCAATATCATGCCTACACGGTTTTATCTTTCTTGGTGACTTCAATCAAAATATGGTGACCTCATATTAACTGGACCCTAAATGAATGTAAAACTGAACCCATACATGCAACCTTCTACAATGCTGTGACAACTTTGGGACTGGAACAACTAGTAACCAGCAATACTAGGCTTAATAACTGCCTTGATCTCATCTTCTGCAATAATTTGAATTCAATTTATGGAATACAAATTAAAGAACCCTTTTCCAACAGTGATCACAACATGATTGACTTTTGTCTCAACATACGTCTACACAAAAATCATCAGAATGATGGGATCCCCAATTATAACTTCAAAAAAGGCAACTATGACCTTACAGACAACGATCTCTCATCTCTTGATTGGCAATTTCTATTCACTGGAAGCAATACAGTTGAAGACCATTACAATATTTTTTTACTTGATGTCAAAAGAGTCATCAAATTATATGTACCAACAACAACTCCCAAAAGCAAAAAAAACAAATTACCCATAATAATAAGGAAGCTTCATCTAAAAAGAAATCACTTTGGAAAAAAAACAAATCTAGTCATGTCACCAACTTCAAAAGCCGATACAAAAATTTATGCCATCAGATAAAGACTGAATGCACCAATAATCACATTAAACATTATGTTCTACGCACAAATTCCACCCGTGCTTTCTACAATTTTATAAACAACAAACTAAAAGGCTCAAGGTCCATCCCACCCCTGAAAGGACCTAATAGTAAAGATGATGACACCATTGAAGCCAACCTCTTTAACACATTCTTTGGCTGAGTATTTGTAAACAGCAATGGATCATGCCCAGTATTTCCTAGTCAAATCGCAGACAATTACAATGATCTAATACATATTGATTTTACACAAGACAATGTTGAAAAAGCACGATGCAATCTAAACCATCTCTATTCATTGGACCAGATGGAATATGTGCCTGTTTCTTAAAAAACCTATCTGCTGCCATAGCCAAACCTCTCAGCATAATCTTTGGAAAATCTTTCAGGACCAGCTCCTTGCCAAACCCATGGTCACAAGCCACGGTCATCTCCATCTTCAAAAAGGGAGATCCCAGCCTAGTTGAAAATTACAGAGCAACCTCCTTATGCTGCGTCATGTGTATAGTCATGGAATCAATTATTAACCAATCCATTATCCTCCACTTAGAGACAAACAACCTACTCTCTAATAAACAATTTGGTTTCAGGAAAATCTATCCTGTAATCTGCAACTCTTACATTGCAAAAACATATGGACTGCACAACTCGATCAGGGCATAGCAATAGACATAATCTACCTAGACTTCTGTAAAACCTTTGATTCAGTGGTACAAGACAAACTACTCTGAAAACTAAAATCTTATGATATCTCTGGTCACCTTCATAACTGGATAGAAGCATTCCTGTCAAACAGACAACAAATGTTCAAAATTGAGAACGTCCTATCAAATTCTGTACCTGTCAACAGTGGTGTCCCCCAAGGCAGTATTCTAGGACCAACTCTCTTCATTCTTGATATAAATGACCTCTGTGATGATATTAAGAGCAACTGCGTTCTCTTCGCTGATGACCTACAACTATTCAACACCACCGACAATACTGCTACCCTTCAAAAAGACCTTGATTATGTATCAGAATGGTCAAACAAATGGCAACTTCAAATCTCAACAAATAAATGCTCCGTCTTACACATTGGCAAAAAAAAATCCGAAAATAAAATACAAGCTGAATAGTCAAGACCTTGTTGATGATCCAAACTCTGAAAGGATCTTCGAGTATTCATCTCTAATGACCTAAGTGCTAGAGCCCACTGTAACTGCACAGCCAAAAAGGCATTAAGAGTTGTTAATCTAATCCTATGTAGCTTTTTCTCTGGTAATATCACACTACTAACTAGGGCGTACAAAACATTTGCTAGACCAATACTTGAATACAGCTCATCAGTCTGGAACCTGCATTATGTATCTGATATTAATATAGTTGAGAGAGTCCAGAAATATTTCACAAGAGTTCTCTACTCCTCTACCCATTGCAGAATACCTTATGCCACCAGACTTGAAACTCTAGACTTCGAAAACCTAGAACTATGCCACCTTCAGTCTAATTTAAGTATAATATTTAAAATTATATATTGCAATGTTCTACCTGTCAATGAATACTTCAGCTTCAACCACAACAAAAAAGAGCACACAATAGATCCAAACTCAAGGTAAACTGCACCAAACCTGATTGCAGGAAATACGACTTCAGCAACAGAGTGGTCAGTGTCTGGAATACTCGACCTGACTCTGTGGTTTCTCCCCCAAACCCCAAAAACTTTAACCTTAGACAGTCTACTATTGACTTCACCCCTTTCCTAAGAGGTCTGTAGGGGGCATGCATAAGTGCACCAACGTGCCTACCGTCCCTGTCCTATTGTTTCTTTTTATTTTTCTTATATATATCCATTTCATGTACTCATAACTATGTTACACCTGTAATCTTATAATCGCTTGACAAAATAAATAAATACAAATAAATAAAAAGCAAAATATAGTAGCAGAAATATTAATAATAGTATTGATTATGTGGTCGATTTGGGGGGGAAGGTGTTTTAGAAGGATACTGTAAAACAGGTTCCCAACCCCCAGATCGCAACACAGTATGGACTGTGGCCCATTCAGAACTGGATTGAGGGGGAGAGTTAAGCATGCATGCAGCTCCATTTGTGCAAGCAGCAGATGTCCGTGCCCGCCACTCATGCAAATAGAGCTATGGGGACTCACCTGCTGCTCATGTGGAATAATCCCTTCTCCCCCTCTTCACCCGCCAGTGAGGAGTGCGCCCTCACCGAACTGGTTGTTACACCGGTTGAATCACACCACTGCTGCTGTAAAAGACTAGCAGAGATACCTTTGGAACCCATTTAATGAACTCTCCCTTTGTAATCAGATGCAAGCTTAAATTATGGAAGTTGTTTTATGTTTCAATTTAATTTCTCCAAAATGGCTTGTTTTTCATTTAAATGAGAAATGCATATGCAAAATTTTGAAAAAAAAAATACAAGGACAGTGCTAAAATTAAAAATCACATCAGAGCCAATATTGGAAAGAAAATATATACAGTATTTTGGGGGTATGTAAAGTATATTTGGAATCTTAAGGAGATACATAAGAATTTAACAATGCATATTAAAATCTGGGTCCAAATGCAGTTTTCCATAAAAATGGAATGATTAGGAATTACTCTGTTTATATAACATAACAGCTGCTTTTGGGTCTTCTATTTTCTTCCCTATCCAGATCAAAACTAATTTGAAGTAATTATTTTGTTGAAAAATTGGTGGTGGGTTTTTTTTTCTTGTTTTTTATTTTTAAGAGCCAGCAAGTCTCAAGGGAGTTGATCACCTGTGATGCATGACGGAATTAGGAAATTAATTAATTATTTTAAATGGCTAATCAAAACCATGGAAAAAATCTTACTGCATTTCTAGAAAAAGACTTTCATTTCCTATCTACAGTGAAAATGTATTGCTATAGGACTATAATGGTATATTCCTTACCTATGAATCAGTTTCTTGCTCAATGGGAATTCAGAAAAGAAAATTGGTCTGTGTATATTTTAGATGACAAATATCTATTGATTTTGTTTTTTATTTGTATAGGCCAATGCACAACTAGTTCGAGAAATTGATATAGAGAAAGTATCCTCATTTGAGAACCCTTATGTAGATGCAATAAAGAGCTTATGGAATGATCCTGGTATTCAAGAATGCTATGACAGACGACGTGAATATCAGTTGTCAGATTCTACTAAATAGTAAGTATAGATGTCTTATGAGGTTTTTTAGCAATGTAATTTTTAATGTATATAAATGTACACACATTAATGTTGGGTTTTCTCATTCAAGTTTTGAAAATTAGTTAATGGAACTTCTTAACTGGTGTTTCAACATGCAAAAATAATCAGATATTACTTAGATGTATATCTCAGATATAATGAGATGCTTTCTGAAGTGATTTGATAGTGATAGTATTATCCTAAACCTTCTGGTTAAATGATGATCATGCTATTAGTATAGCTGGCATACATAAATATGTCACATTGCTTATCCTGCTCTCTCAAGGAACCCAGTTTTTGATAATCTTTTATCTTGTTATCTTTCAGTTTATCTAATTAAAAATTAAAATAATTAATTAATTTTTCACAACCTACAATAAGTGCAACAACAGGGAAATATTTAATTATTGAAAAATTATTTTGTTTCCCCTCAAAAATTAAGAAATAATCTGTTTTTTAAACAAAGTTCTCATTCTGAGTCTTGTATAATCCTGGATGGATGGAGGTATTCTCCTATCTTGTATCCAAAGATATTAAACAAATATGCATTGTTTTTTCTTCCCTTCTTGTTTTTCCTTACATCAAAAGCAGTGAAAGCTAGACTAAGAGATAAGTGACAGGCCTTATATCAAGTGTTGAATACTGTGGAAAAAGAGACATCCTGTACTTTGGTTTCCACTTATTGCTATATGTGTGAAAACAATACATTACTATAGGGCAGGAAGAGAAATAATATCTTATTTTTCAGAATTTCTGGAATAAAGAAGATAGGGTTATTTCCTTTGGAGATAATGTGGTATATTTTCCAGAAGTGCCTCTTCTTATGACCAAGAAGTAGAATTGGCAGTCAGAACTAATGGAATTTGACTGATAAGGCAAATGACTGTGTATGAACATGAACGTTTTGAACCTAGACCAAAATGTCTGCATATAAAAGCTCAGAAGTTTTATTTGGCAATATTTGCAAAATATATTTCTTTGCCTGTTGTACTTTCTAGCTTTCAAAAGCTCAGCTGAATTAGTTAAGCAACACCAAAAATAAATACATGCTTGGTTATGTTGATCTTGCCCCTCATACTTGCATTCTAAAGTGCTGTGTAGGGTTACTTATACATAGTATAGTATGAACAGAATAGATGACACAAGTAATATATTATCTTGAATACCATTTTTGATTTGCAGCAAATTCCAGTTGAAAAATTGTACATACGAAAGTGTTATGCTTTATATAGCAATAGCACTTAGACTTATATATTGCTTCAGAGTGCTTTACAGTCCTCTCTAAGTGGTTTGAAGAGTCAGCATATTGCCCCAAACAATCGGGATCCTCATCTCACTGACCTCAAAAGGATGGAAGGCTGAGTCAATACTGAGCTGGTGAGAATCGAACTGCCGAACTTTTGGCAGCCGGCAGTCAGCAGAAGTAGCCTGCTGTACAGCATTCTAACTGCTGCGCCACCACAGCTCTTGACATATGAATATGTTTTGTATTTTTTCTAACAGCAAGTTCAGATAGTTGAGTTGATAGATAGTTGATAGCCTGACGCTTGAAATGAAATGTGTGGTTTCCACATGTTTAGGATATTCTTGACTCACTCAAATTTAGAAGGAAAATATTTTTTTTAAAAAAAAAAACCTCTAAAACTATCTAATAGGAATTTGGTTTGATAACAGAATGAACAAGATAATAGTCACAATTAGGATCATCAATTTGAAAAAAATAGTGTAAGAGGAACAGAAAGATAATGAAGAAGTGTGAGATAGTGGTTGACAGCTCAGAAGCGTGAGACAATGGTTGAAAGCGTCTGAGATCTTGATTCTTAGGTTTATGGCTGGACAGGATTTCAAGGCAAACCACATAATGAAATAATGAGTTTGAGTTGCAGTAGCCCATTAATGTTGTCCAGTGCAGGAGGCTTTCTCCAGTAAGAACAGTGCAAGTCCTCTTTAATTACTCACTACTCTGCACTCTGGGTTCAACTTTACATTGTATATTATGGTCACATGGTATATTTATTTTAACCTATAATTATATAATTTCAAATTTGATTACAATTAGACCAGTTGTGTCCAAAGTGGAGTAGGTTTATCAAGTAGTTTGTACAAAAAAGGCTAATATCCTAGGAAGGTGCAACACATTAGTGGTTCTTTCCTGCTTGCATATGTCGTCGGTTAATGCATCCAGAGGAGAATAAATTAGGGTGACTTTTGATACATTAAAACTCCAGTAGTGCAGACATTGGCAGGGTCAGTTTTTAATAGTTGTTGTATACTTGTAGCCAGCCAAATCTCATGGGGTGTGCTGTTCCAAAAGGCAGGCATCATAACCAAAAAGGGTCCTTCCTGGATCCAGCTAAATGATTGAGGCTTCTAAATTTATCTTGTTATGTACCAAAAATGGAAGCCTCAACCAAAGATGATGACTTTCATTCTTAGATACACATAGAAAATTGTAGACTTCTATAATTCAGACATGACCTATTTATTTTTGCATAATTTATATTTACACTAATGCACTGTAATGTTTTTTTCCTGGAAATTCTCATTAGTGAGATGTGATTTGAAAGATGTGTAACACAGAAGTGCATGGTCCTTGGTACTCCTGATCTCCTAATCCTTTATTTACCATATTCTGTTGGGAAATATTGTAGATCTGTCATCAAAAGATATTTTAACCATTTAAGCTCATCATTAATGGTTGGTGGCAAACAGTTATTGAAAAGAAATTGCACATCTTAATATATTTCTATTACAAGCCATATTTTGAAAGTTAATTATAGCTGTAATTTGCTCAGTAAAATCTAGAGTGGCAGCTGTAGTAATTTTATTGGGTTGCCATAGAGATAGGTCAAAGGTGCTGTAGCAAAGTAATTTGTGTGGTCATAATGCAATCATGGCTCTCTGAGGCAGTCACAAATTCTAATACAACTAAAAGTTGTTGCACTTTTATATTATAGTACGCTGGAGCCCTTAGAATGAGCTAATTTAGGTAACTAGTCAGCAAGGTAGACTATGATGAAACGCCAAGTGATGATCTTTCACAGGGTTAAGCAAGTTACCAGTTATCAAGACAAGCCAATTTATGTGAAAGAAAGTTTAAAAAAAGAATATCAGGAAAGGATGGATAGAAAAATCTTACAGATATTAAGGATTTTATTACAGAGCATAGCCCATGTGTTGAAAACGAAGTATCATGCTTTTTGGCGAGAGTACCCATATGACAAAATTTTCCCTTCCCTCTGGGGAAGTCCGGTTCACCTTTTCTTGCTAGTTTTAGCTCAGAAATGAAAACTTGTTTATTCAGCAGAGGTACAAAGATATAACCTAATGATGAGCTTACTGCTATATACTTCCTTGACTGATTGATAGATTGATTCATTGATTTGGCTGCCCAAATTATACAATATGGCTGGGTGACTTATAATTATATAGAAGTGTGAAAAAAAAAAAAATAGGAAGCATCTGCAATCAAATGATAGAATAATAATATAATGAAATAAAGAGAAACGGAATAGCCAAATTACTATTGTACACACATTCTGTTCCGTCCGGAAAAAACGTGAGGTAGACCGGGTTCCAACAACAAAGTCTTTATTAGTTAACAGTAGTTGCAAAACGGAACATTGGCTCAAGCCACGGCAGCCTTTTTATAGGGTTTTGTCTGCCGGCTTGTAGCCAATGACAGGTATTTAGTTTTGCCGCCTTCTGGGCAGCTTCGTGGATTGGTTCCTATTGAACCAATCCCCATTCAGGTTTTTTAGCCAATCAGAATCCTGTATTAGGAGTCTACTATTCTTTATACAGAACACCCCTCCCCTCTTGGTTTAGTCCTACGTGGTGACGTAGTCGCGCAGGTAGGTGGGGCTTCTTTTGACTCGACTGGACTTGCGTGGTTCATTTCTGCTGAAGACTTCGACCGGTTCGGATGGGGTTGCTGTCTCTCCGGTCCTTCCCCATGGAACCACCTGGAAGGGTGAGTCAGCCATTTTACTGCCGCCTGAGTTTCTTAGGCCGGCGGTTTTGCCGCTCCCTCCTGTTTTCTCCAGGCAGGTCGAGCTGGCCTGGCTGGTCCCTTTGAGTGGACTCTTCTCGTAATTTTCTTCTAACTGTAAGTCTCTTTTTTGCTCTTTTTGTTTGTTATTGTATTCTGTGTTTAATTTAAATGGTTCTTTATTATTTTCTTGTATTTCCTCCCCCTCCTTGGTTTGATTTTCATCGTTTTTTAATATTTGAGGTTGTGTGTTTGTACTTCTTTCTATGTTTCGGGACCGAAGCTGGTCTATGTGCCGCTTCCATTCCCTGCCGTCATCTACGGTTAGTCGGTAGGACCAGGGGCCTGTAATTTGTGTGATTGTTCCTGGAAGCCATAATGGGTCCCCGGTAAAATTTTTTGCATAGACTAGGTCGCCTATTTCAAATGTCCTGAAACGGGTGGAGGAGTCGGGGGGGGGGGTTTCTGGTGTATAGTGTTAAGCCTGGGTTCCCAACCAGGGTTAGGTAGACAAGCTAAACAGAATGTGCAGCGTTAGTCAGATAGGCACACAGATAAATGAGTGAGCTAAGCTTGTATGTTTATTAACATACAGTAAAAATAACAGATACGCTTGTGCTATCAAGAATATATTTTATTCCAGTATAAGTTTATAGCATAGTCAAAAACAGTCCTATATTCATTTACCATGTAGTCAGTCCACTCAGGGATATTCAGTTAGCAAAGTCCATGTAGAATATCCAAAGTCCATGTCAGTTCACATAAATCAGTCCGTTGTTGTCTCTCCCGTTCGAGCAATGCAGTCTTGCTTCCAAGCAGTAATCAGGGATCATCAAATCCAGAGAGAGAGCGAGCAAGCTGTAGCCTTGCTACTTTTATATGGTTTTCATAACCACACCCACAATTGCTATTTTACATTTAAAGCTGCATACACTAACTATGATTCATAGTTAGTATTTCACCTAAAACAGTTAGGGTGAACAATTGTTCCTGGAAGCCATAATGGGTCCCCGGTAAAATTTTTTGCATAGACTAGGTCGCCTATTTCAAATGTCCTGAAACGGGTGGAGGAGTCGGGGGGGGGGGTTTCTGGTGTATAGTTTGAGTGCAGTCAGTCTAATTGCGACCTCAGTTTTCTTCCCATTAGTAATTCCGCCGGACTTTTGTTTGTTATAGTAATGGGTGTAATATGCTGGAGGGTGAGTAGGCGATTTATTTTATCTTGGACATCCCCAATGTCCATTTTTTCTAACCCTTCTTTGGTAAACCTGACCATTCTCTCTGCCCTACTGTTTGCAGCCGGGTGGGCCGGCGCAGTTAGGGCATGTCTTATACCTAGGGAGGCTAGGTATTGTTTGAATTGGATACTCGTTAATTGTGGCCCGTTGTCGGACACTAGGACGTCTGGCAGGCCATGGGTTGCGAAGAGTTTGTCAAGTTGTTTAATAACGGTTTCAGTTGTTGTAGATGGCATAATTTTAACCTCCAGCCAATTTGAGTATGCATCTACGACAATTAGGAAAGTATGCCCCTTAGTAGGACCCGCAAAGTCAATGTGGATTCATGACCAGGGGCCTCGTGGGGTTTCCCAGTCCTTTATGGGTGCTTTTGGTGGGGAAGGCCTGGTTCTTTGGCATTTGTTGCAAGAATTTACCCAGTATTCGATGTCCCTATCTATACCCAGCCACCAGACATAGCTTCTAGCAAGGCTTTTCATTTTAACAATTCCAGGGTGGCCTTCGTGAAGCATACCCAGTACCTTAGTTTGTAATTTGGAAGGGATAACTACCTGATCACCCCACAACAAACAACCTTTTTGAATCGAGAGTTCAGTTTGTCTGGTCCGGAAAGGTTTAAAGTTCTCAGTTTTTTGATTTTCCGGCCAGCCTTTACCTACCCAGTTCAGTATACGGGCAGTCAATGGGTCCCTTGCGGTGGCTCTGGCGACATCATTCGCAGATATGGGTAGATCGGGGCATGTCTCTATCTGCAAGGTGGTCATCGTCGGTGCCGGGTCTTCCACTATAGTCGGTAATGGTGCTCTGCTCAATGCATCTGCATGGGAAATTTGTTTCCTGGGGCGATGTGTCAGAGTATAAGAGTAGGCTGCTAAGAATTCTGACCATCTAGTCATTCACGGGGACAAAATGTTCGGTGCCGGCTTGTTTCCCGCCAAAATTCACAGTAGCAGTTTATGGTCCGTTACTATCAGAAATGTTCTTCCATATAGATACTCGTGGAAGCGTTTCACTCCGGCAACGATTGCCAGGGCTTCTCTGTCCAATTGGCTATAATTACGCTCGGTTTTAGACAGAGTCTTTGAATAGTATGCGACGGGTGCCTCTCTCCCAACTGGCAATTGGTGGCTCAGGATGGCACCGACTCCAAACGGTGAGGCGTCGCAGGTCACCGTCAAAGGAAGTGTGTTACTAAACTGGATAAGAACGGTGTTTGATGTTAGTAAGTTTTTTATTTTTTGGAAGGCTTTCTTTTCTTTATAACCCCAAGTCCAAATTGTTTTTTTATCCAGTAATCAGTGTAATGGTTCCGCTATTGTCGCTTTGTGAGGTAGGAACATGTTATAAAAGTTTATTAGTCCCAAAAATACCTGTAGTTCAGTTTTGTTCCTTGGTTCTGATGCGTCTTTAATAGCTTTGACTTTTTTGTCAGTAGGGTGTATACCCTCTCCGTCTATTAAGTAGCCCAGGAATTCGACGCGATCAGTCATTAAACAGCATTTTTCTTTTTTTACTTTAAGGCCAGATTCTCTGAATTTAGTTAGTACCTCTTTTCGTCTTTTTTTTAGCTGGGTCGCATCTTTGGCCGAAATTAGGATGTCGTCGAAGTATGGTACGACCCCTTTTATACCATTCAAAAGGCGTTCCATGAGGCTCTGGAAAATGCCTGGGGCTACACTCACTCCAAATTGGAGTCTGTTGCATTTGAATGCCCCTTTGTGGGTCACTATTGTTTGTGCTTCAGCCGTTAAGGGGTCTACTGGGAGCTGTTGGTAAGCTTGCGCTAGATCTAGTTTCGCAAAAACTTTTCCTCCCCCAAGAGAATATAATAAATGTTGTACGACTGGCACCGGGTATGCGCTTTGTTGCAATGCGTGGTTCAGGGTAGCCTTGTAGTCACCATAGATTCGAACCGACCCGTCTGATTTAATTGGTGTTACGATTGGCGTTCTAAAACCCCTTGGTCTATTAGTTTATTTAGTTGTTCCTCTATTTTTGCTTTCAGAGCAAAAAGAACTCGTCTGGCCTTTAGTCTCCTAGGGGCTACCTGGAGGTCTAGACTAAAGGAAATTGGGGTCCCCCAATACCTGCCTAGGGAGCCGTCGAAAACGTCCTGGAACTCTTGGATCAGGTTTTCTTCCCAGTCGGTTGCGGCCACCCGGTCTACTCCGGTCATCCCGATGCCCAATGGTGCGAACCATTCGATGCCCAGGAGGTTTGGTCGGTCTCGGTCGACTATTGTCAATGGTAGTACTTCGACATGTTGTTTGTAGGCAACTCGGAAATGTCCTAAGCCTACTACAGGAATTCGGTTTCCTTGGTAGTCCTTGAGGGTTAATTTTTGTCTCTGGAGTTCTTTGAGTTTGATATCTGGGACCAGTTGTTTGATGGTGTCCCATGACACCATTGATAGGAAAGACCCAGAGTCTACCTCCATTTCGCAGGGATTGCCTTCTATTTTTACAATTATTTTTACTTTCTTCCCGCTTTCCGTCTGAGCGCTTCCGATAGTGAAAGTCTGGTGTGTTTTCTCTCGGTTAGTGGCTCGCTTGTTCCACTGCCACTTTCTCTCAGTTTGTTTTGGCTCAGCTTGTGCGGGGGAGTTGCTGCGTCTGTTTGGGCTGTAATTTTTTTTATTTCTGCAGACTTTCTCGATATGCCCCCTTTTCTTGCAAGCTCTGCAAATGGCATCGAGGAATCTGCAATCGGCTCGAAGATGGTTTCCTCTGCAGCCAGCGCATTCCCGCCAATTTCTTTTTTCGCGCCCTTGTTGGCGTATAGGCGGTGGACTTCATCGTCTTCCTCCCCGGATTCTGACGTCTCGTCGAAATCTTCGTGGTGAGTAGTGGTGGGAAATTGTTTCTTCCCTCTGGCCAGGCTCGTTTCGTCGTTCGCGTTCATCTGTTTCATTTTGACCGCCGATTTTTTCGCGGCTTCAGCGATGGCTTCGGCTACGGTTATGTTGGGTTTATTTAGCAGTTTGCTCTGTATATTAGAGTCTCTTAAACCCAGTATTACTCAATCCTGCATCGCTTCATCTAAATTCAGAAACTCGCACGCTCCCCCTATTTGTCGGAGGGCTGCCACAAAATCAGCGATGGTCTCACCTTCTTTCTGGTCTCTTAGATAAAATTTGTGCTGCTTGATAAGGTTTGACGCCACCGGTGCATAGTGAGCCTTTAGCATTCTTTGGAGCTCTGGCCAAGTCAATTGTTTCACATCTCAGGGCTTCGCCAAAGCCTTGACCATTTTGAAGATTGTGGGCCCGCAGTGTGTCAAGAAAACAGCTCTCTTACGCTGGTCTGAGATCTCTTCCATCTCGTTACTTTCCAAATACATCTGGAAACGGTCTACGTAGGATTCCCAATCCTCTTCATTGGGATTGAAGGGTGCGGGCGGCGCGTTGTTTCCAGCCATTGTTCTTCGTCTGGTTTTATTTGTCACCGCGTGCTCAGTCTCGCGTTTTAGGACAATCCCACCTTCGTCGCCAGGGTTCAGTCCGGAAAAAACGCGAGGTAGACCGGGTTCCAACAACAAAGTCTTTATTAGTTAACAGTAGTTGCGGAACGGAACATTGGCTCAAGCCGCGGCAGCCTTTTTATAGGGTTTTGTCTGCCGGCTTGTAGCCAATGACAGTTATTTAGTTTTGCCGCCTTTTGGGCAGCTTCGTGGATTGGTTCCTATTGAACCAATCCCCATTCAGGTTTTTTAGCCAGTCAGAATCCTGTATTAGGAGTCTACTATTCTTTATACAGAACACATTCAAAAACTTGTCATTCTGCGTGTGTTCACCTCACAGTCTGGTCTGGTGCCTGGAGGAAGAATTAGATTTCCAGGGCCTTTACAGAAAGATAGAAAGCCCAGGGCTACCTGAATGTTGGAAAGAATCATATTCCGTAAGCTGAGCATTACAACAGAGAAAGTTTGCCTCCTGGATCCTTCCAGGTGACATAGCTTCAAAGAAGGAGTTTAAAGATTGCCCACCTTGCTCATTCTCCTGGGACAAGCAGAGATAGAGTTGCAAGTAATTTAGCTGGTGTCATAGATGATAATCAACAACTTGAATTGGAACATCCATTGGGAAGCACTACAGATGGCAGAGGAACGATCTTTCAAAGATCTCTTAAGGTGGCCCTTTCTAGATCAATTGCAGCTTGCAGGTGGTTTTCAAGAGCACCCAGTCTAAAGCATGTTTCAGTAATCCAAGTTAGAAATGGCACAATTGAGCACATGATGGATCTATTGAAAGAGGCTGTATTGGCCGTTGCTGCTGTCTTCAACAAGAGGCAACAAAGTAAAGGTAAAGGTTCCCCTTGCACATATGTGCTAGTCATTTCCAGCTCTAGGGGACGGTGTCCTCTCCATTACAAAGCCAAAGAGCCAGCGTTGTCCAAAGATATCTGTGGCCAGCATGACTAAACACTGAAGGCATACAGAACACTGTTACCTTCCACCAAAGTGATCCCTATTTTTCTACTTGCATTTTTACATGCTTTTGAACTGCTAGGTTGGCAGAAGCTGGAACAAGTAACTCCATTATGCGGTGCTAAGGATTTGAACAGTTGAACTGCTGACCTTTCTGATCAACAAGCTCATCATCTTAGCCCCTGAGCCACTACATCCCTTTAACAGTCCCAAAAGACCACCTAAAATGCATACCAACTCTGATTGGGAAATGCAATCCAATTCTGAACTGTCAGAATAGAATCTTCAGAATTAGGAGACCTCAAAAACCACAGCCATTTATCATGTATTAAGCTGGTACATTAAGCTCTTCCCCACCCCACAGCCTTCAGTATTGGGAAAAAACACTTAGTCATCCTAGAATAATGATGTGTAGATGGGCTTCATCAGCGTGTTAATGATACCTGATCCCATACCAGTGAATGACTTCCCATGACTCAATATAAATATCAGACAAGAGTAAACAAAAAGTAGGCCATAAGAGGTCCCAAAAAGAAGGGGTTGATTTTTTTCTCATCCAAACTATTATTGACTAGATCCATTGTACTTTCTACTCCTAAAGCTTGAAAATGGTCCAGAAACATACCATGATCAATGGCATTAAAAGCATCTCATCATTTCTTTTCTCTTTTTCCTATTCAATTTTATTGGGCATATTAAACAGTTTTATGAGCTTATGAAATAGGTGCTATTCAGAGGTGTGGTATTCAGCAGGTTCTGACCAGTTCTGGAGAATCGGTAGTGGAAATTTTGAGTAGTTCAAAGAACCAGCAAATCCCACCTTTGACTGGAGATTTTACAGTATCCTTCCCCTGCCACGCCCACCAAGCCACACCCACAGAACCGGTAGTAAAAAATTTGAATCCCACCTCTGATGCTATTTTTAAAATGGGGGTTTTCTATTTCCTTTCTTTTTTATAAGATATATATTTTTTAAAAGGATGTTCTTTTTGTACATGTAGTGTACTGTCTTAAGCTGTATATCTCAGCATGCTTCAAGAAAAAGACTCAGTTGAACAGACTGGTACCTATTTTTATGTAAATAATGGTAAATTCCCATTGCAAGTCATTGAGGCAGCAATGATATTCATGCTCAAAGGAATAGGTTTGTACTATGAAAGAGAACTTGACTGTCAGTAATTTCAAATGAGCTCAATCTCTGCCTGCAATTTAGTTTTCAACATTAAACATAAGAACAAAAGTTGACATACTGTTAGTTCCATAATTGTGTAATATGTGCATACCCTAAAAATAGAAATTTGCGAGCATCCATTTTGGCTGTGTCTATTCAGATTTTTCTGGGCATATATATGACTCAGAATAGACAGTTTTGAAAACAGGCAGTTACTCAAGCTTTGCAATATTACAACCCTTAAAATGCTAAATGAATTTGTGCAGCCTTCTCCCATGAATAAAACTAGTTATTTCATTCAGGTTAGTAGTATATTGTTTCTTGCCAAAAGCTAACTGAAAGACGTGCAATTGTGTTTTCTTAGTGTAGATTTACTTTGAGCCAATCTGATAGATTTGTCATAGTGAGCTTATTTATCACACACCAAATATACAAAGGAACCAATTGAACTTGCACACTTTTCTTTTGATCAGAGCTATACAATTTCATTTGGATAATAGCAAATTAATAACAACCATTTGTTATTCAGTTGCTAAGTTGTATCTGACTCTTTATTACCCCATGGACTGTAGCAGGCCCCCACTGTCCCTCTCAGTCTGCCCGAACTCATGTCCACTGTGATAAGCTCATATAGTATTTAAAATTGTCCTTAGGATCTTGAATAGAGAAACACATATTGGCCTCTGATCTACCTCTTTTTATCCCAATTCTTGATCATGCAATGCTCAGTAAGAGGAGAAATTGATTTACTTCTCCGAAGAATGGGAGGATAGATTGCTTTACTGAGTGTCTCAAACATAACTAATAACTTGCAGAAAGTATTGCAGATAGAATGGAAACAACTTCCCATTTAATTTCAGAGAAGGCAGATTCTTCAGAAATTGTATCAGTAACATTCATTGAAATATTTGAGAATGGTTTTAGCAGTATACACATTGAAATTTTAAAATAATATTTGATATTTTTAGGTACTTTAGAAAGAATGAAAAAAGTTGGGAGTTAAATGTTTGATCTTAGTGAATCTCAAAGGAATTATTTGACAAAATAATTTATTTAATATATTAGTTAACAATTTAATCCATTTCAGGAAATAAGTAAAAAAATTACAATTAAAAATAGTGGTAGCATTGCAGTGCATAGTGAGTCCAGTTTCTATCTTTTCTTTATCATTTAAGTGATGATGTCATTGTGTCAACTTGTTGATTTACATTATGTTGTTTCACACAAATTATTTCAGTTGCTGTGATGACACATGCTTTATTATAACAGACCCTGAGAAATAATGGACTTTCCCCAAGTTAGTCTATTAAATAAAGGCTTCCCTATATAAATAATTATGTATTCCCACAGTATAACTATTTCTTCTTCTTTTTTCCCCCTGGCTTAGTTTTATGCTGGTGGGAAGTTAGTTTATATCTGGCTATTATATCAAATGCTGTGGTTCTTCAGTAAAATGTGAAAAAACTTCCATATTGTCCTATTTCAAAATAATATAAATCTATATAAAAGCAAAATACCATTCCCACATCATAACAACATCTCAAGAACCATAAAGCCTACAAACTTGAAATTTGGCACGTATGTTCCTCTTGGCTTCTAGGTGCTAAGAAAGGATTTTTCAAAATGACCATCAGAGCATTAGTATTTCGTATATTTATTATTAACATGCTCTGATGCTAAGAAGTTCTACTTTGCCTCCCCACCTGAAAAGAAATCTGTTCCAAATGCAAAACATAAGCAGGGGAGAGGAGTTTCAGTTTCAGTTTTAGTTGTTTCAGAGCATCAAACAGCTTTAGTACAGAACACTTGAGCTAAGCCACACCTAGGCTCCTTGTTGTCTCCCTCTTGCTCACACAGCAAATACTGATTCAGTTTCCAAACAGCCCTCAACTCTCTCTCACACACTGATAAGATGCTAGCCAGAGGAATACCGATGGATGATGGTAGGCAGAGGCAGAATTTTCCTCCCTTATTTTCCTCCCCTAAAACTAAGCCCTACCACATAGTTTTGTAGCGAATGGGCATTGGTATAATTATCTGAGAACACCCGTTCTATCTACACTGCAAGAGAGTCTAGGACTGGGATATGACTCCTCCCTCTGAGGTCATAGAGCTGAGTCTGCCACTATATAAAAAGCCAGCCCCTAGCTGGCACCCCAGCTTTTGGGCGAAGATTCTTGACAGATGTAATGTGTCTCTGGAAGATAAATAGTGAAATTAATTTCTCACCACCACCAAGACCAGATTCGCAAGGGTGGGGCTGGACTCTCTTGCAGCGTAGATAGAAAGGGCATTCTCAGATAATTATACCAATGCCCATTCTCATCGACGCTGCGCTGAGAGTCCAGGAATGGGACATACCAAGCCTGCATGTCCATGGGAGGGCAATCATCTGGTCCACTCACTCTGACTGTGGGACAACCATCTGAAGTACCCTTCTTCCAAAAATGGCATCAGCAGAGGCAAAGGAATCCAGGTGATAGTGCTGGATAAACAGTGAAGGAGATGCCCAGCTAACTGCCCTGCAGATTTCCTCAAGGGTCACTTGGGTAGTCTAGGCAGCAGAAGTTGCAGCACTTCTAGCAGAATGTGCTGTTAGGTTCCTGGGCACTGACAGGTAGGCCTTGGACATACATGCTCTGATCCATCTACCAATGGTAGATAGCAAAGCCTTGTTCCCCAAAGAATTAGGATAAAATGATACAAACATGGGCTCAGACTTCTGAAAAACCGCAGTTCGTTTGATGTAGATGCGGAGAGCTCGTCTTACATCCAATGTATGCCACTTCTGCTCCAACTCATGATGTGGCTTGGGGCAGAAATCTGGTAACACTATATCTTGTGCCCGATGAAACCAAGAATTTACTTTAAGAACAAGCGTAGGATCTAGCCTCAGAATCACCTTGTTCTCATGGAAAATGCACAGACCCTGTCTAACTGAAAGTGCTGTAAGTTCTGATACTCTCCTGGCTGAAGTAATGGCCACTAGAAAGGCCACTTTGATGGTCATAAATTGAAGTGATACAGATTTGAGAGGTTCAAATGGGGGTCCCGTAAGGGCCTGCAAAACTCTAGGGAGATCCCAGGTTGGATACCTGTGAACTACAGGAGGGCATAAATTAGAAGCCCCCTTCAAAAACCTTTGAACTGAGGGATGATGAGATAGGGATGAATAATTGTCCTAGGACAACACTGATGACAGAGTCACCATCTGACAGCAGGGGATGTTATGTGCCAGCCCTTGCTCTAGCCCATCTTGAAGGAATACTAACATATCTGCAACAGATGCAGAAGTGGGATCGGGGTGGATTTTGAACACTGTGTGCAAAAGACCCTCCAGGTAGCATCATAGATGCAAGTAGTAGAAGGCCTGTGAGAAGCCTGGATGATCTCTATCACCCTGTCAAGGAGATTAGAATCCCTCAGAGATTGCCACTCAAGCACCAAATGGCTAACCACAACCAGTGAGGATCTGGGTTGAGTAAGGCTCCTTGATGGAGAGAGATCCTGCTGGCTGGAATATTCTATAGCTGAGCTACAGACAGATTCACCAGATCAGCGAACTAGGGTCTCCTGGGCCAATGGGGTACCAGGAGTTGAGCTCCACCTTTTCCTCCAACATCCTCCAAATGACTGCCGGAATGATAGAAAGAGGGGGAAAGGCATAGAAGAGACCTGGAGGCCATTTGCTCTGAAGTGCATTGGTCCCCTCTGCCCCTTGGGTTGGAAATCTGGTGAAGAATCTGCTTACTTGTGCGTTTTGAGGGGTGGTGAAGACGTTTACTGCAGATATTCCGAACCTGTGGGACAGATGGAGACTCCACTCTGACTGATCAACTCTGGATTGACTCAATCAGTCAGCCTGGGTGTTGTTGACCCCCGAAATGTGGTCTGCCCTGATGGAAAGCAGGTGTCTCTCCACCCACCGTCCCAGGAGTTCTGCTTCCCTCATCAAGGCCCTGGAACTGATCTCCCCCTGTCTGTTGACACGTGCCTTTGTGGCCACATTGTCTGTCATGACCAACATGTGACAACCTGCCACTCTGTTCTGGAAATGCTTCAGGGCTAGGAAGATGGCCTTGAGCTCTAGCCAATTTATGTGGCAGGCCCTGTCTACCTGAGACCAACTCTTCTGGGCTATCTCTCTGGCTAGGTGGTTCCCCCAAACCTGAAGACTGGCATATGTGGTGAGCAGGATTCTGTCCGGTTCCTTGCATGGATGTCCTCTTGAGACTGCCAGAGATTGCCACCATTTGAAGGAGCAAAGGATATGTGGTGGAACCTGAACCCTGATGGAAGTATGGCTTGTCCCTGCCTGTTGAAATGGCAGCAGAAACCATTGAAGAATTCGAGCATGGAGCCATGCCCATGGAATGATGCCAATGCAGGAAATCATTTTCTGAGGAGTTTGGACAGGTGAGACAAGGGGACTGTGCGATGCCATCAAATCTGAAGGATGAACTCATTGAGGCTCTCCCCACAATCCAGGGAGAGAAATACCTTGCAGAGAGACATATCGATGATCATGCCAAGATGAAATAGTCTGATTGTCGGAGAGAGATGGCTTTTCTTGAAGTTGATAGAAAACCCATGGTCTTCTAGGAACTGCAACGTGGTCTGGAGGTTGCGATGGGCGGAGTGGACCGACGCCGACTGAACCAAGATGTCATCCAGATAACATTAGATGCTCACTGGAACAGCAAGCTGCCAGGACCTTGGTGAAGACTCTGGGGGCCATTGAGAGGCTGAATGGAAGGGCCCAGTACTGGAAATGCTTTTTCTGGTAACAGAAATGAAGAAACTGGCAGTGATGGAGCCAGATGGGAATATAGAGGTATGCCTCCGTGAGATTAATAGAAGAGAGGAGATCGTCCTCCCGAACACTCTCTAGGATTGAATGCAAAGTCTGCATCTTAAAATGCCTGTCTGGGATGAACCTTTTCGAAAACTTGAGGTCAAGAATGGCTCGCCACCCTCCCGAGGCCTTTGGGATCACAAAGAGATGAGAGTAGAAGCCTAGTCCTCATTGATCCATTGGAACCAACTGTATGGCTCTTATGTCCACAAAGTGTTGAATGGCCGATTCCATGAGGACCCGTTTGGAGCTGTCCCTAGAAACCAGGCAGCAGACAAAAGAACTTGGGGGTGGGGAGAAGAACTCAAGGCAGAGACCCGACCTCACCATCGTGAGCACCCAGGCATCCAATGTAGAAGAAGGCCAAATGACCACCAATGGGTGAGGAGAAAGAAAGAGCATCAGAAAGAACAACCTCCTTGAAAGGGCCAGGGTGGTCTGTTGCTGCCTGGCTGCAGCCTCAGGTCATTGCTCCTGATGAGGAGGTTCTCTGGCCCTGAGAGAAACGAGCAGAAGACTCGGGACGGAAGGAGGAAGGTCGATAGTATGGTGCTGGACGATACTCTGACTTCTTCCCCACCAAGGAGAGAACCTTTCTCTTGTTCCTGTTTTCCACCAAGTATGGCTCCAGGGTGTCACTGAACAGTTTTTCTCCAGTGCATGCAGCAGAAGCCAGCTTCCATTTTCAGCAGGAATCAGACTGCCAATTTGGCAGCCAGAGGAGCCTCCTGGCCACCAACGATGATGCCATGGCCCGTGATGCAAATTTGACCAAATTCAGTGTAGCATCCACTATGAATTCTGTTGCCACAATGATTTTATTTAGGTCTTGATGTGACCTAAAATTGGTGAAAGGAAGCCGATCTTGCAGTTGGGGCAACCATCACAGAGATGCCCTAGTAAAAAACGAGGCTGCTGTGGAGGCCCAGGCTGCCCAGGCCGCTGCCTGGTGGGTGTGCTTGAGAGTTTGCTCTGACCTCTTGTCCTCTGCCTTGAGCACATCCTCTGGCTCAGTGAGGGTGCCTGATGCTGAAAACAAGGCGGTTGCCTTGTTGGGAGGGCATCCACAGCTGGAACCAGGACAGCGTTGGCCAAGGAAGGGCCCATGTCGTTAAAACGCCTGTTGTGTGAAGAAGCTGAGGCCCTGCCCCAGTTGAGGCACACTGCTCCTTGACCAAATCCAGAAATAACAGAAGGGATGGAAAAACTTTTGTATGGACCACTAGCTTTGAGAAGAGAGAGTCCCCATGGCTATCAGAAGCTGCCTGAAGTTCTGGAGCCACCTCCTCTGGACTTAATTGGTCTGTGACCAAGGCCTTCTGCAGAAGCGGTTTGAACAGAGAAAGTTTAAAAATCACTGCTGATGTGGGTTGATCAGACCTAAGCCCCTCCTCCTCTGATAAGCTAGGATCCCTGATCTTACCTGACATGGAAGAGTTATTGCGTCCGGAGGGATTTGTGTAATCCCTCTCCTCATACTCACCCCAATCAGATTGGGTAAATGGGCAACTGAACTGTTGTTGCCTGGGAAAATCCCTCTGAGATGGGGGCCCTTGGGAGAAAGCGTGGAACAGAAGGGGGCAGATAGCTGTTGGAATCCTTCAACTAGCCCCTGTCTGATGGCTACAGAAACCATGTCCCTGATATCCTCTGGCCTACTCCTGTGGGAGGATCCACTGGCTGCAGGCCTGCAGCAGTGGGAGTAAAGGTCGCTTTAGGCCTAGGCCTAAGGCCACCTTGAATCATCTGATCTAGGCGGTGTGAGAAACCTGGACCCCAGGCAGCCTGCCTGAAGTTGGGCCCAGACCTTCTTAAGTCTTGGGGCAGAAACTCCTCTTCTACCCTTTCTGGGGACCAAGCCTGAAGGTGGCTGGCAGAGCTAGTTTCAGCCTTCCCCGCCCTGGCCATAACCTCTGGGCAAACCTGAAATTCTCCTGATTGGGAAGATTGTTGCATCCGACTCCTCATCTAATCCAGGGTCTTAGCAAACTGTTTTTCTAAAGCAGCATGCCTTTGTTTCTCAGCCCTGAGTTCAGATTTAGAAGTCTTCTTGGGAGCTAAAGCCTTGGCCTTGATCTTTGCTGCAGCCTCTCATTTTGCTGATGATTTTTTACTTTTAGCTCTTTCTCCTATCCAGAGACACTAGCTCTTTAGCTGGGGAGCCAGCTAGGGGCTGGCTTTTTACATAGTGGCAGACTCAGCTCTATGACATCAGAGGGAGGAGTCATATCCCATTCCTGGACTCTCAGCAAAGCATGGATGAGAAGCACGGGTATCAAGCTAGTTTAAAATAATGGTTAAAATATTGTACTTCACTAACGCTGTTCTACAGAAAATCCAAGCCTATGGATATAGTCCAGATGCCATGATGAAATCTACCAGAACCAATCACAGCACTAATAGGGTTTCTTAGAATTCCCCTTGCTCTTGTTTTTCGTGAGAAAGCTTATTACTGCCTTATGTAGACAAAATGGGAATGAGGGTTGACATTGGTCTCACTTTTCCTGCAGAAGCCTGGTCAGCTTTAACTTGTTATTATCTGCCAGTTGCTGGCAGCTATCTAGAATGTAACCCACAGCTTTAGAACTTTTTTTTTTTAAAGAATTTAAATTGGTCTTTAAAACAAACATAAACAAACAAAACATAAAAACATCAAGCCATCTTCCATATATGTACATACAGTGTGTTGGTTAGTTTACAAATTTTTTGTGCTTCCATTTGGTAGTCTTCAATTACAATTATATTATATTTGATCTCATATTTTCAATCCAATTTTAAATGCATTAATATCATTATTAATCAATCATTTGACAAAAGTTATGCTTTAAAAAAATAATCATATTTCACTCAATTTATTTTGTGACAATTCATATGATCATCCCAAATCTATCCCAAAAATCATTTTGTAGATATAATAAGAAAAAATACATCTTTATATATTTGGTATTTTCTAAAAGTCTGCATATTTAGTTACTATATTTTATTATCTAACCATTGATAGAATAGATCCCATATTTTATAAAATCGTTTGTCTACTTGCTCTTTGATTTCAAATGTTAATCTACTCATTTAAGCACATTCCAATATTTTCTTAATAATTTCCTCCTGTGGTGGTATTTTCTCATTTTTCCAGTTTTTACCAAAAACAATCCTAGCTGCTGTTAATACATTTACAATCAGGTATATCAGGTCTTTACCATATATTTCAGGTAAAATTCCCAATGGAAATATCTCTGGTTTCAAATTGATATGTTTTTTGTCATTTTTTTCCAACCATGTGTAGATTTTAGTCCAGTATTTTTTAGTATCCACAGAAGTCCACCACATATGGTAATATGAGCCAGGTGTCTGATGGCATTTCCAACATTTTTTGGATTTATTCTTGAACATTCTTGCTATTCTTGTCAGGGGGAAATACCACCTATAAAACATCTTATACAAATTTTCTTTATATGCTGTTGACATTGTCATCTTATAATTTTGAGACCACAATTTTTGCCATTTCTCTTGGTCAATCCCATATCCAAGATTCTTCCCCCAAGCAATCATAGTTTCTTTAATATGTTCTTCTTCTAGCTTAATTTCTAATAAATATCCATACAACTTTTTAATCAGCTTTTCATCAGTACCTGTCAAAATCTTATCTAAATCAGTCGGTTTATCACAAAAACCTTCTGTTTTAGAATCTTTATCATACCTTGAATGTATTTGTGCGTATAAAAACCAATTCATCTTTATACCTTGTTCCCCTAGTTTTTGTATAGATTTAAGTTCACCCTTTTCATTCAACATTTCACCATATCTCACTGTTTGTTCTTGTTTATATATTATAGGATAAGAAAATGCTTCAATAGTCAATTGCTAGACTGGAATTTTCAAATAACATTGTCTTTTAATCTTCTCCCAGTTTAACCACAGAGACTCCCGCATATAATGTCTTCTAAAATACCCCTGTATTTTAGTTCCTTTGTACCATGAAAAAGCATGCCACCCCAACAACAGATCATGTCCTTCTAATGTTCAACAATCTAATATTTCTTACTGTTATCCATTCCTTAACCCACATCAAATTTGTAGCTTGGTAATACAACTCCCAATTAGGCAAGCCAAATCCACCTCTTATTCTAGCATCTTGCAAAAGTTTTAATTTTATTCTCACTTTCTTACCTTGCCATATATATTTCAACACAATTTTATTCAAATCTTCAAAGTAATCTTTTCCAAGCCTAATTGGAATTGTCTGAAACAAATATAAAATTCTGGGTAATATATTCATCTTGATTGTTGATATTCTCCCTATTGATGACAGTTGTAATTTTTCCCATTTCGCCAAATCTAGGGATATCTGCTGTTTGAGTTTGATATAATTATTCTCTTTTAATGTACTGCATCTTGCTGTCAAATATATCCCCAAGTACTTGATCGTATTCATGACCTGAATTTTCAATAGGTCTGCTAGTTCTTCCTTTTGTCTAGACAGCATGTTCTTTGTCAAAATCTTTGTCTTATCTTTATTAATTTTCAAACCAGCCACCTTACCTTATGTCTCTGTCTTTTCTATCAATTTTGGTGCTGTTTCTAGTGGATCTTCTAAGATAAAAACCAGGTCATCTGCAAATGCTTGCAACTTAAATTCTTCCTTTTTAATTTTCATCCCTTTTATGTTCTTTTCATCTCTAATATTTCTATTTAGCACTTCCAAAGTTAATACAAACTACAAAGGTGACAGTGGGCACTCTTGCCTTATTCCTTTTCTTATGTCAATAGAGTTTGTCAGGTCTCCTTCTATCATTACCTTTGCTGTTTGCTCATGATATATAGCTTCTATTGCTTGGATAAATTTTCTAGTAAAGCCCATCTGTTCCAACAGTAATAACATGAATCACCAATTCACATTATCAAATGCCTTCTGTGCATCTAGAAATATCAAAGCCATTTGTTTTTCAGGATGTGCCTCATAGTATTCCAAAGTGTTCAAAATCACTCTCATGTTATCTTTAATTTGTCTCTTTTGCAGAAATCCTTTTTGATCAGGATGAATAAAATTATTTAAGTATTTTTTAAATCTTTCTGGCAATATTGAAGCAAAAATTTTATAATCTGCGTTTAGTAGGGAAATAGGTCTGTGGTTCTTGATTTGTGATGGATTGGTCTCCTCTTTTGGAACAAGTGTGATAAAAGCTTCTGACCATGATTTAGGTATTCTCTTCTCTAACATAACTTCATTCATAACTTCTTGAAATGGAAAGTTCAATGATTCTTGTAATGTTTTGTAAAATTCTGCCGGAAGTCCATTTGGGCCTTTCCAATATTTTGCTTCTTAAGTGCTTCAGTTAACTCCATCATTGTTATACTGCTTTCTAACATTGTTTCAATCTCTTTTGGTATCTGGGGTAAATTAGCATTCTGTAAATATTGCTTAACTCTTTCCTCATCAATATTCTCTTGTGTATATAGTTTCCCATAATAGCCTCGAATGATTTCCTTCTTCTCTTTACTACCATAGCAACTTGACCTTGGTCATCTATTAATTGCAATATTTTCCTTGATTCTTTCTCCTTTCTCAATTTATATGCTAACCATCTACCTGGTTTATTTGCATCTTCAAAGTAGTTCTGTTTAGCACCTATAATTTTCTGTGCTAGTTCTTCTTTTTCTATTAAACCTATTTTATGTTTAATTATGTCCTTTTTTAGCTTAATGTCCTTTTTCTGTGGCATTTTCTGTAACTCTCTTTCAAGTTCTTTATACTCATCCTCTAATACTTTAGAGCCTAATCTTTTCATAATATTTCTTTTTCTTGCATAGTCTATTACCAAGCCTCTGGTATATGCCTTCATTGTATCCCATACATTCTGAATTGATGTATCTTCTTTTTTTTTCCTCTGAAAAAAAAAAGCCAATTCTTTCTCCATCCACTGTGTGAAATCTTTTTTCCTTTATTCCTTTTTTCCTTTATTATTTAACATCCATCTAGATCTTCTTCTTTGTCCTTTCCATTTAATTGTCAGTGGATTATGATCTGCCCAAGTACTTGATTCAATATTTATTTCTTGAATTTTAGTTAACAGTTCTGTTGACATCCATATCATATCTATTCTGGACCATGATAAGTGTCTGAGTAGAAGGTGTATTGTTTAGTTTTAGCATTTCTTTCTCTCCATGTATCTTTGAAGTTTATTTCATCTACCATTTTAAAAAAAGATTCAGGGAGAGTCTTTCTGTTTTGTTTTATTGTTTTCTGTGCTGTATAGTCCAGTTTATTGTCTACAATTCCATTAATCAATTTTTTCTCTTCCATGATTATATTTTATAATTAGGTTTGGCAGCTCTCGTAGATCTTGGTTCACGTTGTTCTTTGGCTTCCTCCTTTCCACCTACTGCACCTTCTTTTTCAGTCGTCATTTGGCAGTCCTCTTGGAATTCAATTTGTGAAATTTCTTTCGGCCTCTTCCTCTTTCTCTCTGAAAAATTCTGTGTAAAATGATTCAGCTTTCTCAATTGAGTCAATTCTGTATCTCTGTTCTTGCCATGTGAACATCAAACTTTCTGGAATCAGCCGTCTATAATTCACCTCTTTCTTAAATAGCAGTTTAGTCAAAAATCTGTATTCTCTTCTCTTCTCATCTCTCTCACTCTTCTGGGTATTTGTTTCAAAACCACAATCACCATATCTTTATATTTCAATGTTTTCTCTCTTGCCACTTGCAATATTTCAGTTTTAATGGCTTTCTTTGTAAATCTAATGTGAATTTCTCTTGGTAGGCTATTTCTCATTGTGTATCTTGTGAAAACTTGATAGACCTCATCTATTCCATCCATCATCTTCACTTTAGATATTTCCAAAGCTTCTGCCAATATTTCTATCATAATCTCAGCTAAATTTTGTCCTTTTTCTTCCTCTATGTTTTGAAATCTAAGGTAGAATTCTGATCTGTCCATCTCCCATTGCAACATAGCACTTTTATTTTGTTCAACCACACTTAATGTTATCAATGTCTCCAATCTTCTTATCACTTTGTTTATCTTCTTCAATTTTCAGGAATCTCTCATCATACTTCATCATCATTTGTTGAATGTTCTCCACTTTTTCATCGGTTTTCCTGGTTCTTTGTTCAATGTTCTCTGTTCTTTGTTCAATGTTCTCAATTCTCTTTTCAATATTCTCAGATCTTGCTTGAATGTTTTGAATTCCTTGCAAAATCATTTGCAGATTTTTCTTTTTCTTGTTCTTTCTCTTGCTTTAACATTGTCTGTATTGAACGTTGTCCTCCAGATGGTGGAGAAAAGGAAGTGGAAGTTGAAGAACCAGGAGCTGTTAGTTTCCTACTCATTTCAAACAATTCAAAATCTTCAGGTTCTTCTAGACCTTAATCCAATTATGAAATAACCAATTGCAATTCCAAATAAAAATAATGGGGAGAAAAAAGCCAAATAGTAATAATGATAAAAAAGAAAAAAAAAAGAAAAAATTATTCAGGTTCTTGTGTACCTTAATCCAATCGATTGAGTAAATAACAGTAAAAAATTCAAAAATAGAGAAAAAGACCATAAACACACACAAAAGAGAAAAAGTTGTAAAATCCCAAAGAAGACAGAAAAGTGAGGAATAAAAAGCTAAAAAAAAAAGGAAAAAATCTTCAGGTTATTCAACACCTTAATCCAAATTAAAAGGTCTCAAATATAAAAAGCTGCATAAGAGAAGAGGAGGAAAAAAAGGACCAAGAAGATAAAAAAAGAAAAAAGAAAAAATCAGTATGGGAAGTAGATGGAAAAACAAAAATACCAACAAGGCAGAAAGAGAAAAAAAGAAGAAAAGGCTACTCCCTTAAAAATAATTATTTTATTATATAATAAAAAGCAAGTGTAAAAATTTAACTTATTCCAAAAAATAAACTATTGAGGAGGGGTAGCGCAGCTTAGGAGAAATTTAAAAAAAAATACACATTGCACTTTGTTTAATTATCCAAGGCTGTTATTATAGCACTCTTCTCCACAGACTTATCATCTTTCTTTTCCTATAAACTTCAACACCAGACTCCAGTTGTTGATAGAAACCCAGAAGAGCACCTGCAATAATACTCTCCCGTGCTCTTCCCTCTATCTTATCAAATAGCAATGTCCTTGAGGGAAAAAAAAAAAAAGAGTCTCAGTTCTTTCTTTCTTAGCTTTGTCTGGTCACAAGAGAAATAGAATATTTCCAAGCCTCTAGTTGGCAGTGTTACAAAGTTTCTTTGCTTTCACTTTCCCCCTCCTTTCCCAACAAAATATAATAAGGATTAATAAGGAAAAAAAAGAAAAGGATATTTAAAAAGAGAAATAGCTAAAAGGGAGTCTCTAGCCTGAAAAGTTACAAAATCAAAAAGGAGAAAGAAAATTAATGGGTAAAAAAAAAACCAGTCCAGTTTCAAAATATAAGATTATGTATAGAAAATCCAGCAATGAGAAAAAAAACATTACTTTGACATTCCTGTTTAAAATTGCTGCTTAATCACTTCTGTCAAAACTTTTACAGATTCCTTCTTTTCCTTAGGGTATCCCTTCAGATCTTAGAATAAAGAAAAAATTCTCACTAAACTGACACGCTCTTTCTTTCTGATCTCTTCCGTTTTGGAGCTGTCCCAACTTCAGCAGCTTTAATGGCTGCCTCTCTGCCGCTGGCAAGAAGAGCTTCTCCTGGATCTACCAGGGACTTTGCGGTATCCCTGGGATCGACAGGATGCGGTCTTCACTTTCACCATCTCTTCAGGACGGTTTAGATCCAATTGGACCATCCAGGAGCAAAGATACTGGCAGCGATCTCAGACCTCCAAGATCGTATGCCTTATTGTTGCGACGCCAGCTCTGCCCTCCTGCTTGAGAACTTCTTAAATAAGGCAATGATCATTTTGCTAGAAATACTTTAAAATCAGGGCAAAACTATCCAATTCCAAGAAAGCATTTGTGTCTGCAAAGGAAATCATCTTAAGAAGAGACAAAAAAAATTAGGTTCTTGATCCAGAAGCTTCATTTTCAGCAATTTAATGTAGCTATATGGCTCTTTAATAGTGAAGATTAATATTGTGAATCCAGTTTCAGGTTAGATAAATAAATATTTTCATGCTAAAGTTAAATTATTTTGAAGATATGCTAATTTGGGATGATGCATTGATTTAACCAGTAGATCTGTGTGTTCTCTGTCTTTTTATTTATTTCTCTTTCCCACATAGATTAGAAATGAAATTTAGCAGTTAGGCTTATGCCCATATACATTAGTTTCCTGAGGATAAATATAGCTCCCTGTGATTTCATTTAACAGGGAGAAGACTGTATTATGTGTCACCCTGCTTGGCAGCTGAATTGGATTGAGCATGGAGATCAATCTGGGCATCAGTTACAAAAATAACATAATTGATGCAGTTATGATGAGCCGGAAGCATATTTTTAGTCGACTCATCTTGAGTGAATAATGGGATACTGTTGATCTATTCCAGCTTGGTCCACCTAAATCCGTACTGAAACAGGCTCAGGAAAGTGAAGCTGGTGTCCTGTATCAGACAACCATAGCAAAAAGGAGCACTGTCTCAATATAACATGCCCCCCCCCCCAAAAAAAAGGACAAGATGTAGACCAGTTTCTGATACAAAATACAAAAATTTGTATCTGGGAAAATTACACAAATCAATATAGTAAAATCTTGGGGGTCAGCCATTTCCCAGCTTTCTCTGAAAATATCTGTATTAATTGAAATAGTCCAAATGGACATCCATTTACTGATGTGTAAGTTTAGATTTATGCTTAATAATCATTTTATTTAAAATTCTAATTTTGCTAGTCTATAACTTAGTTACTTTGTCCTCGAGGTACTTTGTCATGTATGGCTGTTTTATGAATTATTTTGCTGTGAATTTGTCCAATTCCTTTTCTGTGTACATGAGATAGAAAGATTTTATGTCAAAACAGGGACAATGGGGAGAACGTTGTATGTGATTGGAACATTTTTATTACTTCCTGTGTTGTATATTATGTCTATGATTTAATATGTGAGAAATACATCAGTATAATAGATATCTATAAGATACCAAAACTCAAAATTGCTCTCATATGTCCTTTCCTGTAGCGTAGATTCCATTATTTGTTTGTTTTACTTGTTTTTATTTATTTATTTAATGTTTACAACAATCTATCTCACCTTTGTGTGATTCCTACAAGGTAGACTAATCAGGGAACTGACTTCATAGGAAGACTAAAACTATACGTTGTTGAGACAGTCTATATAGCAATAGCACTTATATACCCCCTCATAATGGTTTACAGCACTCTCTCAAGTGGTTTACAATATCACCATACAGGTACTCCTCGACTTACAACCACAATTGAGCCCAAAATTCCTGTTGCTAAGTGAGACAGTTGTTAAGCGGATTTTGCCCCATTTTGCAACTGTTCTTGCAACATTTAAGTGAACCACTTCGGTTGTTAAATTAGTCATATGTTTCTTAAGTGAACCTGGCTTCCCCATTGACTTTGCTTGCCAGAAGATCACAAAAGGGAATCATGTGACTCCGGGACACTGCAACTGTCATAAATATGAATCAGTTACCAAGTGTCTGAATTTTGATCATGTGACCATGGACACGATGCAATGGTCATAAGTGTGAAAAATAGTCATAAATCACTTTTTTCAGTGATGTTTTGTGTGTGTGTGTGTGTATGTGTGTGTGTATATACATACATATATATGGCTCTTTGGTTATTCAGGTTTTCTCCCACGTAAAATTGAAAGTATTTTGGCGACGTTTTGACGAAATCTCATTCATCATCTTTAGGCTTGTGTCTTCGGCTTTGTGCTTCTCGGAGTAATGTAAGCTTGCAGCTGTTTCTTCCTTTTAACTGCCAGTGGGGGTGTGACTTGACTGGGTGGGGGCTTGGCTGTGTTCTGATTGGTATCGATAGATAGATAGACAGATATATTAATATTCTTAGGTTTTCGCAGGTATCTATATGTATGGTATTCAGCTTTGTTCGGGTATATTCCCACGTCACAATACAGAAGCCTGATGATGGCAGATGAGATTCTGCCGAAACGTTGCTACAATTTTAAAAGCACAACTATAATGACGTGGGAAAATACCCGAACAAAGCTGAATACCACACATACATACATACATTTGTGTGTGTGTGTGTGTATGCTGTTCAGCTTCCTTCGGGTTGCTACAACTTTGCTACAACATTGCTACAACTTTGAAAGCACTACAATGACGTGGGATATTACCCGAAGGAAGCTGAACAGCACACATGTAAGTACCCACGAAAGCTTAA
>BLBF01000004.1:53390062-53501164 GCA_015471245.1 Laticauda colubrina | reverse complement strand
AATAGAATAGAATAGAATAGAATAGAATAGAATAGAATAGAATAGAATAGAATTCTTTATTGGCAAAGTATGATTCAACACACAATGAATTTTGTCTTTGGTGCATATGCTCCCAGTGTACATAAGAAAAAATAAAGTACATTCATGAAGAATCATAAGACTTATAGGTTACTAATAAGCATCAAATCATACTAGGAAACAAATAAAACAATATAAATTATAAAGATACCAGGAACACTTCTCATTTCTCTCATAAGTGAGAAGAGATAGGTAATAGGAAGGATTAGAAGAATAATAGTAATACAGTTTGACTAAGTAGTTTGACAGTGTTGTGGGAATTAGTTGTTTAGCAGAGTGATGGCAGTGTAAAGGATAGATACAAATCAATGTTAATTGATGTTTATCTCCAAGTAACTAATCAATCATAAACAAAATTATGTTAACATTATTTCAACTAATTAAGCTCTAAACAGAATAATCCCAAATTAATAGATGTCTATTATATGATATATACTTAGGATCCCTTCATAAAGGCCTGTTCATTCTTAGATCTACAGATTTAACAGATAATCAGAGTTGGAAGAGACCTTGTAGGTCATCTAGTGTAAACCCCCTGCCCAAGCGGAAGACCCTACATCATTTCTGACAAATGGCAGTCTCAATCTCTTCTTGAAAGTCTCCAGTGATGAAGCACCAACAACTTCTGAGGGCAAGCTGTTCCATTGGTTAATCGTTCTCACTGTCAGAAAGTTTCTCCTTATTTCCAGAGTAAATCTCTCCTTGTTCAATTTCCATCCATTGTTCCTTGTCTGGCCTTTTCTCAATTAGCATAATACTTTTCTGCCAGCTCCTACATGGAATAAAGGCACTTCAATGCTGCTGTATGGAAGAACCAGCAGTCCACAAACTATTTTGCCATGTGATAAAAGTATTTGGACACCTAATCAGGCATAATATGAAGGCAGTGAAAATTCTGGATTTAGTTTGGAAGAAGTGCTCCTAAATAGGCTTTAATCTGAATGTATACCTATCATTAAAGCATAATTTTATTCTCCAGGATTGCATAGTTTCTGCAGGGAGGCTGTCACTTATAACTGCAAGATCCTGCAAGCAATAACAATTGCTTTAAGAAGTCCCTGTGTTGATACTCTTGCCTATTTCAAAGCACTTCTTCTGTATCAGATCTGGAGCACTTCGGAGCCCTAGTATTTACATTTCTCATCAGTTTCTTTTCTTTCTCCACTCTGAAATTTTGCTATTGATGCAACTTATCCCAAAATGTCATTTACAATGGAAATATATTGGAATGAGATATTTATAAAAGTAAAATTGGAAACCACTTTGATCTGGTGGTTAAGACACCAGGGACTGTGAATTCTAGTCCTTCTTAGGCATGAAGTCTGTATGGGTGACTTTGGGTCATTCTCTTTTAGATTAGACTGACAAACTGGTCATAATTCCTGTCACAATTAGTGGATCAACAACACTCAGTTAATCTGAAAAAAAGCAGACCCTGCATTTGCAAGGAAAAAAAGGAACTAAAAAAAAAAGGAAAATACAGCTCTGGAAGAGTTAAAAAGTGCAATGATATTACTTAGTAAAGGAATTTTTGTATTGCAAATTATGAATTAAAACATTAATTCTTTGTGCAGTCCTCTTTTGTTTAAATTAGAGCAATTGTTTTATGCTTGATTTTATGCTTGAGTAGAACACAATTCATTGAGAACATTCTATTTTTATAATATCAGAGGTCACTTTTGTGTTAATAACTTTAACAGAATATCTCGAGCTATTCTGAAAGAGAACTCATCCTTTAGCGTCATTAAGATGACCCTATGATACAACGTCATCCTGCTTTGCATTTTTATGTGTTTAGCCCTTTAATTGAAACATCATTAAACAAAGCTCTGTTCTTACTGCTTTGATTGTTCTTTTGGTTATGTCTTAAGAAGACGAACAACTAGCAACAGTTTTCCTTATTGCTTTCTGATTTCTGTAACATTTTTGACCTGTGAGTAATAATTCTTTAATGACACAGGAAGCATGTTTAATTGACATTACTTGGAACTGCTATTCTAGATTAATTGGATCTTCATAGAAAATTTTAAGATTCTTTTATATTGGGAATGGTGAATTGCCTCTTTAGATTTGGGAGAACATAGACATTGGAGAAAGGATGTGAGAGCAATACTGACTGGCAGTTCAACTTCTAATCAGCCACATACTCTTCTTCCCACTCTCCCTTTTCTTACCTACCATGATCAAATGGAAATCTTCTATTACCTGGTAACAGCTCAGTGTTCAGTGATGGGAACATGCTTTGCTCACATAAAATCCTAATTAAATAGGCTATTAAGATAATGGTGGCAATAAAAATATGTACTTCCAATAGAAGATAATGTATCTAGCTCCTGGTTGAATTGTGGAGTTCTCGTTTTCTGAGCATGGTTATTGCTTGTAGGCTTTTCATTATCCAGCTAGCTAACATCATCCGTCCAAGTGAATGTGGGATTTGCTGCCCATATTTTTTGTATATAATAGCTTGCCCTATTAGTTTTGACATCCAAAACTCCAAAGATATGTGCATCGTTGCTTGGAAATAACTGCATCTCAAATTAAGTAATGCTAATTTTCCATATCTGTGTCTATCTGCATTATATTTAGCAAGGATTATAGAATAATTTATTGCGATAAACTGTAAACTTCAAACTCTTTAATAAAGTACATCAGGAATTGTGTGACTCTTTGGGGACTTTCTTATCTACTTTACTTTCTAGCTCAGAAAGTTGTTATATTGTAGTCATTAAGTGAATATATAGTATACAAATCCCTATTCTTGTTAAGTGAATATATACTCCCAAGTTTTTTCTTTATCTAATGTAAATGTTTTAAATAAAATTAGAGCAATGTTTTAAATAAACATTTAGTCTCCATATGGGACTGGGATGCATTCCTGTAGTTTTTGGGAAGATATATTCTTTATAGCTTTATTCAAAATAGAAAAATATATTTAAAAAGAAATTATAGTATTTTGCATTGGATGACTTTAAATTGACCATACCGAGAAATATTTTGATCTGCAAAAGAAAGATGAATGAGATTTCACATGTGTTATACTTAATTTTAATGTGTACATCAGCATGAAAAATATAGGCAAATAAATAAGTTTATATTTCCTTATTCAGAGGTGACCTGCAATTTAAGAATCCTATTAAATTCAACTTCCTGCTCAAGGAATTGCTTATTATGCTTGTATGAAATTGAGGTTTCCTGGAATAATTTATATGTTTAGATTCTTAGCTGCCTAAAATCTGTGAGAATGGGAAGTACAGACTTTGGGGTAACTTTCACTAGGATCAATAACTATAGCAGAAAGGAATTTTCTTCTTTTTTCTTCTTTTTCTTTTTTCCCCTTTCTATTCTTTATTTTTCCCTTTGTAACTTTTACTTGTTCTATTTTCCTATCTCTTTGTAGTTTGCATTCATTTTTACTATAATAATTATAATATTTAATAAGATTACTTGAAAAAAACCTCCCCTGTGTGCAGCCACACATCATTCTGTTCCATCCTATCCATTTTCTGTATTATTTTTTCACTCAGTTTATAACAAAATATATTTACAAAAGATGCCACATTGACTGAATGTACAGTAATATAGATCTGCCCTGATTGATTATATGCCATCAAGCCATTTTCAACTCCTGTTGACGACATGGATAGATTTTCTCTATGACAATCTATCTCTAACCTGTTATTTCGAGGCTCCCAATAGTGTAGCCATCACCACTGAAATGGAATCTCTCCATCTTGCTGTTGGCCATTCTCTTCCCCTCTTCCATTTTCCCAGCCTTAGCATAATCTGTCCAAAGTAGGATAATTTGAGCCTGGCCATTTGTGCCTTTAAGGGTTGATTTGTTTGAGGATCCATCAGTTTGTTTTGTTGGCTGTCCAAGAATTTTCTCCAGCACAAAAGTTTCAAAACATCAACATTTTTCCTATCCTGCTTCTTAAAGTTCATATTTTGCTTCCATAGAGGACACAGAATATGGCTTGCATGATTCTGATCTTGGTAGATATAGACACATCGTGGTATTTGAATACATTTTTCAAGGCTTTCATGGCTGGCTGTCAAGGGCTAGTCTGCAGTGTATTTCTTGACCACTTGTTGCTTCACCAGTGATAGTAGATCCTAAAATGAAGACGCTAACCACCATTTTGATGTCTTCATTTTCTATTCTAAAGCTGGTGGTTCTGCCCGTTATCATTAGTGTGATCTCCTTTACATTTAATTTTACTCCCTTTTTTTCACTGTGCTTTTTTACTTTTAGTACTAGAGCTTGCATTTTCAGCTCTCAGGGTAGAGTTATCAGCAATGTGCCTTGAATAGTATTCCAAATAAAAAGGAACTGGAATAATTTGTGACCAACTCAATAAGGCAGTAACTGCCATATGGTAGATATCATCAGACATTTTGACATAAAGTTCCCAAACATAAAGATATGCACTTAAATCTTAGCCCCAAATATGAAGACAAATGTTCCAGAGAAATCCACAAAACATTTCAACATACAGTCAAGATACCCATAAATCTTCCTAATATTTTTAGAGGATCAAAAATAAAATGTATCAGTTTGCATATTGTGATCTTCTTTAAGAAGGAAAGAAAATTTTGGAAACAGGATTATTACACAATAGATCTACTTATTTTTTTTGTGAACAATGCCAATAAATAGGGTTTGAAAATTATTTAAATGTCTGAGATCCTATTTAAACCTCATTTCACTATTTTTTTAAAAATTCAATTAATCTGCTATGCATTATAATAATTGATAAAGGGCTAGGGTTATAATCAAAATGTTTATTATTGTCATAAATTGGTAAAATTATGTTACAACTTTGAAGCCTCAAAATACATGTATGGAATTATAGCTGCTATTTTAATGAGCAGAATAAGAGTCAACAATGATTGATGGCACATAATCAGGCAATCAAACATACCATAACAAAAACAAAGAATGAGCATCTAATCTTGCCTACATTTGGTCATCAGCTTATTTAGTCAACTGTACAAAAAGTCAGCTCACTTTGAACTATTCTTGGCCTTACTTTATTTGTTTACAATCACATATCTGTCCACTAGCTGCTTGAGGACTGATTTTTACTAAAACATAACATTGGCCTTCCTAATACCAATCTTGCTATAAAAACTTTTCCCGTGATCATAATAATACATAGCTAATTTTCTATGACCTTTCCATTAACTGCATTATACATGTATGCTATACATAATCCTAAGTGTCATATTTCCCAAAATGCTTCCGCAGTAGGGTTTTCTAGTCATTATCAAAAAAGCTACAAGTATTAGGATCACAAGGATTAAACTTGGCCTTGCCATTAAAATAGTATTGCTTCAACTCTGGAAAAATCCTCCATACATGAACTGCTACAGTGTTCCAGAAGTTTTGGGTACTTGGTGTATGCCTTACAACAGCAGGCCCCTACCTTTTGGGCACCAGAGACCAGTTTTGTGGAGAGAGGTTTTTCCACAGACCCGGGGGGGGGGGGGGGCATGGTTTCGGATGCTGCCTGCATCCCATGGATGGGGATTCACTTGTTTGCATGGTCCAGTTTCTATTATGCCATGGCCTGATGCCAGTCCTTGGATCGGGGGTTGGAGACCCCTGCCTTAGAATATACTTAAACATATTTTGCTCAATCTGCCTAATGGAATTTCAATATTCCTTGAATATTCAATATTCCTACCAATTCCTTCAATATTCCTACAAATTAAATAATTTGTAACCTACTTGAAATGGCTACTGAGGATACCTCAAGTCAGCTAAGGCAAACTAATGTGTATAGAAACTATCTGAAAAAAATATACCATTAGCTTAAACTATCTTTTGAAAATTGGTTATCTCTGCAATTGTCGCACCTCCTTAGAATTAGTGTTCATACTTTTAACATAATGGCAGCCCATAAGAATGCCATACTTACGTAGTTCAGCATAAAATAAAGTTTTACATTGTCTAACTCTAAGGAGATAAACAATTGATTTAGCTTTAAATGAAAAACATAGGGGTCGTAATTTGCTGATAGGCAAAGATTAAAGATGTTAATTTGGGGAATTCCACTGTATGATAAAGTATTTGAAACCAAGTGTTGATATTTGCAGATAAGCTGTCCGTTATTCTTAAGTGCCATACCTACAGTTTTATTTTGTAAAGATGAAATTGTAGAAATGTATAGAGAAGACAGAGTATTTAAAAATGTGAAGTTGGAGTAGTTTGAAACCCAGGAATCTTAGATAACTATTTTTAGGAGGTATGTGTGCAAGTATTTAGACCAGCATATGTTCACAAAAGATGCTGTGTCTGCAGAAATGAACAGGGCATAGCATCAAAGCAAAGAACTAAAGAACAGTCTTGTACACAAAGAATTGTTCTTTTGTTCTTGGTATTACTAATTAAATGGGTAATCCTGATCAAGAGAAAAAACAGCCTAATGACTAATACATGATAGAGACGTTTAGGTGCATTATGAAATTACTGCAATGAACTGCTGCCAACACATATTAAAAGGTCTATCTTGAAGCTAAGGAACCATACTAAGGTGCAAAATATATTTGTGTGTGTTTGTGCATGCATCTTTATTCTTTTAAAAATCATTTACTAATTTTGATTCTCCATTTTTGCTTTTTGTGTAAAAACAATACAATTGGAAATGCGACATTTTTGAAAAATACAAATTTACCAGTCGGATTAACTGATTAAATTATAGCCAAATTATATAATAAAACCTACAGTGGTCTAACTGCAATAATCCCTGACTGCAATGATACAGTGTTTAAAGATAAAACATTTCTTTGTTTACAAACTATTGGAATCAAAGTGGGGGACCTAGAGTTCAATCAAAAATAGAAGATAACATCCTTTATGGGGTACTTAATATTTATTGGGGTGATCTCTTCTTTTCTTATCCCACCATTTATTTACAAACAAATCCTTAAAATCTCATCATTTGAGGTCCGGTGTCAATCCTGTTTTGTTTTGTTTCAGTTTATACATCCCTTAAGCCCATGTCACACTGAACCAACGGATGCAAAGAGGATGTAAAACGGACAAAAAAGCTTGCCATCCATTCGAAAACGTGATGTACTCACTGCCTCCGTTTTGCTTCCTCTCTATCCGTCCAGCATCCGTTTATTGACATTTCACCCGCTCCGAAAGTTTTGGGTTGCCCAAAACTTTTGCGCGGAAAATGTATCCAGTTCGTCCGTTCTGTATCCGCTACGCATCTGCTACGCATCCGTTACGCATCCGCTATATCTGCTAGGCATCCGCTGCGCATCCACGCAACTCGCATCCGAGCGGATGCAGGGAGGAAGCGGAACGGATGCAGAACGGATGCAGCACGGAAACAAAGCGTTTAAAACGGAAAAAACGTTCGCAGAGGGGACCTATCTCGGATATTAAGGATGTCTACAGGATGCCTAGAGGATGCCTAGAGGATGCAAAGGGACACCTATACTGCCTATAAAAAGGGGGAGCAACTCACCTGCATCTCACTTTCAGACCAGCAGCCCAGCTGTGCAGACCTCTGCAGCCTTCATCTGACTCTTCCTCTTCCACAGCATCCAGTCATGTCCACCGTGGATCATAACACAGTCCTTTTGGCAGCCGCCATCCTTCTACAACAGTGCGAAGCCATCCACAGGTTCTGTGAACTTTACTTCGGGAAGAAAAAGAGGTGGCCAAGAAGCGTCTGGGTCCGAAAATGGATCGGGAGAAGAGCAGAGTATGGACTGTACAACAGGCTGATAGTGGAGCTCAGGAACGAAGACACTCGTGCGTTCCAGAACTTCATGAGGATGCCTCCAGCCATGTTTGACGAAGTTGTGCAGCGCCTGACAGGTTGACCAAAGCAAACACCAACTTCCGACCCAGCCTGGAACCTGGGCTCAAGGTGGCACTCACTCTGCACCACCTGGCCTTAGGGACCACCTACAGGAGCATGCAGTACGGCTGGAGAGTGCCACACAACACCATCAGCATTGTGGTCAGAGAAGTGGTGCAGGCCATCATCGAAGAATACCTGGAGGAGCTTCTCAAGTGCCCCTCCACTGAAGAAGGATGGAAGAAAGTTGCAGAGCAGTGGTATCAGAGGTGGAACTTCCCACACACCGTTGGAGCCATAGATGGGAAGCACGTGGCCTGCAAAGCTCCAGCCAAGTCGGGGTCCACTTATTTCAACTACAAGGGCTTCTTCAGCATCGTCCTCTTCGCCATGGTCGATGCTGACTACAAGTTCATGTACATCGATGCTTCAAGCTACGGCTCATCTTCAGATGCCCAGGTATACAACGCCAGTCACCTCAAGGAGGGGCTGGAAGGCAACCTTATCGTGGGCTTCCCAGATCCAGACCCCCTGCCCAACGACACGCAAGATGTGCCCTACTTAATTGTGGGGGATGACGCCTTCTCCCTCAGAACATACCTCATGAAGCCCTACACCTTCAGACTCCTCACCCGTGAAGAGAGGATCTTCAACTACAGGCTGTCCAGGGCAAGGCGGGTGGTGGAGAACGCCTTTGGCATCCTGGCCAACAGGTTCCAGGTACTTCTCACCACCATGCAGCATCGCCCAGAGACCGTGAGGAGGATCGTGGAAGCTTGCTGCATCCTGCACAATCTGATGCGCACCTGCTACCCAGTCTTGCAGAACAGGCTTGTGGACCGTCAACAAGGCAATGGGGACATGGAGCCTGGGGAATGGAGGCAAGGGCAAAACCTGATCGACACTCAGGATGTGCAAGGCCCCAACAGAGCCTCATGGGAAGGGAAGAAGGAGCGCAACCTCCTGAAACACTGGTGTTTGTGTTGACATGTGTGGATCAATGCTTACATTGTTATTGATAAAAAAGGGCCATAGGTATGGCACCTGGGAGGGTAGACCATACAGTCCCACTATGCTTGCACTGGAGATTTATCTATCCCACAGCTATTAGCCATCCCAAAGGTATCCCTGCTCATTCCATAGGTATCCCTGCCCACCCCACTGCTATCTTAACCCATCCCACAAGCATACAAAGGCTTAAACCATTTCTAAAAGTTTCCACCAAGACTTTATTGAAAAAAAAGAAATGAAGCAAGTGTGTGAATCAAAGATAAATTTTTCTGAACAATAAGCTGTAACAGAAAAATGACCCAAGTCAAGTGTCCAAATAAAGTCCACAGGTAGCCAGCTACCCGGTCTCTGGGACTCTTATCGGTCACTCGGAGGTGTGCCCAGTCTCAGGGGTGAAGGGTCCAGGTGCTGTGGTGGTGGGTGGTGCTGGAGTGCCTGGCCCCGAGAGGACAACAGGGGACGGTGTGTTGAGGAAGGTGTCGGACAGCTGGCTCAGCCCCGTGATGCTGACAGGTCCTTCCTCCATGCCATGGGGTGTCAGCCCCAGTACTGATGACAGATGTACTGAGGCCGGGCTTGGCTGTGGGGTGGAGGAAGGAGCAGTGTAGTGGGGCTGTCTGCTCTGCAGCTGGGTGAGGACTGTCGTGGGTGGCATCATTGGCGTGGGTGGCATCGCTGTCGGTGGCATTGTCGTGGGTGGCATCGGTGGCATCAGTGGAACCGGCAGCAACGGTGTCGCCCGATGACTCTGTGCCTGGACTGGGAAGGGCTGCTGCCTGTGCTGCTGAACCTCCTGGTAGCCGT
This sequence comes from Laticauda colubrina, assembly GCA_015471245.1. NCBI lineage: Eukaryota > Metazoa > Chordata > Lepidosauria > Squamata > Elapidae > Laticauda > Laticauda colubrina. Next base: position 53,491,451 of record BLBF01000004.1, on the reverse strand, counting down.
AACCCTGGTAGGTGGGGGCCTCTGGGAAGCCTTGGAATGGGAGGGACATCACCTGGGGTGGAGGAGCAGACCTGGACTGGGTGGGAGCAGGTTCCTCTGGATCTGGAGGGTTGTGAAGCAACTCGGTGATCCGGTCCTTCACCAGCTGGTACTGTGGATCCGCCATTTCCTTGAGGATCTGGTTGACATAGATGAGGAAGGGCTTGCGATTGGAGGGGGAGGAGTTGGTGTGGACCAGCTGAGAGAGGAGATCTATACTGGTGCGGATGGTGTCCCTGATCTCCAGCAGGACATTGTGGCTCTGCCCCTCCTGCTGTCTGGCTCTCTGCCTTTCTGCGGAGGTGGAGCTGGGGGAGGTGGATGCGGCTAGGACTGTGGTGGACTCGATGTTTCCTTTCTCCCACCGCACCAGGGAGTCCTCCATGCACTCCACCACGCTTACCACACCTGTCCGCTGGTTCTCCGCCATGGCACACTCCACAGAAACCTGCCTGGAGACAGGGACTGACTCTCGGCTGGAAGACGACTGGCTCTCAGCAGGCTGCCGGAGAGAGAGGGTCGTGAGAAGGGCTGCTGGTGCACCTCGGTGGCGGACCTCACCCTCCAGGAAGCTGCACCTGGCCATGACGTAGGTCTCTCTGTCTGTCAGCTTCACAGTGGCCTGGCCAGATTTCTTCAGGTGCAGCTTCCCGTACCAGGTGTGCATGTGCTTCCACCAGCCGAGGAGCACCTCCGAAGTGTAACCCATACTTCCGCCCTCTCTCTCCAAGCAGCCTGCTCCCGCTTGGTGTCCCTGTACAGCCGGTGTCCCTTCCGCCACAGATAGTCGTTCTCTCTCAGCCACTCCAGCACCTCATCCTCGTGCGCCTCCTCAATATAGTATTGCCTCCTCTCCCGTTGCCGCATACGCCTCTTCCTTCCTTTGGCAGGACCAGATGGGCCCTCATCAGAGGGGCTACCAAGTAGTAGGGGCTGCTCCTCCACACCACCAGCAGCAGCAGCAGCACCAGCAGGATCATCATCATCATCATCATCATCACCAGCAGCAGCAGCAGGATCATCAGCAGCAGCGGCAGCAGCAGCAGGACCAGCAGGACCAGGATCAGCAGCAGTAGAGTAAGCACCAGCAGGGCCAGCAAGTCCAGGAGCATGAGCAGGACCAGGAACACGAGCAGGACGAGCAAGACCAGGAGCACGAGCAGGACGAGCAAGTCCAGGAGCACGAGCAGGACGAGCAGGACCAGGAGCAGCTTCAACAGAGTAAGCACCAGCAGAAGCACCACCGCCAGGAGCAGCTTCAGCAGAAGCCCCAGCAGAAGCAGAGTCAGGGGCAGGGGGCGGGAGGTTGGCTCTGTCCCTCTTGCCAGGGATGGCGGCAGGCTGCTGAGGCTTTCGCTTCCTCCCCATGGTTGTGGGGTTGCTGGCTGGCAGGGAGGCTGGCAGGAAGCCAGGCACCAAGGCTGGCAGGAAGCCTGGCAGGTAGGCTTGCAGGAAGCCTGGCAGGTAGGCTGGCAGGAAGACAGGCAGGTAGGCACCAAGGCTGACTGGAAGGCAGGCTGGCAGGCAGGCATGCAGGCAGGGCAGGCAAGGTACTCGAAGTGTCCAGCAGCAGGTCTTTCTTCGGAATGCTGGCCACGTGCGAGCTGCTTCCCTTTATATCCGGGGGGCTTACGCAATGCATCCCCCCCGCATGTGCAATTAACGCTCGGCATCCATTCCGCTTCCGCTGTGCATCCGTTAGGCTTCCGCTCTGCATCCGCTCCATCCGCTGTGTATCCGCTTCATCCGCTCGGTGTCCGCTCTGCATCCACTCTTTCCATTCCGTGTCCGCTTTGCTGAGACCCCCGGAAGCCTAGCGGATGCGCCATCCGCTCTCATCCGCTTCCATCCGCTGGGCTTCCGTTCCGCATCCGCTTTGCATCCGCCCTGTGTCCTCCCCCCATCCGTGTTATCCGCTCCAGTTATGCAAATTTTTGCCCCTTTTGAGAGCGGATAACAACGGATGGAACATTTTGCTCGTCCGCTGTGTCCTTTTTGCATCCGTTGGCCAGTGTGACATGGGCTTTAATATGTCTTAAACATAGTTTGTCTATACAGGTAGACTGTAGAGGAAGGAATGGCAAACACTGGGGGAAAAGTTAAAAGAAGGATCAGCCTAGAATCTATATAGCCATAAGTAAACTAAGTCAAAGCACCTTGAATTCCATTGACCTAACTCCTACCAGGTACTAACCATTCGGCATGAGTAGTAATAAATCCATTTAATTGGACCTTCATGCGTGGACTTTATCTTTCATACCCAACATAGACGGTCTTAAAATTAACGTTTGAGCCAGTTGTTCAAAAATATATTTCAATCCTTCATTCTGCATTAGTACTTTAAGTCATGTTTAAGTGTTCCGCTCCTTTAAATGAAATATTTAGTTCCTTCTGGTTCCCCCTAGTGTCCACCTTCAAAGTCTCATCCTATCATGTTTTTTTTTTAAAGAGAATTCAAAACAAAAGCATTTTCTTGTGGGAAGGATTCTAATTCTAAAATCTTACTTTAAAATTATTTTGCTAGGTTTGAAGGAAACCTTCCCAATGCTGTAGAAGTCAATCCAAAGGTTTCTAATAGCTGAAAAGCAGTTAAAAAACAATTTCCAAAAATGATTATGAGGGCAATAATAACCATTTCCAAAAGTGAGTTAAAAAGAAAGTATATTTGTCCAGTGTCCTTTCATAGATCCTGACTGTGCTTTGAGTAAGGTGACTGTTCCCAGGTCTCCCAAAACGCTAAACCCATATTGAACTGTTATCTTGCAATCTTTTGTGAGGAGCAACTATATGGAGCATTTGTGGGTTATTCCAGGTCCTTGCCTTATTTGAAGAGGACATATGAAGAGTAGGTCTTAACTGGGTCTTCATTTTATTGGAGTCATCAATTTTTGACGGAGCTATGTTCATGTTCAGTTCACCATTTCTTCCTGGAAGTTTCATCTTGGGGAAAATATCCTGTAGTAAACTGATTTTAAAATCACTTCAGCCTATGAGTAATGCTAAACAAGAAACCAAAGGGGAAAACAATGTGCTAGAGGGAAATATGAGAAATAATGCAAACCTCCAGTTATTTTCTAATTGATTAGATAAATTGAGCCTTGGAATTTAAACAGAACTCCAGATTCATCCATTTGTATATTTGTATTTATACATATGCCTGTATCTATTAATTATATGATTTGTGCATCTATTGTGCCTTTGAAACAATCACTATAGGTATGTTAATATTTATTGTCTATTTTTTTCCTTTCCAGAATCGAATGGAGGAAAGCAAAGCACTATTTAGGACAATTATCACATATCCCTGGTTCCAGAATTCTTCAGTCATTCTATTCTTAAATAAGAAAGACCTTTTAGAGGAGAAAATAATGTATTCACATCTAGTTGACTATTTCCCGGAGTATGATGGTAGGTTTGTGGGTTTTTTTCATAAAACATTATGTGCAAATAGAATACAACAATAAGACAACATTATACAGTTGATAGGTGAGAACAAGCTTCTGTAGTTCTGTAATATTGTGGCCACCATTCCCAAACTTTTAATTAAATGGTGCATTATAAACTAAATGTTCACATTGTCAGTTGTTATTTGTTAACCAGAAAAATAGCCCTTGGACATACCATGATTTGTGTCTTCAGTTCATCTGAATAAGATTTGTGGTAGAAGAAATTCTACCGATATGCATGGTTTCTTTATTAAATTATCTGGTTGTGCATATGTACATAATTGGAATGTTCTTCCTAATCTCATGGAAAGAGATCATGGATAGAGACCAATTAACAGAATAGGATAAATCCATTTTGCATGCAATGCAGGGAGACTTGCATGTCTTACTAAAAGGATGTGGTTTGTTACTTTCTATGCCTTGTCCCTCTACTTGTTGGGAAGTGGAGAGAGATACAGTAAACCTACTGAAAAATGTTCCAATAATTGAAGCAAAGAGAAGAGTTATTTTTCCCCTCCACCCTTGAAAGTTGACATGTTTCTTTCCCAAAGGCAACATTGCCTGGTGTACTCATCCATCTCCCAGTATCAGTCATTCTCATTTTGTTTTAAAATGAGGCCCCTATCTTTTTTCTCAATCATTTCTCTGCCTATACTTTTTCTATTTGTTTAAAGTATAGTAGTACATTAGCTCTCATTATAATGTAATGTGAAATTCTTGTCTTTGGCTTGTTTTTAACCATCTTTAATTTAAAAGGTTAAATGTCAATTCTCCAAGTTACCATGATTGTTGATTAAGATGTTGGGATGTATCCTTTTCTAGTCCACAACTTGTCTTCCACCCTTCGATATTCAGTCCTCATTTCTTGCTTAGATATAACCACAGTGTGATTGTAGCCATTTACAGGTAAGTCCTTGAACACACTGAGGCCACAAATTCTGTGCTAAGCAAGACAGTTGTTAAGTGAGATTTGCCTCATTTTATAACCATTCTTGCCACAATTGTTAAGTGAATCATTGCAGTTATTAAGTGAGTCTGGCTTCCCCATTGACTTTGCTTGTCAGAATGTTGCAAAAGATCATCACATGAACGCCCCCTCCTGGGGTCAATGCAACCGTCTTAAATACATGTCCCAAAACCAATAGTTGTAAGTCAAGGACTATCTGTATTTTTCTAAAGATAACATTCAATCTACTTCTTTTCCGGTGTAACAGGACCTCAGCGAGATGCACAGGCAGCAAGAGAATTTATCTTGAAGATGTTTGTTGACCTGAATCCTGAGAGTGAAAAAATCATCTACTCCCATTTCACGTGTGCCACAGACACAGAGAATATCCGCTTCGTCTTTGCTGCTGTCAAGGACACTATCTTACAGTTAAACCTAAAGGAGTACAACTTGGTCTAACTGTGCCTCTTAGATCTCTATCCACCCACTTTGGGGCAATTGAAGATATTCAAGAGGGACTGTATTATTTGTGAAAATGATCTGCGTAATACTAATTTATTGCTGGCCTGGACTCTGTTAATATTTACAGAGTTTGTAGTTAAATATTACAATTTTATTTAAACTTTACAGAGGAAAAGAAACAAAAGATGCTGAACTACATTCACAGCTCATTTCCTCTTTTTTTAAGTCAAAATTTTGTGACTTAATGTGTTCTAAATTCTCAGTTGTGCACTCACAAAATGATAGGGGTTTGGGTTGATTTTTTTTGTTGTTGTTGTGACTGAAGCAAAATCAAGTTGGGCTTTCCCTCCTCTTGTCTCTGCCTGTGTCTGTCTTGATTTATTTTTTTCAGGTACAATACCTATCCCCACAAATTTGATTTTCAGGTGTCCTTCTTAGATTGGTGGGGGGAGAAAACCTGTCACTAGAATTTAAGCCATTGGAAGCTACTTTCATGAGGGATCAGATCTGTTGATGTTCTGATTTTATTTAATTTTTGGCAGATGTAAAGTATTCCTACCTTTCCATATCAACTGTACACTGAAGGATGTTGTTTATTGGGAATATTAATAGCAGTGTTATAGATTTTTATCCATAACAGTACCATAGAAAAATCAACAAACTACTTAGAAACATAGCAACAATTTACTGAGAAAAGACATTTTTGAAGCGGATTAGCTGTTTGATCTAAACTTGGAATTTACTCTCTTCCAAAACCAATTTTTCAGGGGGAAAACCTCTCCCCCTCCTTTTTTTTTTTTTTTGCTTCTTAATCACAGATGCCAAATATATACCATGAAGATATTATTCCCCGGAACTTCTGTTTTGACTAGTTTTTAAATTAAGCTATCTAGTTTTCTCATCCCAATTTCAGATTTTTAAAATATTGTGCAGAAACTATTGGCCAGACTTGGCTCTTTTCTTCTTATAAACATAGTGACTACAAAATATAAGATGATTTAAGATGCCAAATTAACTGATTGGGAATCTCTTCCAGACAACTGCCAAATATTAAAACAATGAGATTTTAGCTTTTTTGTTTCCTCTTTGTACTAAAAAGCATTCCATTTCTCAATGCCAAGCTTCCCCCATAACATTATGAGTAGAAAAAATGGTGCTACATACATATGCATATGGCCTAATGAAAAAACAGGTTTAACATTGTATCTAAAGTGCTATAAGATTGGACACTGTTCTTATTTTCCTTCTTTACTAAGACACTTTTAATGGAAAAAAACAAAATAGCTAATGGAGAGAGGAGGGGGGAGAATGAATGTACATATAAAGTTGTATTTGTGTGTGAAATTACAAAATGGAAGATTAAACCTTTATATAATTATTGGAGAACAAGTCCCGTGGATTCAGAAGAATGGGTTCTGAGAAAATATAGCAGTTTTAATATAAGAATGGGAGGGAAAAACTACACCTGTTTTGATAGACATTCTCACTCTGCCTCTCTCCTCTTCTCTCTCTTGCTCTTTATTTTGGGCTGAAATAAGATTTTTAAAGTTTTGTGTAAAACAACTCTGTAAATAAAAATTGTCAGTTTGGAAAACTGTAAACGGGGTAGAAAAGTCAGATACAAAATTCAACTAATTTTTCTAAACGGTAATTTTTGCAGTTCTTGGTTTAAAATAAATTATCTGCATTATACTTTGGGGTAATAGAGGAGACAGTGAATGCGATAAATTACGACTAAACCTCAAGTGTTAGGAGCAATCTGCCAAGCTTTAGTATTACTGGCACAAGGGCCAGATTCCCAGTATAACATTTTTAAATTAATGCTTCATGGATAATCTACAACATATTACTAATAAGATTTCATTGATCCTTAATTCTTTCTATTAGAATTGATGAAAACTTGGATTGCTTTTGCTCCCTAATCATGAAATCTTGTAATTTTAAAATAGTAGGCCTAGTGCAATTATAAATGCTATAGTCATTGTGAGATACGTATACATATATGTATACGTATCTCACAGCATCCATACTGGCTTTGTAATCATTTTGGGCAGATTATATGTGCTGTATTGATATGTATCTATGTAACTGTAATGTATGTCTTACAGATAATTCACAATTTAAATAATGTTATTTTATTTACTTTTTTAACAGAGAAGAATGTACATTTTGTCAGTTTATTTCTGACTAGGATTTTTTTTTAATTTTTATCCACAAACAGTTATTATAGTTCAGAGTGGTACTAGCATCATGCAGTATAAAATAATTTGCACTGCGGAATGGACACTCACATGCACATGCAAACACCCAGAGGAATTTAAGCTCTTTCTTGTCAGATTACATTGTTCTTTGGCAAATGAAAAGAAAGGTTAGTTTGCGTCTCCAGTCTTTTCATGATAAAAATGGGGTTTTTTTGTTTGTTTATTTTTTTACCACAGTGAAGGTTCTCTGTGGCCACTTAACATTGAAGGCATTGATCAGCTATCAAAAGCCATTGAGCTGGCAACTCTGCAATTAAGCTTGTCTGCTTTCATAAGGCAATGGGAGCATATGTTGAAGCTGTTCACAAGAAAAAATAATAAGAACAAGGTGCAAGAACATGATCATGAAAAATTACTCTGGGTTAGAAGCTTTTTTAAATATAGGGTGCACATTTCAACATGTATTCCATTTGAGATTTTTTTGTATTTATATTTCCAACACCCAATGGGAATTTTAAACATACACTTGCTTCATGCTACCAGAGAGTTCATAGAAATTCATTTTTGCAGCAACTACCATCTGTTACCCCCAAAAAACAATGGCTCAGCTGTCACTTCCTTGTTTCAGTCATATTTCAAATTTCAGTTCAACTAACATTTGGGAAAAATGTAAATTTTCTTTAAATGTGACAATGTTGCAGCTGATACCTTTATAAATATTTTTTGTTGGAATGTCAAAATTAAGTAAAATTGGCACTGTAGGAGAAAAAAGACACAAAAATATTTTCTTATGGGATTAGGGATTCTTTTTCCTGATGTTGATGCAATATGAAGGATATCATACAAATGAATTATTATTTATTGCATCTGCTTGTTTCCATTGAGCTTTTAAGAATGAAATTTTATATATATAATTTCCAATTTTACAGGATTCTTGTAATAGTTAGGAAGACTGCTGATGGACCTGAATCTCTGTGTAGCATTTGAAATGGCAAACACTTCACTCAGTTTACAAAACTTTCCTCCCTGTTCTGAATGGAGATGAGGAAGAAGTGATGGCAAGCAGATAACAAAATGGCCAGAAAGTAGCTAGTAGCCTTGACTCATCTTTTTCATCACAATTGACCTTGTAAAAGTGACTTTTTATCTGATGCTCAGGATCTCAAAGCCAGTTCACCAGATCTTCAATGAGGACGGCACGTGAAAGCAGTGTGTACTTTGAAAAGAATTCAGAAAAAGTGCTTTGAGCCTCTTGTAAGATGGAGCCCAAAAGCTGCCATTTTTCAGGCTTCTTTGTGGGCCTGCAAAATAAATAAATCATGATGGTCAGAAGAAATCCATGCATTAAAGTTAATGAGACACTTAAAGCAGGTGAAATTTTTCTTCAACTTAACTTGAGCATGAAGGAGCAGAAAGGTGCTGGGCTTGTGATAGTGTGAGGTCAGAAAAGGCCAGAGCCCAGGTCTATGAAATGTTTTTGCCTTGAATGGAAGTGGTAACAGTCCCATACCTGGTGTATGACAACATTTCTTCTCTTTAAGTGCATTTTTTTTCTACTATTTTTTTAAAATGGGTTGAAGAAAGGAAAAGACAAGAGGTTAAATATGCTGTGGGATGTGGAATTGTTCTTTATTATGGATCATTGGAAGAATTTTGGAAGGGTCAGAAGAGGGAAGAATCAAAAACAATGAAGAAACAACCTCAACGGAGACCATCATCTTGATCTCCTATAGACCTCTGTATTTTTCGGTATAATTTCCATAAAAAAATAATTTAAACGTGACATGTTTTTCTATAGTATAGGTAAATTACATTTTTTGGGTGGGAATTTGAAGGAAAACTTTGACTGCCAAGATAACTTTGAATTGTCATCACTACGTTGCTTTATGCCAGAGATCAAAATGCAACACAGATTTTTAAAGTGGTACTCCTCATCCCATATAGGATTGATTATCTGAAGATTAGGGTGAAGATAGTTACGGGTTTGGTTTTTGTATATGCCTTAACAGATTTTGAGCCCAGATTTTAGTGCCTCCTCAGTTATCCAAAGTAAACTTAAGAAAATTTGTAACTTTGCCAAAACAATGTAACACTGCAAATCAGTTTCTTGGAAAGCTGTGTCTTAATTATGATTAGGATCCCAGTCTGTCTGAAATTTGTTCTCAGTCTATTTTATATTTAATGGAAGTTGCGCAACAGTGTTTCCCATTCATGTCCTTGGGGCTTGTCTAAGAAAGCTGATGGATCATATCCATACATAGAAATGATTTTACCAGAGGCTTCTCTTTTTCTAAACCATGAAATCTGCTATCCTCACTCCAGACATACAGTCCAGATATACAAAAGACGAATAAATGGACAAGAAGCATTTCCTTTTTTATTCAAAAGCATTTTCATTGTGAATATTATCTGAACCAGTTTCATTTTAATTGTACCATGGCAGGATTTTTGTTTTTCTGATTTCCAGGTTTTAAAGGGAACAGACTTTTTATGTGATGTATCAGTCAAGAATGACTGCATGATTTGCCAAAAAAAAAAAATGATAGGGGGAAATGTCTGCATATTAAAGAGACAGCTTGGCTTTCACAGCTTTTGGTTGTGAGTGTCAAATTTCTTTTGACGTACAGGTTGACTTCTCCCGTTTGTTTTGGAGTTATCGCAAAAGACAGATTAAATGATTAAAAGAGTTTTAATAAGTGTTAAAACATACAACAAAAAATAAAGTGTTCACCAGGTATAAAGATGTGCTCCTCTTCTTGAAACTTTTGTATTTCAAACCAAGATCTTTACTGAGGAAGGATGCTTTCATGCCTGTAGCCACAGTATCTTCATTTCAAAAGTGGTGAGCACAGCCAGATCCACATTCAAGGATGTCTGCAGGTGGGGTCAAGAAAATTAAGGTTACGCCACAACCATGATTGCATCCCACTGCTTTTTTATGTGGAAAAGCTGTGACTCTTCTCATTACATTTTTACCTTTTCCTAAGACCCTATTTTAGGGGAAATGCAATTGTATAATTAAGATGGCTTTGGAGTTCCCTCATATTGCTTACCTTAAATTCTGGCACATATTGCAGATGGCTGATTCCGATTATTTAGGCAGATTCCTGGCTTTTGTAAATAGCTTTTTAGCCCACATACCTCATATACATACATCATAGTTGATATTAAATGTATATTTTTGTTCTATAGCCTTATTCTAATTTGAACATTCAGTTCCACATTTTAGCACCTAATCTGGAGTTTTGTATTTGTTCTCTGGGCCTTTTAGGTGAATGAGACATTATTCACTTAAAGATACAGTGTTAATAAATACATCTGCTTTTATCTCTCTATTGAATTGAATTGTCCAGGAATAATTCACAATAACTTGTTTACACATTGCAAGGCATGCTTCATCAGCAGTACATTTCCATTTTATTCTAGTACATGGGAATTCATTTTAACTGTGATTAAATGGCATTTAAAACATGGATAATCCCAGTAATTCTTATTATACCTATATTCTTGCAAATGGGTCACTTTTCTTGTATTTCCTTCAGAGTAAACTTTGAATGCAATTACTATAGTGTTGTAGACAATACTCATGTTTGAACAGGTTCTCTGGAAATGAAATGGGAGCTAGTAAGTTTAAATAGAAAGATTAAAATAAGATTTTAAAAGTGCCAGGCAGCAGAAGGATTCAGCCATGTGTCCGTCCTTCCACATACTTGTAAAATTCAATTTGTTAGTGATTTCTTTATAATAATATCTTGAAAGCTAGCCTTATAGGACCTACATATTGACCAGATGGAACTCTTGTAATTTTAACTCCTCAGTATTTTATTACTTGCGCTTGTTTTTAATATCCTTCAAATGCATGTATCATCTATGATTTGAGACTGAATCTTTTTTGGCAACAGCTAATGTATAATAATACCCAAATGACTGCACTATTTAAAATTACAGCATTTTGGCCAGACTTTTGTACTCCAGCATCTTTCTTCCTCTACATTTGCATCTCTTAAAGTACTTTTGGCTCATTGTTATCTTTAAATGCTCTTTTATAATTATAGGAATAAATACTTTTATTCCCATTATTGTTTCAAGGTGCAGTACTGTATCCTAACCAGGCATGCTGATCTGTAAAAAGCTACATATCCTGACTATATTTGAAAAAGGTAATATGTTCTCCCAGTCCCCCATCTTGGGTGGTATATCTTTAATATCGATAGGCTAGTTCATTATCAAGATATATTGCTACACCTTCATATACATACATATATAACAAGAATGCAATAGTAACTTACTATGGTATGTGTGTCACTTTATATTAACCAAAAAACTTAAGGACCATGCATAGCTCCCTACTAAATAATATATTTATAACTATATAAAACTTTTCCTTTATAGATTTTCCTTAATAGATTTAAATCCTTAATGGATTTTCCTTAATAGACTTGAAACATGAAATTCTACTATACAACTGTTAGCTTTTGATTTTGAAATTACAACTACTTTAAATGAATGGTATCTTCCTAATCCAATTTAAAATAATGTTCAAAAGGCAGAACAACCTTAAATATAAAACAGGAATCATGTTGTTCATTATAGTTAATAGCAAGCAGTCTAAGACTGAGTCCTACTTAATCTCTAGAACACTAAAAAAAATTGTGAGAATTGTGTTGAGTGTCAGTGTAAGTTAAATAGAATGGGAATTTCTAAATTCATGAGAAAAGCTAACGATAACTTTACAGATGATCAATCTGTAAAAAGATAAAGATAAAAATTTTCCTGTCACTCATGTGTGACTCTGGGGCATAGTACTCATCTCCATTTCTTGGCCAAGGGAGCCAGCGTTGTCCAAAGACAATTCATGTGGCCAGCATGGCTATATTTCAAAGGTGCACGGAATGCTGTTACCTTCCCACCAAAGTGGTACCCATTTACTTATATTTCACATGCTTTTGAACTGTTAGGTGGGCAGGAGCTGAGGCAAATAATTGGAGCTCATCCCGTTTCATGGAGCTCAGGTCTCAAATCCAGGCTGTCAGCTCTCCAGTGCATCTCTTGATAAATTTGTATTGAAATTTTATTTGTGTTAATATTGCCTACATTTTTAAAAAATGGTTTTGTATATCATACTGCCTGGTCCTTAAAATCTAGTAAGTAGAAGAAGGTTATGATTATGTTAGGTCAATGATAACCAGTTAAATTTAGAATGATTGTGTCAGCCAAGGAAAAAGATATATGTTACTCTCTATGATATAATTCCTTCTTTGTGTCTGTATAAAATGGTAATAATAGAAGACTAAATATTGCAGTAGGAAATGGAATAATAATTGTAGCAGTTCTTAATGTTTATCCACAAAGTACAAATTGTTACGTATATGAGCATACTATTAATAATTGAAATCAATCAGTTTCCTTAAACCCATCTGTCATATGTTTCACCCAGAGATTATTAATACTCTACTGTATTGATCTCCCCAAGTATCCTAATTTGGAAGGTATTCACTATTAACATGATAGTTTGTTTTTTGACCAAACTAATGTTTGTCTGCTGCCTGCTATAATAGAGCATCTCCAATATGATATATAATATTATAATAATATAATAATAATACAATACAATATAATATAATACAATATAATACAATACAATATAATATAATAATAGTGGCATCTCCAAGATGGTGCCAATGATGGCTGCCTTGGTGAAATGCTCTCTAATGGTTTCTTTATTCCTTATTGTTATCTGCAATTCACTACGGATTTCATATTCATGAGACCATCTGTTAAGAATTAGGCAATGTTTCCTTAAGGAGCAGCTTTCTGATTCCCCACCCCCACCTGACTTTGCAAACGCGGAGGAGATTCTAACCAATTCCCCGGTGCTATGGATTACAACAAAGAAAGCAAAGAAGTAACCACACCCCACACCGGAAGAGGAGACAAGGTAAACAAGCGGGAATTTTAAACAGACTAAGAAATAGGGGGGGGGAACTCCTCTCCCTTCAATCTTTCTGACTAATTTACACTCACTGGCTAACAAGATGGATGAAATTTATCTCTTAAATAGATGGAATTCTGATTTTCATAATTCAGCTGTTCTTTGTTTTACTGAAACCTGGCTTAATCCACAAATTTGTGGGGACAACACCATATACATCCCAAGATTTTAGACATTTAAATCAAACAGAATTGAAGAGACATCAGGTAAAACAAAGGGTGGAGGATTATGTTTATATATCAACAACAGCTGGTCTCAGGATATAACTATAATATATAACTTTTGTGATGAAAACTTAGAGTATTTACACATCAACTGCAACTTTACACATCAACTTCACGTGAGTTTTCATTTCTCCTAATAGCTGTGTATGTTCCTCCACAAGCCTATGAAAACAAGGCATTACGAACTCTGGGTGATCAAATTATGGAGGCTGAAGCCAAACACCCAGATTCCCTTCCCATCATTTTAGGAGATTTCAATCAAGCAAATTTAAGGAAAGAGCTCCCAAAATATTTCCAGCATGTAAATTGTCCCACCAGAGGCAAAAATACTTTAGACCACTGCTACACAGCAATAAAAGATGCTTATAGGTCTTTACCACGAGCAGCTGTGGGACAATCTGACCACTGCATTCACCTTGTACCTGCCTACAGACAAGACTTAAAACCATTAAACCAACAATAAAATCAATGAAGACTTGGTCGGATGAGGCAAAGCTGAAACTCCAGGCCTGCCTTGATTGCACTGATTGGAATGTTTTTTAAGATGATCTCTGCAGACCTACTGTAACATCACAGGTACTTTTAGCTTCTATGAAGACTTATGTGTACCAACAAGGAACCTGCAAATATATAGTAACAATAAACCTTGGTTCACAGCTAAACTTCAGCAGCTATGTCGTTCCAAAGAGGAAGCCTACAAGAAAAGGTGACAGAATGCCACACAACCAGGCCAGAAACATATTAACAAGAGAGATCAGAGTAGCAAAAGGAAGCTACTCTGAAAAGTTAATTCTCAATAAATGAACCAGTAAACATTTGGAAAAATCTTAAAAATATCACTGGCTTCAGCAAACCTCCTTCCCAGGCAGAAGGAAATCAACAACTAGCAGATGACCTGAATGTGTTTTACTGCAGGTTTGAAAAGAAACTACAGCCACCTATCTCCACAACCCACATCTCAAACACACCAACAACAGCCAAGCCTCCTACAACTGGCACCAATCCATTGGGCTCACAACCTCTGGTGATCACAGAAAAAGAAATGCAAGATCTATTACACAGACAGAAGCCAGGAAAAGCACCAGGGCCAGACAAGATAACTCCTTGCTTAAAAATCTGTGCTGACCAATTGACCACCACCAATTGATCACTTGAATCTTCAATAGATCACTTGAGATGTGCTATGTTTCTTCCTGCACATGCTCTATTATCATCCCAGTGCCAAAGAAGCCCTCCATCAAGGAACTGAATGATTAGACCAGTTGCTCTAACATCTGTAATTATGAAAATCTTTGAAAGGCTTGTGCTGTCCCACCTGAAAATCATCACAGATCCGCTGTTAGATCTCATGCAGTTTGCATACCGAGCAAATAGATCGACAGATGATGCTGTTAACATGGCTCTGCATTACATCCTACAACATCTTGAATCTCCAAATACCTACACAAGGGTCCTCTTTGTAGACTTCAGTTCAGCATTCAATACATCATTCCAGACACTCTTCTAAGTAAATTAAACCAATTAGCGACACCTGAACACACTTGTAAGTGGATCATAAGCTTCCTAACAGACAGGAAGCAGCAGGTGAAGCTAGGCGGAAACACATCTGATACCTGAACAATCAGCACAGGGCTCCCAAAGGCTGTGTGCTATCTCCACTTCTTTTCTCCCTATATACCAATGACTGCATCTCAAACGATCCATCCGTTAAAATACTGAATCTTGCTGATGACACAACAGTGATTAGTCTCATTTGAGACAACAATGAATCTGCATACAGACAGGAGGTTATACAACTTGCTTCGTGGTATAACCAGAACAATCTGGAACTGAACACTCAAAACCGTAGAAATGGTGGTAGACTTTAGAAGAAACCCTCCTATACCATCACCTCTGACAATACTAAACAACACAACACAAGACAACACAGTAGAGACCTTCAAATTTCTAGGTTCTACCAGATCATATGACCTAAAATGGACAGTTAACATCAAAAACATCATCAAAAAAGCACAAGAATGTTCTTTCTGCTTCAACTCAGAAAGCTCAAACTGCCCAAGGAGCTGCTGATAAAATTCTACAGATTAATTATTGAATCTATCATCTGTACCTCTATAACTGTCTGGTTTGGTTCTGCAACAACAGGACAGACACAGACTTCAGAGGATAATTAGGACTGCAGAAAAAACAATTACTACCCACCTGCCTTTAATTGAAGACCTGTATACTGCACGAGTCAAAAAAAGGGCTGTGAAAATTTACAGACCCCTCACATCCAGGACATAAACTGTCAACTGCTTCCCTCAAAATGACACTATAGACCACTGCATACAGAACAACTAGACACAAGAACAGTTTTTTTCCTGAAAGCCATCACTCTTCTAAACAAATAATTCCCTCAACACTGTTCAACTATTTACAAAGTGTACACTACTATTACTGTTAATCTTCTCACCAATCCTTATCACCCATCCCCTCCCACTTGATTGTTTCCTAGTATGATTTGATTGTTGATTGTACGTTATGGCTATCATTAAGTGTTGTACCTTATGATTCTTGATTTTTAACAAATGTACCTTTTTTAATGTATACTGAGAGTATTTACACCAAGACAAATTCCTTGTGTGTCCAATCACACTTGGCCAAAAAAGTATTCTATTCTATTCTATTCTATTCTATTCTATTCTATTCTATTCTATTCTATTCTATTCTATTCTATAGGTTAATATGAAATAGTCTTGCATCCAGGCCTCTTGGCCTGTTTTCTGTAAGCATGAGCTATTATACAATGATTAGAGTTATTCTGCTCTTCTCTTTCCCTCTCTGATTCCCATAAGGGATGAGAAAGGGAGATGAGTCAGGCAGGTAAAATCAACACATAGATTGATTAGGCAAAATAATAATCAAGTCAACACTGGAATGCAATAAAAGTGTTTTCATGAAAAGCATAGTCAAAGTTGAGAATCAAGAAATTGAAGAGTAAGAATTATTGGCACACAACTCAATGTGGGCAATTGCAATTATTTGCAAAGGTATTTGTTTCTTTTTTGACAACAGTTTTCTGAATTCACCCCAGGACTCAGCCAGCATTCATCTGTAGACTGGTGGTAATTCTCAAGTACCCTAGTTGTATAAACAGCATTCCTGTATCATTCAATTAGCCACTTTTTTCTGTCACATTCCAAGACATATTAGGCATCAGAACCTAAGTATTGATTCAAGACTTCACAGAGTCCCTAAATGTGGAAAGGGTAGGTAAGATCATGTTTCTGTCACAGAGTAGGACTCAATTCTTGAGTAAAGAAGATTTGTGGAGGTCAGGAAAGATAAATAGTGTCACACAAATTTTCACAATTATGGTTTTGAAGGCATTCTGGTAAAAGTAGGTAGCATGCCAATCTCCATTTTCTCATAGTTGTAAGTGGCTGGAGTATCTTGCACCTGCACAGGCAGCATGTCCCATAGGCTGCAAATCATTGTCTGACGTCCATGATAATGTTTATTTAATAAGATACTTGTTTATTTAATAAGATAATATAGCTGAGTTTGGGAAGTAAATGCTTGGAGGTCTGATTCCATTTCTCACAAAGTCCTTTAGATGATCACAACCTGCCCTGCCTTCTGCATTTGATAAAGCAGCTGAATAATTCTGGCTGCCATCTCTTATGTTCGATGACTTGCTTCAATACCTCATTAGATTCCTCCCTCTAACCTTGAGAGATATAGGGCTGTCATAAGCCTATCCTAGCCTTCCAATGTTCAAAAGGTCATTGTGATGCAGCTTGCTGCCCATGTAGCATATATGCATGTATTTAAGGGTTTCAGCTCTTCCTTCTTTCTTTGTCAAATAGATGATTTTTTCCAAAGGCAAAATATGCTCTCCTTTAAGGAAAAAAAATCTAAAATTTGAAATGCAAACTTTTAATACAATAGTTATGGAAATCAGTGGTAGAGGTGTTCAGATTATGGGAAAATAGCTGCTTGTTTTTTAAATGAAATTTATGGAAGAACATGTAAGACTCCCAACTGACCACAGAAGGCTACTCTACTCGTGTGCTACAAATAAGTTTCTGCCAGGATCTATAGATGTTGGAGAAAGCTTCAGATTAGATTCTAAGGAGAAGTTATCCCTTTGTGCACAATCAAAGGATACAGATGAATTCTAAAATAACTGTATAGAATTGTTAAAACAAAAATGTCAGCACAGGACAATAAATCAAAGATCAGACTGAATACTGACTGCAGTCATGTGACTTGTCTTTTCAGATGTACCGTAGTACTTTCTCAAAAAGAGTTTTTCTTTCTGTTTCAGTTATTTCTCAACTTTTCTCTTTCTTTGAATTGTAATAAAATGAGAGGCTGCTAACCTCAGGGTTTTTTTTTCTCAGTTTCAATTTAAGTTGTCTTTATTTAGAAGAATTCCACATGTTCTTATCTTAGCAAAGAGCTTGGATTAAAAGATACTTGCCTCAAAAGCTATGCCTTGGCCAAAGTAAATATTGATTGATCAAGGAGGGGATTAACAAGTATCCAATTTTTCCCCTTCATGCTACCACAAAATTAAAACAGAAATCAGGACATATTAGAGATAAACACATTTAAAGTGGCCCATGTAAGTTGATCCTTATACCATACAATTTTTAAACATTTGATTCTCTTGAGCTGCTGCTGCTATTTTGCTAGAGTGGTAAAATTGATTTTTTTAGCTGATTAGAGGAGCCTTCTCTCTTTAGCAGTGTTGCAAGAAATACAAGAACCAAAACATATAAGGAAAAAAAATGATCAACCAGAATTTTCCTAAAATAAAACTAAAGGTTCTGACCAATGGCTAAACCTACACTTGAGTCATCTTTTAAAATCTGCCTCTTGTCCAGCACAGCCTCTGATAGAGACTAATTGCTCAATGGACCACTGTGTCTTTAAATCATTTAATTTCTCCAGTTCCACCAAAATGGTTCTCCGAAGGCATTTCCTCCTCTTTTCTTCCTAAGAAGAGCAGCCCCTTGTGGTTAAGACCAAATAAACACAAAACTGGAAAGTCTAGAAATGAAATACAGCATCAGCAGATGGATACCCACATTCCATTCTTATCACAAATCCTCTTGTATTGTGATTACCTTGGCATAATTTTGTTGGCTTTTTGTCATTTTAATCAGTGAGTTTCAATCTTTTGTATGGGAAAGGAAGCTCGGCTCTTGCTTTATTGATACCTCTCCTCATTATATTTTTCTTGTATTATAGGGTGGTAGCGCCAAAATGTAAAATGAAACCAGAGGAAACAAATGTGATATAAATAATATATTAAACTTCTTATAAACAACCCCATAATCCCTTAATTCAGGGTTGAGTTGGGGTGACTGGATGGAGCTCATCATTTACTGGCTGGATGCTCTTTAGGTTGTAACATGGAGTTCACAGCATTTTATTTATTTTTTTGTATGTGCTCTGGGAGAGAAACATCAACAGCTATCCCTGACTGAACTCTCAAATTTCTGAGTGAGAAGCAAGCCACCACACTGCTCATCTATAAACACATCTCTATATATAAAACAGTGGTGGGATTCAAATTTTTTTTCTCCTAGTTCTGTGGTCATGGCTTGGTGGGTATGGCAGGGGAAGGATACTGTAAAATCTCCAGTCAGAGGTGGGATTTGCTGGTTCTCCAAACTACTCAAAATTTCCACTACCGGTTCTCCAGAACTGGTGAGAACCTGCTGAATACCGCCTCTGATATAAAAGCGACATACCACTCACATCATCATAAAAAATCCACAAACTTGAAATTTGGCACATATGTTCCTCTTGATTTCTAACCAAGGATTTTTCAAAATGACCATCAGAGCATTAGTATTTCATATATTATTATTAACATGCTCTGATGATAAGGAATTCTACTCCCCTCCCCACCTGAAAAGAAATCTGTTCCAAATGCAAAACACAACGAGAAGAGTTTCAGTTTTAGTTTCACAGCACCAAGCAGCTGTACAGAACAGTTGAGCTAAGCCATCCAAGGCTCCTTGCTGTCTCTTTCTTGCTCACACAGCAAATACTATTTTGGTTTCCAAACAGCCCTGAACTCTCTCACACACTGACAGGACACTAGCCAGATGAATACTGATGGGTGCTGGTAAGCAGAGGCAGATTTTCTCCCCTTATTTTCCTCCCCAAAAACTAAGCCCGACCACATAGCTTCATAGTGAAGCACAGGTATCGAGCTAGTAATATATATTTTGCAAAAATCTTCTATCAGCTTTCTATTATGCATCTGGAGGTAGGCATATGACAGCTGATTAGATTGAAAAGTAACTTTGCTTTTGGATTTCATTCCGATACAACATCTCTTTGTTTCTCATTCAAACAACCAGGCTTTTTCAGACCCTCTGTAAACCTCAACAAAATGAAGTTGTTTATGGGATACACAAGTTAATCCAGCATTACTTTTAATTTCCCAAAAATATCTTTTGATGAAACCTGATACTTGAAACTACGGATAGACATATAATATGTACTTGAAACAAACTTGCTTGGCAAACATTCAAAGTTATGACAGAGTTTACCAGAAGTAGTTATAATGCTGTTATAAAGTTCTGACAGCTGAATCCCTGGTCACATGACCATATTTCAGGCTCTTGGCATTTACGGCTGTTTGCAGCATCCTGCAGTCATATGGCCAGATTTTATGTTTTTGCCAAAGCCTGGCATTTACTTCATGTTTTTAGCAAAACCAGTCCTTAGTGAACAATTGGTTTAATGACCATAGCATTAGCTTTACAATTGCTGCATTTGCTAAACATTCCTCTCCCACAAAAGAGTAAAATCAGTCATTCACCTGACCATTATTTTCACAATCATCACAACTTATCATAGTGAGTAGGCTCCATTACAGTCATAAGTGGAGGACTACCTATATGGATAGACTTAAAATGCACTAAATGTTAAAATTATCGATAAATGGAATATTAAAATAACAGAAGTCTAAAGAGCAATAATTGTTTTGTATAACACTGTTAAATAAGGTGCTAAATGTTATAGCTTCTTTCACTTCATTATTATTAATAATAACAGTACCCCCAAAAGCAAAATTCAAGTTTAACATTTTTATTTAATTATAAGATAAAATAAGATACAAAAAGTGAAAGTAAATAGGAAAACAGTGGGGAGGAAGGGGGGGAGGAAGTTAGGAAGGATAAGAAAAAAAGAAAAAGAAACATTGATTTCCAACTCTGTCTGTTGCAATAATATAAGGCATTAACATCAAATCATAACTTTTTGTTTTTTTCATAATAATTTAAACTGGCCATTTCTACAATGATCTATCTGTCTAATCAGTAAAACCCAAAATAAAAGTTTCATTCTTTTCCACTTGAAGCACAAAGTTCAGAAGTGATCTCCATGTGGAAATAAAAGTACTTACATTCTTTTCTTTAATCAAAATAGTCAGTTTTGCCATTTCAGCCAACTCCATCAGCTGCTGCAACCATTTTGTACATGGTAGGAATCAAAGCGTTCTTCTATTTTTGTGCATACAATAGTCTTGCAGCTGTCAACAAAGTATTGTACTTTGTACAAAGTATCAAAGTCCCAATTTTTGCTCCACGTCTTTTTCCATTAGGCCCAAAAGGAAAATTTCTGGTTTCATCATTATCTTCATTTTCAAAATTTTCTGTATTAAAATATGAATCATTCTCAAAAATTTGTTGCTTTATCATATGTCCACCATAGATGATAAAAGTTCCTTCTTTACTTTTACACTTCCAATATTCACCCAAAAGCAAAATTAATTATACTCGCCCGGGGACGAGACAATGTCTAATATTTTTATTAGACCAATGTATAGAATGTCTTAAACTCAACCACAGCCATTTTCTTCTCCTTATTTGCATTCTGTACATAAAACATAGATTACCTGTGACTTGTAACTCCTGTCTGCAATATTGGAGGCAGTCTGATATTAATAAATAACCATGAACTCTTCCAGTTCTTTCACTATCACCACTCCCTGATTACCGGATTCTCCTAGTTAGGCCAAGGACACCCTTGCTCTTAGCATATCAAAGAGCAATAAGCACTACTGAAGATAAGACATCAAGGCTGAAGTTTGCAAGATAGGAATCTGTGGAATCACATCACAGAATTTACTAAATATTGAGCATAGATTGAGTCTATTTATCCATAAATGAAAGGCAGCACCTATGGATTGGGAGAGGGGGAATGAGAATTCCCTACAACGCAGGATTAAATTCAGGAAAAGACACTAATTTATCAGCTCAATAATCGTGGGATCAAATAATATCCACCAATTATGTACTGGAAAGGCTTACCTTTCTCCTCAAGAAAACTAGCTACTTTAATTTTCAATCCTCAGGTGCCAATTCAACTCTGAAAGAATGCCCTTTATCCCATCTTCTTTTCCTGATTCCCAGAAGGAGGGCCCTCCAGCCTAACACTTCCTTAGGCCCAACTGTGTTTATTAATTTCAGTACATGAGCTAACATGCCCCAGTATGGATCAGTATGCACAGTTTGGGAAATTCCCATAATATATCCCCATCACTTTCCTGTTAGCAGGGTCATTTTGCAGAAAAGAAAAGAGTAAAAATGTTGAAGTATGAGTAATAAAATAAACAGTAAGAACAAGAATAAGCTTTATAGCCTTTTTGGCACTGCAGCCTCCCATGTGTAAACTGTCTGGAAATAAATCCAGTTTAAGAAATCCCTTCCCAAATTTCATCCTCAACCTCCTCTGGAAATTAGGATTTAAGGTGAAAGTATATATAGCAATGGAGGGAGGGAGGATGAGGACAAGGAGATCATCAAGGGAGTTGGAAAGAGTATGAATGCATAACCAACAGAAGAAGCCAATGTTGCAAGCATCAAGAGCAGCAACCCCATAGGAAGTATTTCTCATCCTAATTGGAAGTAACTAGCTACAACTTTTTTTGAAGAGCACCAAGATAATATGTCATAAAAATATAATATCTAGCCAGTTCGATCACTTCAGAAAATCCTTTATACTAAGTCTGTCTATTCGCCAAAGTCTTAAGCCTCTATCTAATTTCTTACAAAGATTTTGCTGGATTTGAAAAGAGTAAAAAGATGGAGTAATTCTTTTTTCCCAACTCTTTACCAATAGTATACATACAAGGTGATTTCATTTTCTGCTGTCGAATGAGGTGCCATGTTGCACCTCTGTGCTTCTATACGGATTTCTACAAGGGCTGGGAGGAACAAAGCAGGTTTATATACTTCCTGTCTGGGTCACATGACTGAGAGGGAAGGGCATTTAGAATGGAGTGAACAGCAACATTTTGAGTCACTGTTCAGCTCTTCCTCCCTCCGTCATCTCTATCTCTATCTATCTATCTATCTATCTATCTATCTATCTATCTATCCATCCATCTTGTCCAAGAAAACTGTGTTTCATATGTATGTATGTATGTATGTATGTATGTATGTATGTATGTATGTATGTATATATGTATGTATGTTACAGATAGATATAGATATATAGAGATAGAAATATTTAGACTAAGTAGTGTCAATTTATATTATTATTGCTTCTTGTTTGCTTCCTGCTTTTCAACGTTTTGTAAGAGAAATTAACTACTGAAGGTGTACAAGGCAGCATCCACCCAACAGGTAAAGGTTCAAATATTCAGCTCAGTGAAGTTTATTTATACTGCCTGGAGCGGGATTGGATGTACATTGTGCAATGATATCTGGGAAGTATGATACTGGGAATATACCTGTAAAGGCATGCAGAAAAAGAGGACAAAATTGAGAAATGCTACAGGAAATGAGCAAGAAAACCCCACCTATGTTGACACTGATAGAAAACAGAGGCAAGAAAGGAATCCAGAGATGTAAAATCACCATCATCAATAACTGGTGGCAACTGGCGCTCACTGAAGAGGTGAGCTGGATCTGTTGTGAAGTTACTAGCTCAAAAAGCTGGTTTTGTTTCCAATGAGTTTTGATAGTTCTCATTGAATCTACTCACCTGCTTCACACATATCCTTGAATCATGAACCATGGTTAATGACCTTAACAATCTGAATCATATCTATTATAGATATAATTAGAAGGCATAATGTATAATGTTGATACAACCAGTACATCAAGTTTATAAAATTGAAGCTGTAATACAAGAGGAAGAAAACTATAGTCAAAC
Organism: Laticauda colubrina; assembly: GCA_015471245.1. Lineage (NCBI taxonomy): Eukaryota > Metazoa > Chordata > Lepidosauria > Squamata > Elapidae > Laticauda > Laticauda colubrina. The sequence goes on along the minus strand of BLBF01000004.1, from coordinate 53,467,971 downwards.
TTTATAAAAAAAAAAACACACATAATCTGAATCAAACCTTGTATTAAGCCACAAGCCACATTAGGCCTTAGAACCTTTCTCCAAAGGAGGCTGATCATAACCAGCCAAATGGTGGGAGCTGCGTCACAACCCAACCTCTGCCTGTTTTATATGTGTGCATGACAAGAGGGATGTGGAGCTTGGATCACAACACCACACCCATCATCTTGAATTTTGATTTCTCTTCCTCCCCCTCAGTACCACTGAACAGCAAAGCATACACTAAACTAGTTCTGACCCATAACCTGGCTTGGCTTTGGCTTAACGCAGGGGTGGCCAAACTTGGCAACTTTTAAGACTTGTGGACTTCAACTCCCAGAATTCTCCAGCCAGCTATGTTAACTGGAGCATTCTGGAAGTTGAAGTCCACAAGTCTTAAAAGTTGCCAAGTTTGGAGAGCTCTGGGCCTTAACACATTGCACGAAGCCAGACATTGTGGCTTGTTAAGCCACGATTTAGGACATTGCGCTGAGTTAAGTCTTTCAAACTTTGTTTTTGTTTTGTTTTGGTTCGGTAAGACGAGGCCTCGATTTAGTCAGGGCGCTTCAACGGGCGGCGCTTCAACGGGCGGCGCTTCGACATTTGGGAAGAAGCGATTCCCCGAACTAAAGGAGGGCCATGGCGACGGTGCGCCGGCCTGCCGGACCGAAGACAACCGAGGTAACCGTGAGGTTGCCGGGTTTTCATCCCGAACGTCTGAAGGGGACGGGGACGACGACGGGAGAAACGGATCTGCTGTTCCCGAACAGCGTCGGATCCTCCTCCCACAAGGAAGGAAAGAAAGTAAACGCTGCAAGTTCAGACGTTCCCTCGCAGCCAAAGGTAAGCGGAGCCGCGTCGGGCAGAAGCGGGAAGTCTCCTTCCCGAAAAGTGAACGTGAGGTGAAGGGGCGGAGCCTGGGTCGCCGACTGAGGAGACTTTGCTTCTCCCTGGGGGACAAAGACGAGTCCGCTGAGCATTCAAGCCGGAGTTACGGCCGCCCACCGGGGCCCTCGAGCGGCCCGGTCTGTGTTTCTGCCTCGCGGGAAAGAAGCGCCCGAATTATCCGAGGGATCTTCGACGTTTCCCCAGAGGAAGGGGCACCCCTCAGGCCGGCTTCTCCCGAGGGGCTGCCGAGCATGGGCGGCCGATGCTGCTGCTTATCCGAAGAGCAGAAGACGAGCCGGCTCCTGAGGCTGGAGATCGAGCGGCGGCTGCGTCGAGACAAGCTGCATTCCGGAGACGAGCTGAAGCTGCTGCTTTTGGGTGAGCCGGGTCGGCCCGTCCTCCTGCCTGGGTTTGGGTGAACCCAGGGTGGGGTCAGGCCACCCTTGGGAATCCGCTTCAGGAGCGATCTGGGGACAGATCGGCAACCTGCCCAGTGCAGGAGCAGAACCCATAGGCTCACCTGTGCCAAGATCGCGGGATTTAGGGCAGGATTCCCCAAATGGTTAAGGAAGAGGTTCTGTTTAAGAACCCCCAGAGCCGAAGAAGCTTCTTGGATGAGAAGTGAAACGTCTTCAAAGAAAACCCCAGAAAGTTCCAGTTGCCTCTTGAAAAAAGCACCTTTGGGACAAACCATAACCTGGATGACTGAGAATCTCCATAGACATTCTGTTTAAAAGTTGCTCGTATTATTTTGGACTGTAATTTTAACAGTAGTTGAGGCTGAGATATATCAATTGTGCTTATTCCTAATTTAAAAGATTTATTTTAAATAAAATTACCAGTAAATGAGGTCATAGATTCCCAATTTAAGGAGCAGGACCGGACACCAAGGTGCCGATATTTCTAGGGAACTTAACTCAATACTATTTCCAACCTTACTTTACTGAGAGATACAGACAGCTGAATGTATGAAGCTTATTCAGAAATTGTTTGGGGAAGGTCCAACTGGCTTCTTATCTAGAATAGGGGAGTAATGCTGTAGTCTGTTGAGTAGACTTTGAAGCCCAGTTTACATTACACGGAACTGAGGGAATGTGGGCAGAGTTTACATAATTGCAGTGTGATTTCTTTGCCACGTTTGCACAATTTCTTCTGCTGGGTACTTTATTGCATGTTATCACTAAGATTAGGGCTTCTGGGGGTATTGGGGGGGGGGGCTGCCACAATAGTTATCACTATTGTGGTGCAAGAACCCCAGCACGTCTAGTTATTGTGGCATGAGCCGATATTCAGATTTTTGGTTCAGCCATGAAACTCACCATTGTGCTTTGGCAAGCCACGACTGAGATAAATCCGTTCCCCAAGGTTGTTATGATGATAGACTAGAGTTGGGAGAGACTTATTTTGAGGGTGGTTTGGCCAGCATGCAGTTAATAATGATCATCTGCCTTGATTCTGCAGCCCCATTGGATTTGACTAAACCATTAGATCAGGGGTCCCCAAATTTGGCAACTTGAAGACTTGTAGACTTCAACTCCCAGAGTTGCCAAGTTTGGAGACCTCTGCATTAGATTAATGTGAGAAAGCTAAAACCAGCCCAGAGGAAGGAAGCCCACACTGCAGCCAAGGCAACAACACACAATAGTTAACATCAGCCTGCACTTTTGCTAAGCTTACAAGCTTAAGGCTAGGTCCCACTGGCCGACGGATGCAAAACGTATGCAAAAAGGACACAGCGGACAAGCACAATTTCGGGGGTGCTCCATCCGTTGTCATCCGCTCCAAAAAGTGGCAAAAATTTGCATAAACAGAACGGAAAAGAAAGTAAAAGAACGGACGTAGGTAGTATGTAGTGGGGAATGTTAAACGGATGTTCATAGGAAGCCTAGAGAATGTATATAGGATGCAAATCGTTCACTGCTCAACCTTTCTATTTCTGTGCTACTAACGCTGTGTAGATGTTCCGTGTACCTTTTGTTTCCTCCCTCTTTCCATTTTCAGCTGCAGCGGATGTGAGTTGAGGGGATGCCCAGAGGATGCAGAGAGGATACAGTGGACGTTTATCAGATGATAAACAGACATAGAGCGTTTGTTGCTCGGATGTCACGGATTTACATCGTACACAGCAGAAAGTTCATCCGCTCAAAAAGTTTTGTGCAGCTCAAAACTTCTTGAGCGGATGAAATCTCAGTGGACGGATGCTCAAAGGATAGAGCATATGAAACACGTATGCAATGAGTACACAACGGATGCATAGCGTTTTCCAACGTTTTTTAACGTTTTACATCCTCTTTGCATCCGTTGGTGCAATGGGACAGGGGCTTTACAGCTTGGTTCTCTGCGTGGTGTTTTCAAAAGGAAAAAAATTTAATAGAAGAAGCTGTGAGCGAATAAAGTTCTTATTGTGGTCCCAGTGAAAATTATCACTTTCAAGTCACTCCCCCTCCACACACACATTCCTGCCTCTTTCTTTGAGCATGAGATTCCACAAACCAAACATCAGCCCATGAACCATTCCTGATGTCTGAGATCTAGTCTGTATCCACCCATTCTTGACTCAGGAGAAACTGTACCAGCCTAGCATTTGTTGGCTGTTTGTCATCCCACCTTTATTGTCTCTGTTTCCAGTCCCTGACAGGCATCTGACTTTCCTCCCATGGTAAGGGGTGACGATGCTTAAGAGATTTTATGCACTTTGAAATTGTTTTGGGATAGTCTTGAAATAAATAAGCTTTAACACTGGTGTAATGGACAGCTTCACTGATAGTTTAAGGATGAAGTGAATGCAATGTTTTGGGGATATCACTCTTGTTATAGTGATCGTAGTATGATTAGGTAGAGAGGTAGAGGAACAGCCTGTGTCTTCACCAGTCATCATTTTTGGATGGTTCTTCTAGCAACAAACCTTCTTTTTTCTGACCACCCATTTTGACCATCCAAATCATAAATTCTAAAAAGCAAAGGGCCAAAAAAAGTCTGATATGTCTCTCTGCTGATATCCTTACTATTGTATTCATCATGCAAACTCAATAGATAAAATATAGCAAGAGAAGGAAAAGTCATTCCCCTGTTCTCTTCTAACTAGCCAACGTTGTTTCCGTTCACCATTTTTGTCCCAAGGATGCTTTTTTCAAGATGCAACTGGACTCTCTGGCCCTTTTTTGAAACCGTTTCGCTTCTCATCCAAGAAGCTGAAGATGTTTCTTGGATGAGAAGCGAAACGTCTTCAAAGAAAACACTAGAGAGTCCAGTTACCTCTTGAAAAAAGCACTTTTGGGATAACCATGACCTGGATGACTGAGAATCTCCATAGACTTTCACCATTTTTAGGTGCGTAGAATGCCTAGAGGCATTCCAGGGAAAGGACATTAATAAATAGGTGGGAGTTAGTAGCACTTTGCTTTTACAACATGGATATACTACTTACTTGTCCAAAATATCGTAAATGGTTGTTAAAGATGGGAAGCAGCTCATGTGAAAGAGAAATGTATTTTGAGTCATTACAGATAGTTACTGACTTACCACTGTTTGTTTAGTGACCATGCAAAGTTAGAACTGGAAAAAGGTGATTTATGTCTTGTTTTCACACTTGCAACTGTTGCAGCATTCCTATGGTCGCATGATGAAAATTTGGGTGCTTGGCAACTGGCTTGTGTTTATGACCGTTGCAATGACTCAAGATCATGTGATCACCTTTTGTAACCTTCCCAACTAGCTTCCGACAAGCAAACTCAATGGGTAAAGCCAGATTCTCTTAATGATCACATGATTCATTTAACTACTGTAATGATTCACTTAATAACTGGCACGGAAGGGTTGTAAAATGGGGCACAAGTCACTTAACGTCTTGCTTAGCAATGGAAATTTTGGGCTCAATTGTGGTTTGTAAGTTGAGGACTACCTGCATAGAGAAGAAAAAAAGTGGGTATTGATGTTGCTGAGTCAGATAGGCCAAGGAATGACATGGAATAAAAAGCTTTGCTATAATTAATTCAAATTTCAAATGACTGCTTGGAACTAGGGAGGAAGAATTGTAGGAGGAGAATGGTGAACTATTTTTCCAAAGCATTTTCATATTTATTTTTACAAAGATAATAGTAAAATAGCAATAGCCATTTCTTCTTTGCTCATATGATAGAGATTATCTATTTAGTATATTTTAAAAAGATTTTAAAATACTGGTTAGAGTGCTTGAAAAAAGGGATAAAGCTCATGTATGAAACCTTGACTTTTTCATATAAGTAATAACAACTTTTTAAGTGAATTTTCTGGAACATGCATTTCTGTTCTAAACATCAAATAAAGCAAATTCATTTTATTTGCCAATACCATTTATGACGAGCACTAGCAACCTAGTCTTAAAACAATTGAAAATCAAGGATAGTGATTTGAATCAGCATAGATAAAATAGTTGGTAACCAAAATATTGACGCAACTAAACCTCATTAAAGCCACTAATGTATTGTAACGTGCTTTCAAAACCACATTAGTTATGCCTGAACCTCATTTGTGGTTAATTATTTGCTCGTTCTATTTTGCTACTCCTGCAGTAGTGATTTTGAATGAAACTAAAAACTGCACTGGATGTTCACAAACCAAGACAACAGTACTTTTTAAGATGGGTTCCTGAGAACTGTTTAGCAGAATGACAGACCCTAAATATTCATTTCACCTCCATTCCCACAATCTGCCAGATTTAAATAACAATGATGATGGGACCAAGTCCTATGTAACTCAGAGTCTGAGTATCTAAGCTCATATCTATACAACTACCTCACCCATCACTTCTAGAGCAGCCTATGCCTGGGACATCCCAAGATTAGATAAGCAGTGTGGTTTTTTTTTTTCCTTATCCCAATTTATGTCACTGTAAGGTTAGTGCTATGTAATATGTGACTCTAAGTTCCTTTGGTTGCTCTTAGGCTCAATTGGAGTTTATGGTGATGTACATGGCTTTATAAGCAGTAATACTTTCAGAGTATCTTCCTGCCCAAGCTTTCTCAAAACAGTTATTTTTGCAGTACACTGATCATTGCAACCTCCTTAAAGTGAGACTCAGAAGCTGAGTCCCTGGAAAATTTTCTATCTCAGGTAAATTCTGCATGATAGACCTGGGTGAACAAGATGTTCTTTGCTGAAGTCTCCTCTTATCAAGAGACAGGACAGGAAGGGTCAAAGAGGAGGACATTTTGATGACTGCTCCCCTCTTTTGTAACAGTGTGTCCCCAGCACAAGAGTGGTCTCCCTCTTATTCTTCTTTGTGTTTTCCTGCAAGTGCAAAATCTGCTTTTTCTAATTTTGGCTCAACCAAGTGTTGGTCCATCCCATTCCGCAGGAATTGACTGATCGGCTTGTAATGCAAGCCTGACATCATGGGCTAGAAGAGAGTGACTGGCCCAAAGTCACCCAGCTGGCTTTCATGCCTAAGGTGAGACTAGAATTCACTGTTTCCCAGTTTTCTAGCCCGATACCTTAACCACTAGCCCAAACTGGCTCTCATCTCTCTTATGTCTTCCAAGAAATAGTTCTGGAAGGCCTTAATAATTAAGTGACTAGAACATTATTTGTGCCATTATATTTTTGTTAATGTTTATTTTGTATTATTTATTTCATTAATTTTGCATTTTATTTGATTACAAGACTCCTGAGCAAGATAGTTCATACAATATATAAATAAAAGAAATAAAATGTTAAAACTGCAATGAAGTAAGTTTACAGTGCGTTTTATTCATTTTCTTAGTAAAATTGATTATATGTCTACAATTTCTGGTTACAGTTATTGGAACACATTGAAATATATTGATATATATTGATATACATTTATAAATATTGATTTGCACACATTTTTTTGAATGAAAGTGATTTCTGTTTGCTTGATATAGTCAGGCATTTGCAACGTTTGTATGCAGCTCATTTTCATGACTTGACATTTTCTGAATAATTTTCTTTATCGTCTCCCTTCATTTCCAGTAAAATGGAAACATTTCAGAGTCAAACTTGTTCATTTCAGTGAAACACACTCACACATGGCCATATACCAGGTAATAAGAGTAGCAAGGTTTTACCCATTTTTTTTTCAGTTTTCCAGAGAATGGAGAAAAAAAGAAAAAGAATGGTTGAAGCAAGTAAACATATAAGTATAAAAGTGAGAGGACCTCTTATTGTCATTAGTCATAGGGCCCTGAGTCACTTTTGTGTTTACTTATGCAGAATAGTTATTGCTGTATTTTTATCCCATCTTTTTTTTTAATGTCCTAACTATGAGATTAAGCCCCTGTCATACTGCACCAACGGATGGAAAGAGGATGTAAAACGGAGAAAAACACTTGCCATCCATTGGTTAATGCGATGCTTCCGTTCTGTACTCACTGCCTCCGTTTTGCTTCCTCTCTATCCGTCCAGCATCCGTCTATTGACATTTCATCCAACCACAAGGTTTTGAGCTGCTCAAAACTTTTGAGCGGAAAATGTATCCAATGCATCCGTTCTGCATCCTCTAGGCATACGGGGGACATCCGTTCTGCATCCATTATGCATCTGCTATATCCGCTAGGCATCCGTTGCGCATCCATGCAACTCAAATCCGTTCCAGCAGTAAACGGACGCAGGGAAGAAGCGGAATGGATGCGCAGCGTTAGTAGCACTGACGGAGAAAGGATGAAAACGGATGCAGCTATGCATCCGCGTCATCCGCTACGCATCCGCTCTGCATCTGCTCTGCATCCTCTACGCATCCGCTCTGCATCCTCTACGCATCCGCTCTGCATCCTCTACGCATCCTCTATGCATCTGCTGTGCATCTGCTCTGCATCCTCTACGCATCCGCTTTCCATCCGCTCTGTGTCCTCCCCCCGTCCATTCCTTTCCGTGTTATCCGCTCTGGTTATGCAAATTTTTGCCCCTTTTGAGAGCGGATAACAACGGATGGAACATTTTTCTCGTCCGCTGTGTCCTTTTTTCAAACATTTTGCATCCGTTGGACAGTGTGACGGCCTTTAGGCAAACAAGGATGTTTTTACTTCCTGATTTGATGGAGTGACAGGGTGTAAAGTAAGAAACTTGGGAACAATAGTACTGTAGTAATTGGGTCAAGGAGAGTTTGCAATTACTGAAGTATTAATATACTTGTGATTACATCTTCTACTTAATTTTCAGATATGCCATGGTTCTCAAGTAACAGACTAGATATTCTTCCCGAGTTACCTCACAAACCCTTTACAATGAGGAATTCTTCAATATTTTCAGTTATTAATTTTTGTACAAATACGTAACTAATTCTTTCAAAACTTCAGTATCACATGAATGAGAGAGCACCGTGGTTGTATTAAGTCTTGAAGTGGATTTCCTGTCTGCAAAAACCAAACATAATAATTGCTTTTTCTGAGTTATAAAAAACATTAAAAGGAAAGAGAGAACGACGACATGTCTCCTTGGTAACAGTAAAACCAGTAGGTTTTTCAATTTCACTAGGGGCCGAATATAGCCCTCAATACAATTTTTAGATAAATTTTAGATAAATTATCCTCACTTAAAATAGTTTCCATTTTTTGACAGATACATTTGATGTGCAAAAATAGTAGTGGGGGATGGAAGGTATTTCCATGAGTTTATTTTCTGTGGAGAAGAGGGTGTTTACGATAGGAAGGAAGGAATGATTTCTGGCTCCAAATATTTTATATGTATAATATGGTATTTATTATTAGTTATTATGTCTGCCTTTGTGAGCTCTCTCTATCTCTGGAACTTTTACAGTTGAAAAATATAGTACAGTGCAGAATTAATAAAATAGACATTAATAGTGAATATAGATCGCTCCACCATTGTTGGTCTCAAGCCTGAACGAGAAAGGAGGAGGTTAGGCATCAGACTCTGCTACAAGTTGACTGTAATTTCCAGGTAGCATCACTATGCATCAAACCCCCAACAACGCTTCTGCGGACCCTGAGATATGACAGGAATAATGCATACAACAAGAAAACAATAACAATTAATATATTATTAGAAAAAAATAATAGTATTAGCTTTCCTTTTATTTGTTTCTTGCATTACCTACAAGAGTCATCACTTCAACATTTTACTTCAAACACATCTATTTTGTGAAGTTAGGGGGAGGGTGTCCGAAAATTTGAGCAAGCCTGTATTATCCAAATGCCAAGTACTGTGGTTTGCAGGACCCAGCAAAACATAGGAATGCCCTGATAACCTTTTGACATTTCAGTAATCAGAGGTCTGAGGCTGCGTGGTGGTGAACCCTACAATTCTGGCCATCTATTTAGGTTAGTTCACTGCTGCATTCCAATAGAAAATTTGCATACAGAGTAGAATTAGCTCCATTAATGATCAGTTAAGCTTGCACCTACTATGACAAAGGAAGAAATCTAACATCAGCCAGTTTTAGGGTCCTCTGGTAGATCTCTGGAGTATTTGGAGCAGATAGGCAAAAAAAAATGCACTCAATTATATAATATAACAGTAGCAAATTGTTTTCTCCCTTGCCTGCCTGTACCATAAATTATATTGCTGAAAAGACCAATGTGAAACCTTATGTGGAAAGTATGTGGATTTAGCTCAGTTCAAGCACAAAAGAAAATTCCTGGGTCTAGGCTTATTCAGCTTCTGGTTTTTTGTTTTTCTTCCATTAATTTCCATTTGGTGGTTTGGTGTGCTTCTAAGTGACTTGAGTGACATCTAAAATCTCCCCAACACTTTTGTAACACTCTGTTTTTTTTGTGAAACAGTGTTTTCCCTTGTTTTAGCTGAGGAATAGAATAGAACAGAACAGAACAGAACTTTATTATGGTCTTAGACCAGCAATAGAGCTGAGGAATAGAACAAGACATTTTAACCAAAGTCCCATTGATGATGTTACCTAGGCTGGTAATAAAAACTAAATGTCAAGCTCAGAGAGCAAACCACTACCAAAATTTCAAGCTATATCAGGTCCAGATTAAAATCAATGTTTAAAGGTCAAGAAAAATTTACAAAAGCAAAAAGGGTCAGGGAGAAAAAATGAAGAGAGAAGATGGGTTGCAGGAGGTGGTAATGCCCCATTTTTTGAATGAAAAATGTCGTGAGCATGGCACAGGAAGGCAGGGTAATGGCACAAGTTCTCTAAATCCAGGTAGTCCTTGACTTATGGCCAAAATGTCTGTTGCTAAGCAAGACAGTTAAGTCAATTTTGCCCCATTTTAACAATCTTTCTTGCCACAGTTGTTAAGTAAATCACTACAATTGTTAAGATAGCAACCCGGTTGTTAAATGAATCTGGCTTCCCCACTGACTTTGATTATCAAAAGGTCGGCAAAAGGGATCATAGGAGCCCTGGACACTGGAACCGTCATAGATACGAATCATTTGCCAACCAGCTGAATTTTGATCATGTGACCTCGGGCATGCTTCAATAGTCATTAAGTGTGGAAAATGGCCATGTCACTTTTTTCAGTGCCACTGTAATGTTGAATGGTCACTAAATGAAGTGTTGTAAGTCATGTTCTAACGATGTGAATATTCTTGCTATTTTAAATTTGTTTGGTAAAATATTAAGAGAGGGAACAAACATCCCATATCATGGGACACGTCAGTAGATATGAGTCTGTAGAGATTCTTAGTCATCCAGGTCATAGTTGTCCCTTTTTCAAGAGGCAACTGGACTTTCTTCTTGTTTTTCTTTGAAGACGTTTTGCTTCTCATCCAAGAAGCTTCTTCAGCTCTGACAGGATAGTGGGGAATGGAAGGATTTATATTCCTTGCAGATAGCATTCCCCACTATCCTGCAGAACTGAAGAAGCTTCTTGCATGAGAAGCGAAATGTCTTTAAAGGAAAAACAACAAGAAAGTCCAGTTGTCTTCTGAAAAAGCACCTTTGGGACATATCAGTAGATATGTCCCTCATTTGGGTCTTATAATCCATTTGAAGTGTCTTTCATAAAACTGATTTTAAGATATTTGTCATAATAGGAAATACATTGAAATCTCATCGAATCTTGTATGCTTAAATAATACTGCCATCCCAATATAGGCACAAATCTGCAACCATTGATCACTCAATGAGGCAGTGTTTGCTTTCGATGTCTAAGAGTTAAACCCACAATTTCAATATCTAGAGATTGTTGTGGCTTTCCTAAAAGAAATTCATTTACAGCAATCAGTTCTTGCTACCGCTTTTCAATGTATTATTATCCCCAGTTGTTCTCCTTTTCCATTTTCCAATGAAACACAAGAGCCGACAAAGAGGCTTTACTTTCTCCATTATAATAAGAATAATTTATAACCTGCTGGTGTTTTTGTAACCAGTGGCTGATCTATATAGATTCTAAAGTTATTCCACATTCTTCTAAAATCAAGAGCAAGATTTATTACCTCAGGCCCTTTGTTTCTTAACTCCTATGGATTCATCTGATGATACAATGAAGCTATCTATCATGGCATATCTCCACAAAGCATTTTCTAATGAGCAGAACAATTTAGACATAGCCTCAAGGCATGCAAGCATCTACCTATGGAAAAATTAAGTCCAGCTGTGATGAAAGGCTGATTTTTATAGAGTGGTCTCCAGAAGATAAACACTTATATTCAACCTTAAGTCAAAAGACCATTTAACAAATAAATGCTGTAGTAAATTGTCAAGATAAACTTTCCACAATCTGGTATGGTACAGATGCACTGAATATAATTCCCACCACTATCTGTAGCATGATTTATTAATAGTCAAACATATGAAAGTGGCAGCGGGAATATCAGATCATGAAGGTTTGGTCTAGACATGACCCAACTCCCATAAAAATGTGAAGAAGCCAGACTCCCGTAGTTATCAAAACCCTATCAATTTCAGACCACAGAGATGTTATAAGCACAAAAAATACTTTTCATATCTTAACTACAGCAGTTAGAGTGGAGGGGGAAGAACAACTGAGATGGTTATGCTGACAGCAGCCTTCCTCCTCTGATGTGTAATTTTCTAGTTTTCCAGTATTATTTGGCTCACTGAAATGTAATGCCTGCATATATAGGCAGAGGACAGACTGTAAAAATCCATGCACCTTTCCAGAAGTTCCAGGGACCAAGGCAGCAATACCAGGGATTAAGGGATGCAGAGAGTTACAATTAAAAAAGAATTAATTAAGAAGGTTTAATTCAATTTGATTATTTAAGAAGATTACTGGTAATTACTGGAAAATAAACAATGTAAAAAATAAATGGAAACGAAAGAGAATACCACTGGAGATGAGAAAAATGGCAGCCAAAGGGGAGGCAGGCTTCAAACCATCCCAATTCTTCAGTTGAGGACAATCAAAACAGCCATTCAGGACAAAAGGGGATTATAGTTTGCTGTATGGAAAACAAGAAAGTACCCACCATATCTGCTGATATGTCCCAAAGGTGCTTTTTCAGAATGCAACTGTACTTTCTTGTTTTTCTTTTCCTTTGAAGACATTTCATTTCTCATCCAAGAAGCTTCTTTACGCCTCAGTCATTTATAAAGTATTGGAGAGTACTGGGCCTAAGATAGAACCTTGTAGTACTCCACTGCTTGCCTTCCCTCCATGTGGATGTAGTACCATTAAGGACTACTCATTGAGTACAGTTTGTCAGCCAGTTGTCAGCTTTGTCAAACTGGCTGTCAAAAAACATAGTTGTTTAAGCCCCTGTCACACTGCACCAACGGATGGAAAGAGGATGTAAAATGGAGAAAAACACTTGCCATCCGTTGGTTAATGCGATGCTTCCGTTCTGAACTCACTGCCTCCGGTTTTCATCCTCTCTATCCGTCTAGCATCCGTCTATTGACATTTCATCCGCTCAGAAGGTTTTGAGCTGCTCAAAACTTTTGAGCGAAAAATGTATCCAACGCATCCGTTCTGCATCTGCTAGGCATCCGCTATATCCGCTAGGCATCTGCTGCGCATCCGCGCAACTCGCATCCGTTCCAGCAGTAAACGGACGCAGGGAGGAAGCGGAAAGGACGCGCAGCGTTAGTAGCACGGCCGGAGAAAGGATGAAAGCGGATGCAGATCGCAAAGAAAGCATTTAAAATGGAAAAAACGTTCACAGAGGGGACCTATCTCGGATATAAAGGATGTCTAGAGGATGCCTAAAGGATGCAAAGGGACACATAGTGGAAAACCTATATTGCCTATAAAAAGGGGGAGCAACTCACCTGCATCTCACTTTCAGACCAACAGCCCACCTGTGCAGACCTCTGCAGCCTTCATCTGCCTCTAGCTCTTCCACAGCATCCAGTCATGTCCACCATGGATCGTAACAAATTCCTTTTGGTAGCCACCATCGTTCTGCAACAGTGCGAAGCCATCTACAGGCTCTGTGAACTCTACTACGGGAAGAAAAGGAGGCGGCCAAGAAGCATCTGGGTCCGAAGATGGATCGCCAGAAGAGCAGAGTACGGACTGTACAACAAGCTGATGGTGGAGCTCAGGAACGAAGACACTTGTGCATTCCAGAACTTCATGAGGATGCCTCCAGCCATGTTTGATGAAGTTGTGCAGCGGCTGACACCCAGGTTGACCAAGCAGAGCACCAAATTCCGCCCCAGCCTGGACCCTGGGCTCAAGGTGGCACTGACTCTGTGCCACTTGGCCTCAGGGACCACCTACAGGAGCATGCAGTACGGCTGGAGAGTGCCACACAACACCATCAGCATTGTGGTCAGAGAAGTGGTGCAGGCCATCATCGAAGAATACCTGGAGGAGCTCCTCCAGTGCCCCTCCACTGAAGAAGGATGGAAGAAAGTTGCAGAGCAGTGGTATCAGAGGTGGAACTTCCCCCACACCATTGGAGCCATAGATGGCAAGCACGTGGCCTGCAAAGCACCAGCTAAGTCGGGGTCCACTTATTTCAACTACAAGGGCTTCTTCAGCATCGTCCTCTTCGCCATGGTCGATGCTGACTACAAGTTCATGTACATCGATGCTTCAGGCAACGGCTCATGTTCAGATGCCCAGGTATACAACGCCAGTCATCTCAAGGAGGGACTGGAATGCAACCTCATCATGGGCTTCCCAGATCCAGACCCCATGCCCAACGACAAGCAAGATGTGCCCTACTTCATCGTGGGGGATGACGCCTTCTCCCTCAGAACATACCTCATGAAGCCCTACACTTCAAGACACCTCACCCGTGAAGAGAGGATCTTCAACTACAGGCTGTCCAGGGCAAGGCAGGTGGTGGAGAACGCCTTTGGCATCCTGGCCAACAGGTTCCAGGTACTTCTCACCACCATGCAGCATCGCCCAGAGACCGTGAGGAGGATCGTGGAAGCTTGCTGCATCCTGCACAATCTCATGCGCACCCGCTACCCAGTCTTGCAGAACAGGCTCGTGGACCTCCAACAAGGCAATGGGGACATGGAGCCTGGGGAATGGAGGCAAGGGCAAAACCTGATAGACACTGAGGATGTGCAAGGCCACAACAGAGCCTCACGTGAAGGGAAGAAGCAGCGCAACCTCCTGAAGTACTGGTGCAACTCCCCAGCTGGAACAGTGGAGTGGCAAGACAGGATAATAGATGATTAATGGATGCTTCCTTCAGCCTGTCTCATCACACTGATGAGATTGGGCCATGTATGTTGGGTGGGCCTACAATGAGCAGGGCATTTAATAAAGAGTTGTGTTTATGTTGAAATGTGTTGATGAATGTTTACATTGTTATTGATAATGAAGGGCCATAGGTGTGGCACCTGGGAGGGTGGACCATACAGTCCCACTATGCTTGCACTAGAGGTTTATCTATCCCACAGCAATCTTAACCCATCCCACAACTATCTTAACCCATCCCAAAGGTATCCCGGCCCATCCCACTGCTATCTTAACCCATCACACAAGCACGCAAAGGCTTAAACCATTTCTAAAAGTTTCCACCAAGACTTTATTGACAAAAATAAATGAAGCAAGTGTGTGAAGCAAAGATTTAACTTTATTAATAACAAGCTGTAAAAGAAAAATGACCCAAGTCAAGTGTCCAAATAAAGTCTACAGGTAGCCACCCAGTCTCTGGCACTCTTATCGGTCACTCGGAGGTATGCCCAGTCTCAGGGGTGAAGGGTCCAGGTGCTGTAGAGGTGGCTGGTGCTGGAGTGCTGGTCTGAAGCCCCACTGGGGTGCTTGGCCCTGAGAGAACAACAGGTGACGGTGTGTTGAGGAAGCTCTCAGACAGCTGGCTCAGTCCCGTGATGTTGAGAGCTCCTTCCTCCATGCCATGGGGTGTCAGCCCCAGTACCGAGGACAGATGTACTGAGGCCGGGCTTGGCTGTGGGGTGGAGGAAGGAGCAGTGTAGTGGGGCTGTCTGGTCTGCAGCTGGGTGAGGACTGGCATGGGTGGCATCGGTGGCGTGGGTGGCATCGGTGGCGTCAGTGGCATCAGTGTCATGGGTGGCATCGGTGGCATCAGTGGAACCGGTGGCAACGGTGTTGTCCGATGACTCTGTGCCTGGACTGGGAAGGGCTACTGCCTGTGCTGCTGGACCTCCTGGTAGCCATAGCCCTGGTAGGTGAGGGCCTGTGGAAAGCCTTGGAATGGGAGGGCCATCACCTGGGGTGGAGGAGCAGACCTGGACTGGGTGGGAGCAGGTTCCTCTGGATCTGGAGGGTTGTGAAGCAGGTTCCTCTGGGTCTGGAGGGTTGTGAAGCAGCTCGGTGATCCGGTCCTTCATCACCTGTTACTGGGGTTCCTCCATATCCGTGAGGGTCTGGTTGACATAGGTGAGGAAGGGCTTGCGGTTGGAGGATGAGGAGTCGGTGTGGACCAGCTGAGAGAGGAGATCTATGCTGCTCCGGATGGTGTCCCTGATCTCCAGCAGGACAGTGTGGCTCTGCCCCTCCTGTCTGGCTCTCTGCCTTTCTGTGGAGTTGGAGCTGGGGGTGGATGCGGGTAGGGCTGTGGTGGACGTGCCGTTTCCTTTCTCCTACTGCACCAGGGAGTCCTCCATGCGCTCCACCACGGTTAAAACAGCTGTCCGCGGGTTCTCCGCCGTGGGATGCTCCACAGAAACCTGCCTGAAGACAGGAGCTGACTCTCGGCCGGAAGAGGACTGGCTCTCAGCAGGCTGCCGGAGAGAGATGGTCGTGAGAGGGGCTGCTGCTGCTCCTCGGTGGCAGATCTCACCCTCCAGGAAGCTGCACCTGGCCATGATGTAAGTCTCTCTGTCCATCAGCTTAACCGTGGCCTGGCCAGATTTCTTGAGGTGCAGCTTCCCGTACCAGGTGTGCATGTGCTTCCACCAGCCGAGGAGCACATCCGATGCGTAGCCCAGATTCTCTGCCTTCTCTCTCCAAGCAGCCTGCTTCCTTTTGGTGTCCCTGTAGAGCCGGTGTCCCTTCTGCCACAGATAGTCATTCTCTCTCAGCCACTCCAACACCTCATCCTCGTGTTCCTCCTCAATGGAGTATTGCCTCCTCTCCTGTTCCCGCATATGCCTCTTCCTCCCTTTGGCAGGACCAGATGGGCCCTCATCAGAGGGGCTTCCAGGTTGTAGGGGCTGCTCCTCCACACCACCACCAGCAGCAGCACCAGCAGGATCAGCAGCAGCAGCACCAGCAGCACCAGCAGGATCATCATCATCATCATCACCAGCAGCAGCAGCAGCACGAGCAGGACCAGGAGTAGCAGCAGCAGAGTAAGCACCAGCAGCGCCAGCAGCACCAGGAGCACGAGCAGGAGCAGGAGCACGAGCAGGACGAGTAGGACCAGCAGTACGAGGAGCAGCTACAGCAGAGTAAGCACCAGCAGAAGCACCACCGCCATAAGCAGCAGCAGCAGCTCCTCCAGAAGCAGCATCAGCAGAGTAAGCACCAGCAGAAGCACCACCGCCATAAGTAGCATCATCAGCTCCTCCAGAAGCAGAAGCAGCAGAAGCACCACCACCAGAAGCAGCTACAGCAGAGTAAGCACGAGCAGAAGCACCACCACCATAAGCAGCATCATCAGGTCCTCCAGAAGCAGAAGCAGCAGAAGCCCCAGCTGCAGAAGAGCGAGCCCGTGCTACAGAAGCCCCAGCAGAAGCAGAGTGAGGGCCAGGGGGCGGGAGGGTGGCCCTGTCCCTCTTGCCAGGGCTGGCAGCAGATGGCTGAGGCTTTCTCTTCTTCCCCATGGTTGTGGGGTTGCTGGCTGGTAGGGAGGCTGGCAGGCAGGTAGGCACCAAGGCTGGCTGGCAGGAAGGCTGGCAGGCAGGCAGGCACCAAGGCTGGCTGGCAGGAAGGCTGGCAGGCAGGCAGGCATCAAGGCTGGCAGACAGCAAGGCTGGCAGGGAGGCTGGCAGGCAGACAGCAAGGCTGGCAGGGAGGATGGCAGGCAGACAGCAAGGCTGGCAGGGAGGATGGCAGGCAGGGCAGGCTGGCAAGGCACTCGATGTGTCTGGATGTAGGTCTTTCCTCTGAATGGTGACCTGCTTGGGAGCTGCTTCCCTTTATATCCGCGGGGCTGATGCAATACATCCCCCCCGCATGGGCAGTGAACGCTAGGCATCCGCTAGGCATCTGCTAGGCTTCCGCTCTGCATCCGCTTCATCCGCTGTGCATCTGCTGTGCATCCGCTTCATCCGCTCGGCGTCCGCTCTGCATCCGCTGTATCCGTTCCACGTCCGGTTTGCTGCGCTCCCCCGGAAGCCTTGCGGATGTGCCATCCGCTCCCATCCGCTTCCATCCGCTAGGCTTCCGTTCCACATCCGCTTTCCATCCGCTCTGCGTCCTCCTCCCGTCCATTCCTTTCTGTGTTATCCGCTCTGTTTATGCAAATTTTTGCCCCTTTTGAGAGCGGATAACAACAGATGGAACATTTTTCTCGTCGGCTATGTCCTTTTTACAAACGTTTTGCATCGTTGGGCAGTGTGACTGGGCCTTTAGCTTTATCCAATGCTTTAGTTTCTATATAGATGGCTTGGTTGACTGATCACAGAAGTGTGTTAGAAGAGACACAGAGAAACACATTTGGGCTTTAGCATGGCTTTAACTTGGCAGCCAAGAGTGGACCAGCACTGTTTCCTCTTCAGTATCAGACCTAAATTTACTCGGGTGTTGGCCTACCAAAATACTCTGCTGTATTTTCTTTCAATAGAATCTGTGCCTTTCTAAATCTATGTTCATTGCTGTTTTAATTTTTAAAACTTTTATTCATTTATTTATTTTTAAAGGAAGGAAGGAAGGAAATGATAGGGAGGAAGAGAGGTAAGATTTCTGATGCTCTCTGCCAACTTCCCAGAAGAAAACTCAATGGGGGAGCCAGCAGGAAGTCAGAAGTTGCTCTGGCTCACTCCCACTGCTTTTTTGCCCAGTAGTAGTCATTCTGTTTTTCTGTTTAGGTAAGGAAGTATCTCTGGAATGATGACCCAACTAGGTAAGAATTGTCTAGTGATCGTTTAAAGTGCTACAGTAGTGCCTAAACCTAGTGACCATCTTGTTAACACAACTTAACAAATTGGTTAGGTTTTCACAAGTTAATGAATTGAGCTTCTTATATCAACCCAACCAGTGCATTCTACCAGTGAAACATATTGTTTAGCAAAGTCAAAGACAGAAACTGTCTGCAGGCCAAATTACTATTTTTTTTTAATGTTCAGAAGCTATTAAGGTGAGGTTAAAAAGAGAAAATGAAGAGAAGCCATAGTGTTGTATTAGTGAAGTGAAAGATAAGAAGTGAAAGAAAAATAAGAATAATTTAAAGATAAATAAGAATGAAACATGTATCAGTAAAAATAACCAGTACATGCAGAGATAACTTGATAGAAATAATTAGCTTCATTACTCAATTTTAAAATTGCCTCAGTAGTTTGCAAACCATACAGGAGACACAGGCATTTTCAGATCATCTGAAGCATTTTGAATTTTACAATCCCTCAATATTTTCATTTATGGTATTGAGAGACCTCTAGTGGTGGCATGGGGAAAATATTTGGGGGTTTTAAACAAAAATTAGGGTCTCTTGCTGTTTCCTAGAGCAGTCAAACCATCATTCTTATAGCTAATAACTTTTAAAGATATAATGTACAATATTTAAGTAGATTCTTTACTAACACTTTAAGAGATGTTAAATATATCAGTAGTAAATTTACCTTAAGAGGGGATTTTCTGTTACAATTTTTAAAGAATTTCTCCCCCAGAGTATCGTTATATAGATATTAGAAAGATTTTCAATAACAGACTTATTCTTTCAGATTCTTGTGAATTAATGTAATGTTTTCAATCCCTGCTTTCATTTATAGTGACTTCATTATTCTGACTTGGTTTATAGTAACTTAAAAGCATTATGTATATTATTGTTTATATAAAAACTGAAATTTTGTGACTGTCTGTGCCTCAGGCATCTCCTTACTTAGTACCAAATTATATTTGCTACTTTTTGGATATGCCCATGAGTCCATCAGTTGATATTAGCATGAAGGAATAAAATCTCCCTTCCCTTTAAAAGTTCGCCTTTCTTTCCTTTCTTACAGGTACAGGAGAGAGCGGGAAAAGTACATTTATCAAGCAGATGAAGATAATTCATGGATCAGGCTTTACAGAAGAAGAGCGGAAAAGCTACACAAAACTGGTTTATCAAAACATATATTCCGCTATGCAAACTATGGTGAGCGCTATGGGTGCTTTACAAATACCATACTCATCTGAACAAAGCAAGGTACAGTATTGCACATAAATTAAAATCACTTCTGCTGTTTTATTGTATAAGTCAGGTTAAGTAAAAATGCACTGGCATAAACCCATTCAGTCAATTTGGGTAGGGCATGATTATTTAATGTAGCTGGAAATATGCAGTGATTCTATGGATTCTAATCAAGAATTTCAACCTTATGATAAAACATGTATTATTTCACAGTGTGATGGGTTTGGGAATATATGTACATATGCAAAGGAGTCTCTCGTCTTTTTCTTCAACTTTCCTGCTCTTAGCTATTGTCAGGTTTTGTTATTATTTGTTTTATCTAGCAGCTTTTTATATTCTGGCCATATAAGGCTTTTGGCCTATCCAATGCTCAGTAAGCCTTCATAGTGTAGTTTCATTGCATCTCCATCACTGTTCTTCAGATATTCTTCTAATCTTTTTTATTTTTCAACTCTTTGGTGTACTTACAACATTTCATGCCCACCCATTTTCCTTGGTAAGTAGAGTCTTTCTATGTTTCTGGTCTTTCTAGCCAGACCTTTTAATTTTATTTGAGCTTAATCCACTACTCCAGCTGTATATCTAATGACTGGAATCGCCAGGGTTTTAATTGTCTTGATATTATTTCTGCCACTATGTTTGGACTTTAAGATCTCTTTCATTCTGCTGGTTCATTTTAGCTGTTCATTTTTCTTGACTTCGGTATGTTGTTGTCAGCCTGAGGGATATCCAGTATTTGTAGCCATTTTATTTCCATAAGGTATCTTTAATCTTTCAGTTTTCCTCTATTGATCTTTTGTCCCTCTGCTGTTTGAGTAGTTTCTTTTGTGCTCAGGGGGAGCACAAAGCTTGTTTTCAATTAGATGTTGTAGGACTGCATCAGCTATCACACCAGTTAGCAATTTGAAAGTTGTTAATAAGCAGGTAAATGTTCTGTAGTTAGTGGATGCTGCCTTTTTGTTGGATCTATCATTATCAGGTAAATTTTTCCAGATGTTGATCAATACTCCCTTGGACTATGTTATTAAATTACTTGGCAATCACTTGGTCAGGTAGCAATGGGAAAATTTATTGGAAAAGAGATTCAGATACCTTGACAATAGCAAGGTGAATTTATTTGATGACAGGAGCAATGGATGCACCATTGGGAGACTTGAAGTGCCAGGTTCAGTGCAGATGGTTCTGAAGAAGGTCTATATGGCCATTAATACTTGTCATCAATATGAATATCATACTTGATATTCACATATCCAATTAGTTGCATATCATTTCTCCAGGATTATCAGTAATTTCTTCTTTAGGTATTCAAAGCTTATATTTATTTTGTAGTGATTGTATCCAGTTATCTGGTGTTCTGCTGGTTTCTTTTACCACTTTGATTTTTCATCAAAGGGTTCCTCCAATGATTTTTGCCTTCTTGTTATGTGTCCCAAATATTTAATTCATCATTAGCATTTTCACTGAACTGTCTGCTTTGATTTTATCTAGTAGTAAATGTTTGTCTTTTTTCAGTCCAAGTCCAAGGCATTTTTGACAATTTTTTGCACAATTCACAGGCATTTTTTTTTATTTCCTTGGCATTTTTGATAGTCCAGCTTTCACAACTATCTGTTATAACTGGGAAAGCTATAGTCTTGGCACTATGAATCTTTGCTTTAGATGTGCTGGTAATATTTTGTCTAGGCCTATCACAGAAAACATCTTTACAGCTTTTGCATTATCACAATTTGTATGCCGCAAGATTATCTCTTCTGCATTGATTTTGGGAAGGAAAATTAAGCAAAGAATTTCATGATATCCACCTGCTGTTTCCAATATCAAAGATGAGATTTCAGCAGGAGGCGAAAAACCAAAACCAAACTGTAGGTGAACCTTGCTTAATGGTGGTAATTGGGACTATACTTTTTGTTGCTAAGTGATGCATTCATTAAGCATGATGTCACATGACTGCAGTGCTTAGCAACAGCACTCCCGACAGTTGCCATTATTAAGCAAGAATGGCAGGTTAAGCAAAGACCTCATGTGACTGCAACTTTCTACTTCCTGCTGGCTTCCAACAAGCAAAGTCAATGGGGAATCCAGCAGGAAGTTGCCAATTCTGATCACGAGAAGTCTTAGGTTTGGTGGCTTACAAACAGGCCAGTGGGCAGGTGAATGCTGTGGAGTACATGTGAACATAGATGATGGGTGCTGCCATGTGGCATTGTTGTGGCCTGTTGGCCGCCAGCCCCTCCAACTTTATGAGGAGGAGGTGTGGGAGTCAGGGTCAGCATCAGGACAACTCTAAAGGCTCTAGCTCTAAAGGAGAAGAGGGAATAGAGCTGTCAGAGAGAGAGACAGAGGTGGACCCTGAGCAGCCCTCAGATGGAGAGACAACAGCCCCTACGTCTGGAGGGAGCTGATGAGGAAGAGGAGGAACAGCTGTGTGCAGTGACTGACACATGGAGAAGGAAGAGGAGAGGAGAGCAATGGAAATCTGTGGGCCGATCCTTGGGATAGAAGAGCCACCACTGCTAGCAAAGTCTCACCCTAGCTCTGGGGATAAAAGGCAGGGGGCAGAGATGAATAGATATTGCAGACAACTATGCATCTCCTTGCTGGACAGACGAGAGAGAGAGAGAAAGAGAAAGAGAAACATTTAGAGAGAAACTTTTTGCTGAGGCTGCTGGCGCTCCTAATAAAGGAATAATTGATTTAAATACAGAGGGGTTGTCATGTTTGGGGAGCTGGGTCAGAACAGGCATGAGTGCAGGCAGAGACTATGGCATGGTGCGAATGGACATAGATATATGTGTATTTGTATACTATAGCCTGGCACTCTTCAAGAGATAAAACAGCAGGATTGGGGGTAACTAATTAGAGTGACTTGCAACTTCCAGCCAGCTTCCCCATTGACTTTACTCATGGCAAGTGGGTAGGAAAGATCACAAATGACAATCATGTGACTACAGGGGTGCTGCAACAGCCACAATTTGAAGGACTGGTTGTTAAGTCTCCTTCATTCAGCATCATTTGAACAGTTGCTGAACTCCTGGTTGTAACCTAAGGGCTATCTGTACGACGATATACAGGTAGGCCTTGACCCTATGACCCTGGGCACATTTGAAAAATGAAAAATTTGTTAAGTGAGTTTTGCCCCATTTTATGACTTCCTGCCAGCTTGGTTAAGTGAACCACTACAGTTGTTCAATTAGTAACACGGTTGTTAAGTGAATCTGGCTTCCCCACTGACTTTGCTTGTCAGAGGGTCACAAAAGGGGATCAATTGACCTCTGGACAATACAACTGTCGGGTTCCGAGTTTATCCAGAGACCATCAGCTCCGAATATTTCTCACAGCAAATCAGCTGGCCATGTCACCTTACCTCTGCTGCTGCCAGATCTGTATTTCTGCTTGTGTGCTGGACAATGGCTTTGGAATGACTCAGCAGAGCTGAGGATGGATTCTGCAACAACTGCAGGGCTGTTGGAACTGGCTTTTCTCCCATGAGCTGTTCAGAGCATCCAGAGATGGGAGGTGCTTCAGTCTCTTCTGGAAAGGCTGGGCTTAAAACTCCAGGATGCTCCTCCTCCTCCACAGAACTCCTCCTCAGCATCCCCCAGTTTTAGCTCAGCCTTCATGGTAAGAGGTTGTGCACTCCCTGACTGGAACGGCTTTGCTCAATTTCAGGTTGGACCTTTAAAACCCTTCACCAGCTAATTTGGTCTTTCAGGCTTTCTCCTCGATCTAAGCACAAACTAACAATTTTAAAACAGCTTTCCTCTTAAATTAGCAGAGCCTGCCATCCGCAGGCAGCCTGAGGATTTCACCTCAGAAAATAGCCTTATCTCCATTCCGATCACTTTCTCTCACAAATCCGCAGGCAGCTTGAGGCTTTCCCTTCAGCAAACAGCCTTATCTGCCTTTCCGATTGTCTGCTTATGATTGGAACGGAACGCTCACAGCCACGACTTCCTGGCCTTGCTGTTTTCTTCTGATAGCAGTGTTTTAAAACTCAATTAGAGCAGCAGCAGCAGCGGCTCTCCAGATGGCTCAGGCTTAATGCCAGTGATTTCGCTTCCCACCCTTTTCAATGGCTGCCTCAATTTCGCGCCTAATCACCACAGCTTCCATTTCTCGTTTGTTTCCCTTGCTTGGACCGAGAAAGTAATTGTCACAGCCTCCATTTCTTGCTGGTTTCCCTTGCTGGGGACCGAGACATTACCTTTCTGCTGTACCTTCCCTGGGTTTAGCTATCACTCTGGCTAACTTGGAACTAAACAACTCCTCATTTTACAGGCATTTCTCTGTATTTGCCTTTGGATCATTTACTCAATCAGAAATTGCGAGTGACAGTTATAATGCGGGGCGTTTGTCTCTGACAGGCAAGGAGTCACATCATAGCCTGTAATAGTTGGTTTCTCTTGCTGGGGATCAGGGATCCGGAGTTCTTCTCCCACTTGGACCACTTGGGGGTTTCCCTTGCTGGGGACCTTTAGATACTGTTCACCATTTAATCTCTCATTCCCATAAACATACAGTCTTACTTTCTGGAGGAGTGTTCTGATTTCAACTGCAGGATATCTTTATCAATATCAATAATAATCATAATAAATTTTTAAAAAATTAATTGACATTCAGAGGCAAAACAATCCATCATACAAAATGGAACGTGACAATGCTTTCTTCTCCAAGCCAAGTAAGCCCCGTGACAAGCCTGTGGGCCCCCAAAAGTCCTGTAAGACAACAGATAAGGATGCCCATAGAAGGCACCTAGCATTGGAAAGACAATTGCAAAAACACGACAGGGAGGCAGACAAGATGGCTATGGCTGATCAGAACCCAAACACGTTGATGGGGCCCTTGGACTTATCTACCCAGCCCAGACAGGCTGTTTCTAGACAACTCCCCATAGGCACATCTCCTCCATTGAGCACTGGCCGGCCAATTCCAGAGGCAACCTTAATCCCTATGGCTGCAGGCCTAAGGCAGGAGGAGGGATTACCTGAGTCGGTTCCCATCGAAATAAGACAATGGATGGAGATGGCAATTCAAAGGGGCATTGCGGCCGGACTTTAGCAATCTTATCTGGACCAGACATTTCTCGACCACTTCGGATGTAGGATCCCTGTCCGCCCGCTTCCTTGGGCATACCCAACAACATCAATCTCAGGTACTCCCCAATATTCCCAACATACCGGCCCAGGGTCTTCAGGAGGAGGTGGACTTTGAAGACCAGGAGGTTTCCATGGAGGCGGGGTTGATCCATCAGATGGACTTGGGTCTGTCAGAGGTTGACCCGCTAAAACGGGGAACGTTGGATGACGAAGGTCTCATTCCAGACCAGCCTACCTTTTCTGGACTTTTTCATCCACACCTCTTTAAATCTTTACTGTTCAAGGCAAAGAACACCGCCAAAGTAGACACATCAGACCCTCATCCATTACCAACAGAGTCTCAGGATGAATCCCAGGACTAATATTCATACAACCGGCCAATGAGGCGGAAATGTCTGAGCCATAGCAGTCTCCGTGCTGATACATGAGTTGCTATGGCCCTAGACGAGAACTTGTCCCTTGTATGTTTGCTGAATTAGTACAAAATCAATGGGCATCAGCAGCATCATACCCAGCCCCAACAGGGTACAATAAATGATATTTTAATTTGGCACCAGAGTTTCCAAATTTGCTCAAAATGCCCGAGGTGGCTCTGGCCTCTTCCTCCACCTTCCCTAATGAAGCCGAGGAAGCCCTGAGACAAGAAGAAAAGAGAGCAGAGTTAGCACTCCGTAGGGCGCATGTGTCTGATGCCTGGGCCATTAAGGCAGCTACAGCTGTGTCCTTTTTTACACGTTCCTCCCTCCGATGACTTTCCCACCTTAGGGATATATTACCAGCATCAAATGTCAGAGCTCACCAGGACATAGCCAAAATTATGGCAGCCACAGAGTTCTCCGACGCCACATTTAATGCAGTCAAGTTCTCGTCTAAGGCCATAGCATCTCATGTATCAGCACGGAGACTGCTATGGCTCAGACATTGGCAGGTGAATACCAAGCATAAATGCAAGTTGGCATCAGCCCCAATATCGGGGGACAAATTATTTGGCAGTGTCTTGGAGCCACTTCTTATAGAAAATAGAAACAAGAAAAAAGTGCTCCCCCTCTTTTTCGTAGACCTGAAAACAGACCACCCCAGTCATTTTGAAGGGGTTCCTCTCGATCCTACTATCAGGGCCCCTATGTTCCCAGATTTCAGAGAACATCAGGCTACAGATCCAGTTTCAGACAAGATAGGCCTGAATCTCCCGATAGAGGTCAGCGGGGAGGCCAAAATAGTAGAATCCCCAGAGACATTAGAGGCCGATTTTTTCATCACCCCAAGTGAGCCTTTGACAGCAGTTCCCATTGGAGGGGGATTAAAACTGTTTGCTGATCAACGGGACAGCTTCACCTCTGATGCGTGGGTCAAGGATACTATTAGGTTTGGCTTGGCGCTGGAGTTTCAATCCTCCCCCCCCCCCAAACTTTTTCATTAGGAGCCCTAGGTCCACAGACCCTGTTAAGAGGGCATTGATGCAGGAGGCTATCAATCATCTTCTGCAAATTCGGGCCATTAGAGAGGTTCCATCTTAACAGCAGGGTAAAGGCTGTTACTCTCTATTGTTCTTGGCCCCAAAGAGTTTGGTAGGCTGGAGGGCCATTCTGGACCTCAAGTGTTTGAACAAATCCTTAGTCTATCAAAAATTCAAGATGACCACTCTCCAGTCAATTCTGCTTAGCATCAGAGAGCACGATATCATGACCTCTATAGATCTCACAGAAGCTTATCTACATATACCAATCAGACCTGCCCACTACAGATATCTTAGATTTTGCTGTTGTGATCGCCACTACGAATATATCGCCCTGCCATTCGGTCTGGCTTCAGCCCCTAGGACTTTTACCAAGGTCCTTGCGGCGTTGCGAGGATCAAATCATTGACTCAGGATCAAATCTGTCCGCTTACAATGTTATCTGGATGGTATGTTAATTTTGTCATCTTCCAGACATCAAGCAAAATTGGATACCCAGTTTACTCTGGAGACCCTTCAGGGTCATGGCTTTTCCATAAATTGGGATAAAAGCCACTTGATCCCCTCAAGTAGGCTAGTTCATTTGGGGGCAGTGATAGATACCGTGGAGGGTAAGGTCTTTCTCTCTCAGGACAGGTTAAACAGTATTCAGTCTTTGGCCAAAGAGATCAGGGCCTTAAAGAGGGTTTCCCTGGCAGTTCTGTCTCAACTATTCGGGAAACTGATTTCTTGTATTTCCATTGTGCCTTGGGCTCAATTCCATTGTAGAGAGTTGCAATGGTTCCTGCTACTTTTCCAGCGATCCGGAAGAGCCATCTCCAATGTCCAGACAAAGGTACCACACAACGTTCTCCGATCGCTTTGCTGGTGGCCGAAAAAAATGATAAACGGGGTGCCCTTTCAAAGAACCCCACAGGGTAACGATCACAACCGATGCCAGCCTGGTAGGATGGGGAGCTCACTTTCAATCCTACACTGCACAAGGAATTTGGTCTATCTCAGAACAATCACAAAGCATCAACATGTTGGAACTGCGAGCAGTTCACCTGGCCTTTCAGAGTTTTCTACCCCTTTTCCATTCACGCCATGTCACGAATGACAGACAATATCACAACCAAGGCCCATGTAAACAGACAGGGGGGTACTCATTCCAAACTTCTGATGCTGGAGACGACCAAGTTGTTCAAATGGGCCGAGGCCAATCTGTCTTTGGTCAAGGCAGAACACATAGCAGGGGCATTAAACACACAAGCAGACTGGCTCAGCAGGGCCACGATAGACCAGGCAGAGTGGTGCATACACCCAGCTGTCTTTCAGGAAGCAGTGCGGAGGTTTGGGCAACCGTTGATCAATCTATTTGCCTCTCCTCTCAATGCCCAATTGCCCCAGTAAATTTCAAGGTGCCCGACTCAGGGGGTGGAGGCCGTCAATGGCCTGCGATGTCTGTGGCCTCCCAGACTTCTATATGTGTTTCCTCCACTCCCGGTATACCCAGCCAGGGGTCTAAGATCGACCCAACTGCTCCATCAATAGGACAATTATTGGGTTTTTTACAGGAGGGGTTGACCAAGGGCCTATCTCCAAATACGTTATGTAAACAGGTGGTGGCCTTAGCCTCAGTGATAACCTGAGGTGACCTCTGTTCCATAGCACACCATCCACATGTCTGCAGTTTTCTCAAGGGTTCTGCAAACTTACGACCTCCTGTAATTCACTGCTATCCCACCTGGAATCTCAGCAAGGTATTAACCACTCTTACAACTGGTCCGTTCGAGCCTCTAAGAACCACTATTCTTAAATTCCTGACATATAAGGTGGCCTTCCTAATGGCAATCACATCATCTAGAAGAATTTCGGAATTGGCAGCATTGTCAATGCATAAGGAAGGACCTGTGCGTGTTTCATGCGGACAGAGTGATTCTTCGTTTGGATCCATTGTTCACTCCTAAAGTAAATTCAACCTTCCACAGAGCACAGGAGTTGCTCCTTCCAAATTTCTACCCGATACCATCCCATAGGCTGGAATATCAATGGCATAGACTTGATGTGCGAAGGGCCTTACGCATCTATCTAGATCGCACAGCGGCATTTAGAAAATCTGAGGCTCTATTTCTATCCTTCAACCCATCCACTTTAGGACAAAAGGTGTTGTCCACGACCATTGGTACATGGTTGAGAACCACCATAGCTAAAAGTTACGAATGCCAGTCCATCTCAGTTCCTAAGGGCATTATAGCCCACTCAACAAGGAGTGCAGCAGTGTTAACAGCATGGGCCACACAGGCCTCCATAGATGAAATTTGCAGAGCGGCACCTTGGGCTTCACCATCTCCCTTTGTCAGAAGTTATAAAATTGATGCTTATGCCTCAGCGGATGCTGCATTTGGCAGAAGAGTCCTGCAGAGGGTCCACAGAATATAGGAGTGGATTTCGTTCCAGACGGAGTCCCTCCCAAAGGACAGGCCAAGCTTTGGTATGTCCCATCTCTGGATGCTCTGAACAGCTCATGGGAGAAAGGGCGTTGGTATTTACCTGATACGCCCATTCTCTGTGAGCTGTGAAGAGCATCCAGCCCCACCCTTTTCTTTGTCTGGTGGGGTTCTGTTCCAGTCAGGGATCTAGATTAGGTGATGAGTTCCGGACTTTGGCACTCAGTCTTCGCAAAACTGGGGGACACTGAGGAGGAGTTCCGTGGAGGGGAGGAATGTCCCAAAGTTTTAAGCCCAGCCTTTCCAGAAGAGACAAGCACCTTCCATCTCTGGATGCTCTTCACAGCTCACAGAGAATGGGTATATCAGGTAAGTACCAACACCCTTTTTCATATATTGATGTGGTGCATATTGTTAGAGGGGGTTGGGGCACATATAGGTGGTAATTAAGACTTAGATTAAAACATGGTGAAGGTGACACAGGTGGGGATCAGTTAGTGAGGGTCGGAATACGATTGGGATGTAGACATGTTATAGGGTCAATAGCATTTAGGGATAATGGGTTAGGCATGGCCAGAATTAGAACTGCGTATAGGCCTGGGTGTGGTGAGGTGTATCTCATGATAATGGTGATAAAAGAAAAGGGAGCAAACCCAACTCTAGCCTTGTCTGGGTTTTAGCCATTCTTGACTGATTAGAGTATTTATTGTGTGATGCTGTATTGAATAAATCATCATTGTCCTAAAGAGGAGCTGGAGTTTGGGTTCATTTAAAGACAAATCTTCAATACTCAAGGACTGGTTGAGAGCAACTGTCATAAATATGAACCAGTTGTCAAGCATCCGAATGTAAATTACATGACAATGGGGATGCTACAACAGTCATAAGTATGAAAAATGGTAATAAACCAGACTTTTCAGTGCCATTTTAACTTTGAACGGTCATGAAATGAACTGTTGTAAATCGAGGACTACTTCCATGTTTCTCTCCAGAATCTAGCTAAAGAATCTAGTCTCTTTGATCATCCCTTCCCATCCTTTTATGGCTCATTCTGCAAGATAGTATAATGTAAATATATACCAGGCTAAAACAAAGAGGCCTATGACTTCGTAATGTAAAGTGCTGTTAGGCAAAATTAATTAGGCATA
Source organism: Laticauda colubrina (assembly GCA_015471245.1). Lineage (NCBI taxonomy): Eukaryota > Metazoa > Chordata > Lepidosauria > Squamata > Elapidae > Laticauda > Laticauda colubrina. The sequence continues at coordinate 53,438,327 of BLBF01000004.1, read as the reverse complement.
GCTTGCTAGTGAGAACATTAAATTAATTGATTTTATTTTGTTTATTTATTTATCTCCTTTATAAATAAAGGAGATAAATAAATATTTCTTTTTATTTTTTGATGTTTTAATTTTTTCAGGTCTTACCTGTCTGTTCCTATGGATAGTTAGTGTAATCATGTGTAATAATTTGGAGGAAAACTGTTTTTCACAAGCTGTCAAAAAGGCAAATTTTGTGCTTGGGATAATTAGAAGAGAGATTAAAAATAAAATGCCAACAGGATAATGCCCTATGTTATATCATCTGGAATACTTTGTACAATTCTGGCTGCTGCATTTGAAATAGAGCTGGAAAAGGTGCAGAAGAGAGCAATCAAATATCTACCTTATAAGAAAGAATATCTGGCACTTTTCAGACTATAAAAAGGCAACTGAGAGGGAATATTATCAAGATGTGTTTCATCACACATAGCTGTAGAGCCAGGGGTTCCCAAACTTGCAACTTTGAGACTTGTGGACTTGGAGAATTCTGGAAGTTGCCAAGTTTGGAGACATCTACTGTAGAGGAAGGGTGAGAGAACCTGGGGGTGGACTTAAAAGAGGGATCAACCTGGAATCTTTGTAGCTACAACTGAGCTAAGTCCAACTCCCCCTCCAATTGGGGGGCGGGTCTATTGACCCTTATCTAACTCCTACAAAGTGGTAACCTTAGTTGAGAAGATTCCTATGAAAGGCATGAGTAGCAATAAATCAGTTTAATTAGACCTTCACATGTGGGCATGATCTTTCACATCTGACAATGGCTTGGAAGAAGATAAGGAAAAGTCCTGTTTTCTGTTTGTCTCTCTTGAAACACTAGATTCAAGAATCACATAAGAAAGTTGGTAGAAGGAGATTTGGATGAGACAGAATAAAGCACTTCTTCACAGAATACATAATCAACTGTGGAATTTGTAGCTGTAAGACACTTTTGCATGGCTTTACAGAGAATTTATTAGTATTGAAGTTTCATTGTTGTCTCTGAGTTGGGTGCAGAGACGCTTCCAAATATTCATCTTAGTTGAAGATGAATAATCATTGGAGTCCTCCATCTCTCATTTGTTACGCTTCAGAAATGTCTGGTTGGTCATTGTGAAAAGCAGTGGTCATTGTGAAAAGCCTTCTCAGGTATAGAGAATACAAGCCTTATATGAGACCCAGGTTGGTTGAATGGTTAAGTATTGGGTTAGAAGCTGGGAGAGCCAGGTTCAAGTTGTCACTTAAACATGGAAGCCAGTTGGATGACTTTGGACCAGTCCCAAATTGGGAGGTCACCACAACTTAGCATCAGTCATTTGCAACACCCTGGCTGAAAAACAAAATCCCTTGTCACAACAAATGTTGAGGAGCTTCCTGGTAAAACTAGATGGGTACAGTGAAAAACAAATAGCCCTGCCAAATGAGTGAGACAAACAATAAAACAACTATTATGGCTTCATAATTTGGCTTTTCAATAAATCTAGAATCTGGTTTGGAGGGATGATAGCTTTTGTTTACTCTTGTTACTATGATTACATTTTAACTGAGTTTTAATTGCATTTTGTTTGATATTAGCTTTTTCTGTGGATTGTATCCTGACAGAAAAGTGAACTGTTGTTCTCATATTTTATATTAAATAATATATATTTCTAAGTATCTCTGAAACAAAAAAAGAATTCTTTTCACCCAACATTTCACCTTAAATAACCTATCAGAATATTTTTCCTTCAAAGTTCTCTACTTTTTGTTTGAATTCACTAATCTTTCTGTGCTGTAGCCCACGTGTTAATATTCAATGCAAAATGAATTAACAATGGGTTATAGCTTTAAAAAGAATGTATATGATTATACTTCCACACCAGTAGAAATATTGTTTCTACTATAATCTGCATTGTAAATACATTTTTAAATTTTTTTTGGCAATGTATAAAAGTAACAAAGCCAAGGGATAATCAAAGGAATGGAAACTGATAAATCCTATGAACAGTTACTGAGGAAACTAAATATATTTAGTTTTGAAAAAAAGAGAGCCAAGATACTATCTTTCATGTACAGTATTTGGGGGGGGGGGAATTGTTTGTCACACAGAAAAAAAATGTTGCCTCAAAATGCAGGATGTGGAATAATACGTTTCTGTTAGCAGCAGGCAAACTCTGCTTCAATCTTAGAAATAAATTATAATGGTAAGCGTTAATGCACAGTAGAAATAATTTTCTGCAGAGATTTTGGGCTTTAAGGAGAAGCAGGATAGCCATTTAATTTATATTCCTGAACTGCAGAGGGAATTGGCTTGCTCAGTGGTCTATAGCGGGGGGCTCCAATCTTGGCAACTTTAAGCCTGGCAGAATGGGAGTTGAAGTCCGCCAGGCTTAAAGTTGCCAAGGTTGGAGACCCCTGGTCTATAGTACTTCTTCCAGTTCTCCAACCCTGACATGACAGAATCCCTGCCTGTGGCCAAATCCTCTGGTGAGTCTCATAACTTTTTTTCTAGGTTGCTATCATTGAATTTAAAGAAGGATCTAGAATAGTCTAGTCTAGAGAGGAAAATATGGTAAGAAATGACATGGGATTGAAGGAGAACTTCAATTTCCTTGCTGTTATTAGTTTGCTTTCCAAAAATACCTTATCAGTGCTTTCCAAAAATACCTTATCAGGTAATTTTTGACTTACAATCAGTCATTTAGCAACCAAGATTATGATAGAACCCCCCCCCCCCAAAAAAAGCAACTTACCACCGAGTTTTGAAGTAACAGTTACTGGAACACCCCACGGTCATTTACCCTTACCCCCAACAGCAGGGACACCCACCTACTCCTCCTATTTCTTCCATCCTGCCCTGCCAGGTCTCTTCAAGTCTTGGGGATGTGTTCTACCCCACTGGGTCCCTGCAGGCCTTGGACTGGTTTTCCACCCCACCAGGGCCCAGACCTTCCTCCCACCCATTCTCTGTCACCAATTGCACACTTATCTTTCAAAAATATTAGAGCACCAAACCTCGCATTAGGGAAGAAGGGCAGGCTGCTCTGTCCCTCAATATCCTTGGGACCAGAGGTGGTATTCAGCCAGTTTGAACTGGTTCTGGTGTACCAGTAGTGGAAATTTTGACTAGTTTGCAGAACCGGCAAATGCCCCCTCTGCCTGACTCCACCCACCCATCCCCTTACCTCTTACTGTATTCCTCGTTTTTTAGCTCAGCTGATTTGTATGGCAGAGTGGATTGCCGTACCTCAGCTGAGGTAAAAAACAGCTCAGCTCACCTCACTCAGCTCACACAGAGGTTGGTGCTTGAACCCTGCGTGTGCACGAATCACACATAAGGCATCCACACCAATGGTGGGATTCAAAATTTTTTACTGCCAGTTATGTGGGTGTGGCTTGGTAGGTGTGGCAGGTGAAGGATACTGTAAAATCTCCAGTCGGAGGTGGTATTTGTCAGTTCTCTGAACTCAAACTTTCCGCTACTGGTTCTCCAGAACTGATCAGAACCTGCTGAATACCCACGTGCGTGAAGCACACACAGAGGTTGGTCTGAGTCCTGCACGCGTGCACATAGAACCGCTCATAGAACCAATAGAAGCAAATTTGGAAACCCACCACAGTTTGGGACATGAAGTTGTGTCTTGATGCCAAAGAAATCAGGCTTTCTTTGCAAAAATCAGGATTTTAAGTGATGTTCTCCCAAGTGGCTTAAAAAACAACAACAAAGCCTTAATTGTATAAATGTTCTTATTTGTTGGAATGCAAAGTTGGATTACTCAAGAGATTTCAGGATTTGTAAAAGCCTTTGCATATTTATTCTTTTGAATGAAAGTAAGGATGAAATCAATATTTACATTTGTTTGGTATTTTAAAGACCCTGTTTGAAAACGTCTACTTTGGACTGCGTTTCTGTGTATCATAGATTCTTGATAGTGAAACATAATGAAGTCAAACATAGTGAAAGCTAAGATTAAAAAATGTTTACACTAGGCGTTGTTTGGCTACTGTATTTCCTACTGAATTCCCAGCAATAATTTCTAATCCACTTCGAAGAATTTTCTTAAGCAGAAACTCCTTTTATGATGCGGTGGCTCAGTGGCTATGATGCTGAGTTTGTTGATCAGAAAGGTGGGTAGTTCAGTGGTTCAAAACCATAGCGCCACATAACGGAGTGAGCTCCAGTTACTTGTCCCAGCTTCTGCCAACCTCGCAGTTTGAAAGCATGTAAAAATGCAAGTAGAAAAATAGGGACCACTTTGGTGGGAAGGTAACAGTGTTCCATGCGCCTTCGACGTTTAGTCATGCCGGCCACATGACCACAGAGATGTTTTTGGACAGCACTGGCTCTTTTGCTTTGTAATGGAGATGAGCACCACTCCCTAGAGCCGGAAATGACTAGCATGTATGTGCGAAGGGTCCTTTACCTTTACCTTTTTAGCCTTTTCTAGACCCTTTTATGTAACCTTGGTCAAACTCAGATTAGAAATCTGATCGCACAACAATTATTCCAAATTGAATTGTAGTTTAATTTAAACCAACTTTTGTAGGGTACTGAAAATTCCTAATCCAAGAGGCATGGTTCCTTACAATTTGCCCTCCGGCCTGCTTCAGCTATTGTTGGGCTTTTATCAGATGCTATTGCAATGCCCTTCCCTCAGCACTATTATGGGATAGATGCTGGAATCTCCTCCTGGCTCATTGCTTGTGCTCTTATGATGATCAATAACACACACCTTTATGTTGTAGGAGTTATAGAACATTGCACCAAAATCTTATTTTTCCCCATCTAGCAGCAATCCCAGGCAATTAGACAGTTTATAGCTCGATTTTCTAGTTGCTGATAAAGTTTATTTATACAATCTACAATGTTGTTGTAAAGTTTTGTTATTTAGCATCCAAACTTCCACGGGAAGATTTAAGATGGATTGTTGTGTATGCTATTTGTTTTTATCTATTTTGGTTTTCTTTTTCTTTCAGTTTCTGTTTTATTTGCTCACCAAAAGCAGTTATAAATCACATTGAAATTGACTTGTGTGTATGTTTGCAGTTTGAGTTGCTCAAGAGGGAGATGTCCATCAGAAGAAAGTAGCTAATGTGTACAAAGAAAAAGGAAGGAAGATATATCCAATTAAGACTTGAACTTATATAAACTCTTGGAAACTATTGATTTAAACATAAATTAGATGTGGAATTTTCTGTCCATTAAAGCTTATCTTCCTTGTTGTGAAATATAGATCAATACTATTGTCCTCAAATGTTATAGATGCTGGGTTCAAGTACAGAAGTTTTAATAACATAAATTCATGACACACATCAGATGGGTTTTTTTTCATTCTAATTATTTACTTAAACTCAGGCACTTGGGCATCCTCTTTATAATATTAGGCCAGTATTATTAATCCCATATTTAGGTGGTGTATATTATTTCAATAAAAATAATAAGAAACCACCTAATAAAATTAGAATAATAAGCATTTTTAAGGGATTCCCTGAGATTGTTTTTTTGAAGCCAAAAGAAATGTCCCAATTTTAAACCATTGCTCTAGAGAAGAAAGGAATGTTAATTTCTCCATATACCACTTTTTCTCATTTGAATTGCTATTTTTCTCATTTGAATTGCTAAGAACAGCTATTTCTAAATTTATTTGCTCTGCCGTTAATATTCTTTGCTGCATTATTTCTTCTGGCCTTGCTTAAAGCCATGGAGGCATGTTAGATTAAGCGAGTGATCTTGATTGTGCTATTTAGGATTAAATATTCAACTGGAAATTAACATAAATTCCTTTGTTAATTAGGCAAGACAAGTATGCTAAATTCTGGGGTGACTGGGAGCAGGTTATTTAAACATCTGTAAAAATCAGTGAATAGACATCACAGAATTTGTGCTATGTAAGTCAACTAATGATGCCTTATAAATTATGATGGTAAATGACGCACAGGAGTAGGTCACAGAATTTTAGTACATTTAATCTATAAAATCTTTATAAAATGTACTGTATGGGGCTTGGGATCCAGAATGGGACACGCTATCTGAGGACCTTGTTTCTCTCCTGCTAAATAAAAACTCTGAGATTTACAGTAATGTGCAATAGACTTTTAAAACTCTTACTTAAATTTTATGTGCAGTCTTGGGATTAGCTGGAAAGGGTTTCATTTCCTGATTTGTTACAGCTACTGAATATTTTTTTTCTCCTGAGAGGACATGAATTGGTTTCATAAACCTGTATGATGAAATAGGATCAAAGAAGAAAGATTGTTATCTAATTGTTATTTAAGGTGAAAAATACAACTCTGGACATGTTCCATTCTTATTTTATCTATGTAGCTTCATCTCCTATCTCTTACCGGAACAACTAATAAATTATAATCTGTTATAACAGCTGACAGATAGCAGTGCAGGGAGGAAGTGATGGAGGAGGAAGAAGAAAAGAGGATTCAGTGAGAGCAGGAATCACTTTGATTTAAAGACAGTACAAGTTTGCCCACTGATGAGTGACAAACATCATATTACTTTACAATTCATTCAGTTTCCTTGAATTTATATTTGGTGTTTCGTACAGGAGTTCCAAATGGCGTACATTCCTTTCCATCCTCCACTTTTCTCCTACATCAAAAACCCTGTGATATATTTCCACAGGATGTAGAAAACCTGGCAATCATTATAGCCTAGTCTTTCCTACTGGCGTTCACTAATTTGGCTTAATTATTCTCCATTGTGGAATTATTATTCCACATGGAATTATTTCCTGTGAAAAAAAAATTACAGATATTTGAACAAGCAAAAGCCTCTAGTAAAGCTCTAAAGCACTGACTATGGAATTATTCCATCAAAAATTGGAAGGGTTACAGATGTTTATTTTCTCAGATTAGTTTATGGGAAAATGTATACTGTATATGCGTACTAGATAGACACACATGCACGCTATTCCCTTTCTAATTTCCACCCCATACATTTCCCTTCTGTTCTTTAAACCTCATGGGGCTTGCATTTTTTGAGGATTTTATCAATTGCATCCACCTCATTTTCCAAGTAAATTCCAATTATCTTCAATCCCTGAATATTATTTTTCAGATCTATTCCCCTCATTGAACTGTACTTACTTTACAATTTGCTGCAAATCATTCTGGCATGAAAACAACATTACCTGCATGCAAAAGTACACATATATTCATATCTCCAGCCAACACTCTTGTAACAGCACAATAATAATTCGTTATATGTTTATCCATAGAAATAGGTGACTTCCTTCTCCTATCATAAGACCCATTTCAAATTCCTTTTTAGGCTTCATTTTGGTTTCCAAGAAGTTTCTTCTTTCATTTTGTGATTTTAATTATTACCTTATTACACACGCACATACACACACACCCGCCGTCATTTACCTTCCTGACCTATTTCCTCTGTTCTGCTATTTACATACTCTGGACATTCAGGTTCTTCGAAGCCAAGTTATTTCCTTGCTTCTTCTGGCAAACCTCATCCATAAAATGTACAACTTTTTTCATTCTCCCTGCTTTACTGTAACACTCTGGGATGCCTAAATTACTACACTGAAATACAACTAGTCTTTGACTTACTAGCATTAGTTCAATGAGTATTTGAAGTTACAGCAACCGTTTTTGACACTTAACAACTGTTGCAGCATCCCAATGCTCATGTGATCAAAATTTGGATGCTAGGCAACTGGCAGGTACTTATGACAGTTGCTCATAGGTTCTCCTTTGTGATTTTCTGAAAAGCGAAATCAGTAGGGAAGCCAGATTCACTTAGCAACCATGCTACTAACTTAGCAACTTCACTGTGTTAATAATTATGACAAGAAAGGTTGTAAGATGGTACAACATTCACTTAACAACTGTCTTGTTTAGTAACAAATTTTGGATTCATTTGTGCTCGTAAATCAAGGACTACTATTGTTATAGTCCTTGACTTACAACAGTTCATTTAGGGACCATTTGAAGTTCCAATGGGATTGAAAAAAATGACATGACCGTTTTTTTCATATTTATGACCTTTGTAGTATCCCATGGTCATGTGATCAAAATTCAGATGTTTGGGAATTATTTATGATGGTTGCAACATCCTGGGTCACATGATCAACTGTGGCAAGAAAAGTCGTAAAGTGGGGCAAAAATCACAACGTATTTCAATGACTAATGGAAATACCTCAATTGGGGTCATAAGTCGGGCCTGTATTGCAAAACATGAAAGAGAGAACATGGCAGTAGCAACGTTCTGGGTATGGGAAGATGAAGGGAGAAAGGCAGAGGTGCAAAAGAGAAGGGGTTGAATATTGAAGTCAGTCAAGAGGGCGAATGTAAAGCAAAAACCATGGATGGGGTCATCTATAATGGCTAATCTTTTGCACTGGTTTGGATTATGTTCTCTGTAGTAAGCAGCAATTTAGTAAAATCTGCTGTTGCATTTGGGTGACACTCCATTTTATTGTAATAAGAGGACACCAGTGAGTTCTTTGTCTTATCCAAAACAGTCATCTAATTTGACTTCATTTTGGAAACAATGCAATGTGCTAACATTTATAATAACATAATAAAAAGGAGACTAAAATCAAATATTTTATACTTCTTTTCTAACTTAATTCAAGCCATTTGATGAATGGCTGATATAGATAAACTGCATACATGGAACTGTAACTCAGGAAAGGCAAGATATCCCTAATTTATCTAGAAGTAGCTGGGTTAGAAGATATAATTAGGTCAGTCAGAGAGCAGCATTTTGCTCTTCATAAAAGCAGTCTGATTTTTTCCCCCAGATGTCTACCTGAGTGTGAAAACAGGAGATGTTGTTGATTTATAAGCTTTATTGAGCTTATAAAGCTTTTATAACCTTTATTCCTTAAGCTAAGTTGCATTTATTTTTGGGGCTTGCACCAAGATGGTGTGCTTTAATGAGCAGAAAAGCTGCGCTGCATTTTCATGAGGCCCGGTGCACTTTTTCGGAATAGTTTTTGAAGCATGCACTGCCCTAGTAACCATAACTTGTTCACACTGTTCCTTTAAAAATAGATTCAAATTTCTAGTAACTTAGAATGCCACAAAAAGATTATTCCCTGAGGTTACTTGTGTGCTTCATTTGTTGGCTTGGTACCCAGTTCTTTCCTGGGCATACTTCATAGATTTTGAAATGGCAGATTTTTCAGCTGCTCTTTGAGGAACCCTTTCTCTTTGTGAGGGACAATTTTGGTGGCAACCTGAAAGAGAGCTTTGTTTTTAATGGCTGGAACGTTTTAGCAAGGAAGTTCAGGCAGGCAAGTTCCGTCCTTATGTTTGCTGCTGGCAAGCAAACATTTTGTTAATACTGGCAGCGTTTTGACACCTGAGCTGATCTGTTTGCTGAAGGAGGTGGCCTATATTTTTCTTTTTTTCTACCTTAATTTACTTTCCCTTATGATATTGCTTGTTATCTTGACCATTTTATTTTCAGGCCTCTTGAACACTGTTTTGAAATGGAAATGGGATAAAAACTTGAAATAAACGGTCGGATTTTGTTAACTTCGCTTATCGCTTCAGCAAAAGAAGAATTTATTTATCGGGAATTCAGTGTGTGCTGGTTTCAACTGGGGATAGCAGTAATTAACCATTCAGATAAGCAGATTTCTAGCAGGCTTTGTATGATTTGGATATCCAGGAACATCTTGGTCAAATACAATTTTTACTTTGCTCCCTCATCAAATAGCATGGAAATGCTGTAATCAAAGAACCGATTGTGGTGCGCTTCTATTATTACTGGGTAGCAGGCATAGTATCTAGCCCAGCACAGACACAGGCAAAGTGGCAGTGCTTAGTCACTATGGTGACCACCTTGGGTATGACTTTTCAAACAGGAATAGACTTTATAATAGAATATTTCAGTTTATGTTCCTGGAAAGAAGCAGCAGATTTTAGAAGTAAGCTGCAACTGTCTTAAATGACAATTAACTTTACTGCAAGGTTTTTAATTGTTTGGATTTTTCTGTACATGTTTTAATATATCAATTAGCTTTATGTTATGTACTTTACCATCTGTTGAATAAAAGACTGCAGTTATAAAACCTGTAGTAATTTTATTGAAAGCAATGGTTGTGTTGACTTTATGAAATAGACCAGAGCTGGAAACAGACTCCGTAGAAAGACTAGAGCTCTTCATTGAAATTGGTTGCAATGCAATAATGGCATTGTGCAAGTCTGGTTGTAATTTACCGCCCCTTATTTTAACTTTTATCAAATAAACTATTGTCTTGGTTAATCATTTATTTCTTTATTTATTCATTTTTTTATAGCCACCCATCTCAACCAAATGACTGGGCAGTTCCAAGTACTGCAATTTTATTTCCTTTTTAATTATTAAAACTTCAGCCAGCTTCTTTTGAATATCCAGTAAAATGTTCTTATCTGAGTCATTATCTTGACTTGTCATTTGTATTTCCACTTTAAATTCCTTCTCTGTTTATAATCCACACTTTAATATTTTTGATTCTGCATCAAGCAAGGTTTATTTGACATCTTGATTAACACTGGATGATTGTCTATACATAGAAGCATACATTGTTACTGTTATTGCAGTTATTAATTCTTCAAAGTTCTCCTCTAATTTTTAAAACTTAAGCTTTTTGTATCATTTTGTAAATTCTAGTACCGATCAAAACTTTTGGTTTACACTTTTTTTGCCCAGAATCTTTAATAATGTCCAATTTAAAACATAATCTAATATATGATACGATTTATGCAGTAGACAAAATAACTGTTTACTTTATATAGTTAGCTCCAAAATCTTAATATATAAGTTTCAAAATTCCAAAATTTTTAGTAGTAGCACTTGCATTTAAATGCATTACAATCAAAAGACCTAACATGATATTTTTTTTATTTAAGTGAGAAATCTAGAGCTTTTCATGCATTTCAAGGTAATTTTATTCACATAGTCAAATGCAAATGTTTTCATCTGCTGCTCAGTCATTTGTATAACTTTTCCAAAGTGCCTGATTTCTTCATTCCTCAAAGTCACATTCTGACTAATGCTAAAGGAATCAGAGAGTTAGCCTAGTGTAAGTGGAAAAGCCAAGTACTTTAGCAGTGACGAGATTTATTTTAAGATTCATTTCTATCATGGAACATTACTGCCAAAAGTTATGCCTGCATATATGGGATTAGATGTCAGATTTTAAGACCATAGTTGCTTGTTTTTCTTTCTTTCTTTCTTTCTTTCTTTTTTTTTGAAAAAAAAAGAAATCCAAGAAATAATTTGGGATACTGATTGCTGGGTCAGTAAATTCAAATGTTACTATGTATTACTGCTGGCTTGCTTATTTATTTAACATTTTTCCTTTCCACTTGGAGAACACTCATTATATATGTGCTTATAAGATCAGCACTGAGAAAGGAGAGGGAAATAACCCAAGATAATAACAATCTCTTATTGTTGTCTATTGTCTATTTAAGAGCTATACTAAGATACACTGAGAGCTATGTGCTTGCAGGAGTTGGTGTACCTGGATGAATGTTTTTTTTCCTTGTCCTCATATGTCTAAATCAGAAGGTGCATTGTTACTTCCAAATTTAAGTTAGAATTTTTGTTCATCACTTTGCACTTGAGGAAAACTTTTAAATGAACAGATAGGTATTTATTTGGTACTTTGCAGAAAATAGCAATAGGTAGTATTTTTAAAGGCTGCTTTAATTAGGGTATTTGTATAATCAATGTAGAACACAGTGTCTTCCACTGTGTAATCAGTGAAACAACCTGCCTCCAGAAATTGTGGAGGCTCCAATACTGGAAGTTTTTGAGAAGAGACTGGACAACTATTTGTCTGAAATTTGTCTGTATAAAGTTTCCTGCCTGTTGGACTAGAAGACCTCCAAGGTGCCTTCCAACTCTATTATTCTGTTATTTATGTCTTTCTGGTTGTCAGGTGAGCCAGCCATTCAGAGTTCTGATTGCATATCTAGATTTGAAGCAATTCAAATCTACATTAAATAGAGCAAGGGACATGCACAGGGGTGGGATTCAAATTTTTAACAACCGGTTTTGTGGGTGTGGCTTAGGTGGTGGGCGTGGCTTGGTGGTCATGTGACTGGGTGGACATGGCTTGGTGGTCATGTTATTGGCTGGGTGTGGCCAACTCAATATCACTCACATCGAGGCACACATCTCCTCGCCTGACCTTTCATGAGTATGGGGATGCTGCAACAGTCGTAAGTGTGAAAAACAGGCATAAGTCACTTTTTTCAGTGCCATTGTAACTTTAAATGGTCACTCCACTTAAGCAAAATACCAGCAAAGGAGGGGAAAAAAACTCCAGAGAAGTTCCTGAGACAGGAAGTCTAGTCCTGCCAAGAATGTAATAAGGGTTAATGGAGAGGCAGTGTCTATAAGTAACACCAGAATGTTTCCTTCCTGCCTTCCTTACAGGATTAGGCCAGTAATTTCTTCTAACAACTGGTTCTCCGAACTTCTTAGAATATTAACAACTGGTTCTAGTGAATAGGTGCGAACTGATTAGAATCCCACCCTGGACGTGCATCTCCAAACAGCCTTCTTAGATATTGGTGGTTTCTCTTCAACATTTCAAAGCCATTGATACACTATGGAGGCAATAAATGTTTTAGCCTTTTCCTCCATAAATCACATGTTTGCCACAGTTATCTCACTCAACCTCATAAGGATTGCTTGTTAAGTGAAGCTTCATTCCAGCTGCTGAATTGGACAGATTGTCTTGTGCCCGTTGCTTAACATAGAACTGATGAACTCCAGTTTGATATTTTCTGTTGTTCAAACTGATTTTTCAATCTATAACTATGCCTACCCCCCCCCCCACTCATTTCAGGATGACAGCCAGATGATTGAAGATGTACAAGCAGACAAAATAGAAAGCTTGGGAAAAAAATATGCAGAAGCAATTAAGAGGCTATGGGAGGATCCAGGCATCCAAGAGTGCTACCACCGACGGAGAGAATACCAATTGTCAGACTCAGCTAAATAGTAAGTATAGTAATCTTTGCAAACTTCACTTTGGCTTTTTAAACATATTTATTATTGCTTATTTATTGCTTTGTTTTATGGAATGTTAATGAATAGATTTTACTATGTGTGCATGTTCGGTTTTTATGATCTTGAATAGTTAATAAAACATAGTTGAAACAAATGCATGACAGGATCACATGGTGCTTCTCTGGTTGGAACTGGAAATTCCTCCACCCACCTTCTTTACCTTTTTGGGGGAGTCCTTGGAGGGATGCAGTGGGCTTGTTGACCCAGTGACATCATTGGAGGCTCAGAGTTGAAGGTTTTAAGTCTCTTTTCAGAGTTTTCAGGGCATTGAGTTTACCCCCAATTTTGATAAGATTTCCAGAAGCCTGGTTTTTTTTTCTTAATTAGAAAAGAAACATTGCTCTCGAAAATATAATTGTAATGCCAAATTTTGATCACATTGTTTTAGGTGACTGTCACAAATATTTTTGTTTTTCTGTGTGAGGGATATGCATATAAAATGTTTCCAGTAGATTGTCCTTCTCGGTTAAATAGATATTACAAATTCTTCCTGTACATTGTCTAGTTATCTGTAGAATAATTGGTTATTTGATCTTTGAAGTCATCATCATCATATCATCATCATCATCATCACCATCATATTCATCTTACACACTTTGCTCTCCAAAGGAACTCTGAATGCATACAAGGAATTGAATTTAAAAACAGAAATAAAGTAATACGAAGATGCACATATTTCAGATCACATCAGGGAACATATGGGAAAGAATTAGAGAATTAGAGTTACAGATCACTTTATATCATTCCTGCTGGAGAAGTCCAACCTTCAGGGCTGTTCAGAACATATAGGCTTCAGAGGGAGGATATAGAGCAGTGGCAGATATAGGGAAGCATTACAGCTGTCTGCAATCTTCAAGAAGTCAGATTCCCACAACAGCATCCTGATTCTGAATACATTTTCAATCCTTTTTGTTTGTTTGTTTTTGCTCTATTAGCTTTCATGTGAAATATCACTTTTAGTCTCTTTTGGATTAATACAGGGATCTCCAACCTTGGCAACTTTAAGCCCAGAGGACTTAAACTCCCAGAATTCCCCAGCCAGAATTCTGGGAGTTGAAGTCCTCCAGGCTTAAAGTTGCCAAGGTTGGAGAACCCTGGATTAATTTATAATTACATGAAATGCTTTCTAATGGCATGAACTAAAAAGATGTGTGACTTTGATTTTGAAGTTTCCTTTCAGATTTAGAACGTATTGCTATGCCATCATTTGTGCCAAATGAGCAAGATGTTCTTAGAGTGAGAATACCAACCACTGGAATAATTGAATATCCTTTTGTACTACAAAAAGTTCCTTTTCGGTAAGTCTACTCTTAAGACCTTCTCTTAGTCATCATGACCATATGTCCAAAATTGCACCAATTGTTTTCAGAACATGGATAACTAAAGAAAATACATAAGATTAGATTAATCCTCTCCAATCTTGTTTTACCCTTGCTATTATGCTGCATCCATTTTCATCTGTAAATAAAGATTTCAGAATCATAGAATCAGAACTTAAAAAATATCATTTAGGAGATCAAGTCCAAATTAAAATGTCCATGGTGGAAGGCTAACCTGCCTTTGTTTGATCATATTCAGTGAAAAGAAGCATGCCTTCTGTGATTGGTTCCATTGTTCATCTGTGCTTAATTTAAAAGTCTTATTTCCTAATCTAAAAGTAAAGATTTCCCTGTCAGTTGTGTCTGACCCAAGGGAATGGTACTCATCTCAGTTTCTTGTTCGAGGGAAGCAGCATTGTCCAAAGACAATTTCCATGATCATATGCCAAAGGTGCACAGAAAGCTGTTACTTTCCCACCAAAATTATATCTATTAATCTACTTGCATTTGCATGCTTTCAAACTGCTAGGTGGGCAGGAGCTGGAGCAAAGAATGTGAGCTCACCCCATTGTGCAGAGCTTGGGTTTCGAACCTGGGCTCTCAGCTCTCCAACTGACAAGCTTAGTGTCTTTAATTGCTGAGCCATTGTGCATCATATTTCCTAATCTATAAACAACTAAAACTGTAGTTGTCCTGACCTTTAATTGAGTGAAACGGTGCATCATAAGGCAATTATTTATGAATAAGGTACCTCAGCTGGACTCACAGAATGTGTCCAAGATCCCAGACCCATGATTCTTGAGGAATGAAGTTATGGCTGATTTAGTGCTACTGGTTGCTGCAGCACTTCTGATCTGCTGCAATCACGCGAATTTCCTTTCAGTCTTCCATGATAGTTTCCCAGCCAGTCTTGCAATCCCTTTCTGTCCCATCCCCCCTGCCAACAGCCATTGTATGGGTAGCAGTAGGAACTGTTTTTCTGAGTTTTCATGAAAGCTGCTATTGCCCATTTCAGCTTCTTCCACATTTGGACACACTTTATTTAGTATATTAGAAAAATGACGCTTGCACTATGCACCTTCACTGATTCTGTTTTACCAGTAGTGCAACGGCCATTAGGAATGTGTGTTGTGGAAGAGTTGTGGAGATGGGATGAAATTACACATTATTTGATCCAATAGAATTGATACTCATAAAGTTCAGATAACTCAAAATAACTTTTCCATTATTTTAGTGGGACATATTTACCTGTTAATTTTTCCAAATGTAAAATGTAAAAATCAATTGTATAAAAATCAATATCTTTCGAGCAAAGTGCAGCCTGAAAGTTGTTGCTTGGTGAAGTGTTTTACAGGATGATTAGTGATTTATGCTCCTTTTTACAGAATAGTAGATGTTGGTGGACAAAGATCAGAAAGAAGGAAATGGATTCACTGTTTTGACAATGTGACCTCAATTATATTTTTAGTTGCGTTGAGTGAATATGACCAAGTCCTAGCAGAATCCCATAATGAGGTAGGAAAAAGAAAAATAATTGCTGTCGTAAATAGTTACTCAATACTCATGTGTATATCTTAACAGAAGTTACCATGGAAGGCTGATATTTGTACCAGTTATCTAGGGGGGAAAAGGGAACTTGAGAGATAACTGCCCAACTATGCCCTTAACAGAAAAACTATACCAGTGTAATTGGCTTGGACTTCTGACAGAGGTGTATTCATGTTAATAAAGCATCCATAGTTGGAAATGAACTAATGTTTGTTAGTATTTATTATTAATGTTTATATTTTTTAATGTTTATTAATGTTTAATAATAAATAAATGAAATAAATAGCTTCACTTAATGATCACAACTGAGTGTGAAATTTTGGTTTTAAGTCACTGTGATTGTTAGGAAGGTCACCATATGACTTGATTTGATTTTACAACAGTTTATAAAATGAGTCACCACAATTCTTAGGCGAATGACATGACCGTTAAGTAAATCCATTTTTCAGAATGGGCATTTTTTTTTTTGCCAGGAACTAACTGAAACTGGCAAAAAACATTGCAAAATATGATCACAGGACTGTGGGGGTGCTGCAACAAGAGAAGCTGTTCCAAAGAAGGATCAGTTCCTTAAGAGTAATGCCTCTGAGATAAGTCAGATGGGTCAAGTCTGGTTGGAGAATATGGTCCTGGAGGTACCTAAGCATCAAATGCATTCATAGGTCAAACCAGAATACTGAATTATACTAAAAGCTGTTTGGAAACCAGTCAGATATTGCATAATGTTATCCTAGCCACTTGTGCTGGCATAACACATAGGGCACTCCATCTACACCAGAGGTGCCAAACTCTATTTCATTGAAGGGGAGCATCAGTGTTGTGTTTAACCTCAGGGGGCGGAGTTGGCATGGCCAGCTTAATGTTTCTTGTGTTGGGAGCACCTATAGTGACTCAAGCGCCCTGCCAGCCAAAACAGGCTCTCAAGCTCTGACCAGATCCAGTCCTCAAGCCTTTAGTTTGACACCCCTGATCTACACTATCTGAGGCTCCTAAATGATCTTCAGAGACAATCACATGTACAAAGTGATAAAGGCCCGAGTTACTGCAACACAGACTTCCTGCTCAAGTTAGAGCCGCAGTTGGTGCACCGGCGTGAGCTGGTCAAAGATCCTCTGCCTGTATCTTCTATTTGCCAACTGACATTAGCTTTGAGCATCCCCTAACTCCTCCTTCAGTCTCTCTGTTCCTCCCTACTAATGATTTTTCAGAACTTACAATCTACATCATCCAAAGCATTCTACTATGAGCCAGCCTCCAGGAATTTTGTACAGGTAGACTTTGAGTTGTAAGGGCAAGTGGGACCACAATTTCCATCATTAAGCAATAGAATCATAAAGCACAATGTCATGTCATTGCATTGCTTAACGATAGCAATCCCTGTAGTGCCCGTGGCCATTGTTAAGAGAAGATTGCGGGTTAACTGATCTCCGCCTCACAGCTTCTAACAACCAAAGTCAGCAGGGAAGCCAGCAGAAATGTGCAAATCTCTGGTAGATTGCAAGCAAGCCAGCAGGCAGGTAAACGACTGTTGCTGAGTGGGAGAGAGTGCACGAGGGTATGAAAATGTCCTGGAAGGCACACATGGTGGCTTAGGAGGTGAGTGCAACAAAATGTGGGGTGGCTGCTGCCGGGTGAAAGTCAGAGCAAGCTGCTGGGGAGGTATGGCACAAATGCAGCAAGGCATGGAAGGTGCGCAAGGGGGAATAACTGGTACAGACTTGGGATGGCTGCTGACAGGCGAAAGTGATCAAGTAGCTAGGGAGGCACGGCATGAGCTCAGCGAGACTCAAGAGATGGTTTCTAAGGTGTTGGGAGGATGTGTGAGCAAAGCAAGGTTCAGGGAGGATGCATGAAGGTCCAGGGATGGTTTATGGGTGGCCAGCAAAGCAGGTCATGAGGGCAGAGGGTGGGGCATGTTGTGGGGTGGGGCACATTACATGGATGGAGGGAGGCTAACCTGAGCAATTGACAGTGCAATCATTCCTGCCAGCTTCCCCATTGACTTTGCTTGTGGGAAACTGTCAGGGAGGGTTGCAAATCGGGATCATGTGACCTTGGGATCCTGCAACCATCATAAGTGTGAGTTGATTGCCAAGCGTCTAGGTCGCAGCCACATAACTATGGTGGTCCTGGGATGATAGGAACATTGAGAAAAGTCATGACCACCATCCTCAGGGTTGTGGTGACTTCGAAGAGCTTATCAAATGTTTGTTAACTGAGGACTGCCTGTATCACAATCCTACAGTCCATTGCAATCCTCCAGCACAGGTTACTATAACAATAACTGTAAAGCACTCATAATAAACATTTATAAGGAAGTGGTCAGCTTTCAGGCAGCACCTTGATCTTGTAGCAGTGCTCATCTTAGTAACTCTTTGGTTGCAAGAATTACATATGGATGCATATGGACTGCATATTATTAATCATACACACACATCACCACTCCTGGGACAGAATACTTGTTTTCTTATCAACTGTGCCATCTGGAGGTGGTCGTCGTTTTCTGGAAATCTGCCAGCATTAAGCATGTACTCTTCTGGGAGATACACTTCTCCAAAACTATTGTACTATCCCCAAAAGAAATAGATTATTGTGTTCCCGAGGTGATGGGGAGGAAGTTCCAGTGTTCCCAGGAACATTCTGTCCACAGGCCAGTGAATTTTTTCCTTCTCCACATGTCTATTTTAAGATGTGCAACAGAGTTTATGGCATTGTCTTGATAGCTAATATAATTGCCCAAATTAATTAAATTTTGTGTACATGTCAGGATGCAAAAAATGGTAGAGGACATTTTGTTTTGAGTATTAAATGAAGGTATTTTAATTTTTGAACATAACCTATTTAAAAATGCTTCTTTGTTCTTTTTTTATACTTCTCTTGTAGAATCGTTTGGAAGAAAGCAAGGCCTTATTTAAAACAGTAATTACCTACCCTTGGTTTCAGGATTCTTCAATCATCTTGTTCTTAAACAAAAAAGATATTTTAGAAGAGAAAATTATGTATTCTCATTTAATTAACTATTTTCCCCAGTTCCGAGGTAAATGATTATTCTAAATAGGGCTTATCTCTGTTATGCAGGGGTACAATTTCTTCTATTCACTTACACAGTTGGCACTATCTTGGCAAAACCTGTCAGCTATCATGTTTTCCTATGTTATTTTATTACTTGGAATACTTAGTCTGTATTATTGTAATTGAAGTTACACATCATCAGATTCTAATCCTAACGGATGGATACTGATGCGAGAATAAAAAGTTATCATCTGTTCAATCCAGCATGTTTAAAAACAATGGACTGGGTTACACTAATAAACATTGAGGGCAACAGGAGAAGGGAATGGCAGAAGATAATTAGAGCTGGGATACCCACCCCCTAGGCCACGGCCCGTTATTGTGCTGTGAACCATTCAGAACTGGGCCATGAAAGCAGCAGACAAGCATGCATGGAGTTGTTGGCCTCTCCAAGGAACCATCCCTTCCCCCTCCACCCCGGCCAGTTCGCAAATCCGGAAAGATTGGGGAACTCTGGGCTTGATAATTGATGGAACAAACATCAATTTTGGCAAAGTTCAGGACTTAGTGAAGGATGAGGAGAGCTTAGCGTGGTCCACGAGTGCCAAAGAGTCAGATATGATTTAGCTACTGAACAACGAATAAACATAAAAATATATTTGGAGATCTCAATCTGGGTTTCTCAAGTTATCAATTTTGATTTCGAACAGGACCCAAACAAGATGTCAAAGCTGCTGGAGACTTCATTCTGGAGTTATATAAGGATCAGAATTCAGACAAAGACATCTATGCCCACTTTACATGTGCCACAGACACCGAGAACATTCGATTTGTCTTTGCAGCTGTTAAAGACACCATCCTTACTCGGAATCTAAAGGAATTCAACCTGACATGAATAAAAGGGAACCAGCTACATACATTTGACTATAACGCAATTTTATTTATTACTTATATTCTGTGTTCATAGATTTTTTAAAAAAGATTGTTTGTGTCCTAGCTGAATATGGAAGGGCACTTCGAATAAATTTAGAACTTTTTTAAGGAATAGATTTTGAATAGTGTGCTTTAAAATTTTTGGAGATTTGTGAGCATTTTGGTTATAATCAGAGATCCTTTTGCCTTTCATAATTTATAACAGATGTGTATTTAAACCCTAGTGAGGCTACAAGAATGAGTTTAAGACTAATTTTTTATTTAACAGAAAGAGGTGTGCTTAGATTTGAGTAATTACTTATTAAATCTGCTTTTAATGGTGCTTTTCTCCTTGTAGTGAAAAATCAGCCTTAACAGGTGGCAGCAGTTGGTTGCTCTTTTTTTAGGCTCAAAAAAACCAAAATCAAAGCCTAATTATTACTTGGGTGTGAATTATCTAATCCTCTCAGGTTAGATTTAAAAAAAAAAAGCCAGAACTGGTCTGATGAAGGGACTAATAGTCTTCACATGCTGTTCCTGTTGAAATTCACATGAAGTTACCATGAGCTGAGCTTCATTGAAGAGTACTTATTTTACCTGCAGTTAAATGATGGATATTAAAGAGGCTGCTTGTATATCTTTTCACTTAATGACAGGCAACAACTGACAAGTGCTTTTATGGAAAACGTTGATGCTTTAATATCATTTGCATTAATATTAATAAGTTAACAAACCAAAGGCAGTTGTTTCCCAATTACATCTATCTGCCAGGAAGGGTGCATTATGGGTCCAATCTGCTAAGAAGTTCCATCTGAAGGGAGCCTAAATATGAGTCTTTTCTGCTGCAGTTCCTGCCCTCTGGAGCCCAAGTGAGGTTGGCTCTCTTCCTATTCCAGTTTTCTGAAAACTCTGTAATAAAACATGGTTTTTGCAACAACTTTGAGGAACCCATAGGGAGCCTGTAAGATGGCCCCACTGTACTTAGAATATTGATATTCTCCCACAATCTTGGTCTCTATTTGTGCTTAATTTTTTAAATGATTGTTTTAATCATTTGTTGATATTTTTAATCATTTGTTGACTGTATGCTGCTCAGTGACATGGGTAGCTATATAAATTTGCTAAATAAACAGTGGCTTTCTATGATCGACTAATCCTTGTTTATAACTTGAATAATGCTTTGATTCTCCATTCGATCCCTTTTAAGAAAAATGTTACAGCAGCCTACAACTGGATCAATAAAAGCAATCTTCGTTTTCAAGCTTTTACAATCTTAGTCACTCAATACAGAGGGAATGAGGCAGGGAAGGGAGATAAACTATTTGGGCAGCAATCAGAGGCAATTCAAGGAAAAACAGGGTGAGCTGCTTCTATTGGTGTGGCCTCTAAAGTGCTACCGGAACATGGTGGTCGCTAGGTGACAACTGTAGACAGGAGACCATGTAATGTTGCAAGTTTGGTATTATTTTAAGCAAACTGTCCTCAATTTTTTGTTTGTTTGGAGAAGGTAAAGTGGCAGAAAATCAGTGATCTGTGTGAATCCATGGTCCTTCTCAATGCAGAAATATGTTATTGTGCTAATTGAGGAAGAGAACGGTTGAAATTAAGAAAAGTTTGCTTTTGAGATAGTGGTGGTAAGGTAGAGCTTTATTTTGAAATGGAATTTGATAAAAAAAACCCTCTGAAATAATTGCTTGCATCTCCGTTAATTAAAAAAAAAGCAAAATATGATTGGGCAGTATATTAAAATTATTGACCCATCAACTGTATTATGTAATTTAATTTCCACAATCACATTTTTCCCTATGAGGATTTTTGTTTCATCTAGAAAAGAAACCTTCCCAATACCTATAAATATATCTAATTATACAACGGCATGAAAGTTGTGCCATGATGGCAATTATAAAGAGCCAACAGTTCATACATTTTTAAATTAACTAAATTTAATTTATTTACAACAGACGCCACAAAAGCTTATAAACAGGTTTCAAAGTTTAAATGTTGCCCCATAGTCATGTGACTGCATTTTTGGCACTTAGCAACTGGCTATATTTTTGATAGTTTGCAGCATCCTGCAGTTGCGACCATGATTCATGACTGCTGGAAACCAGCATTTACTTGTAATTTCCAACAAAAAACAGTCCACAGCAAACAATGGATTTGCTTAATGACCCTGTTGTTTGCTTAAAGGTTGTAATAAAAAAGATTTTTTAAAAAAGGGTCCGGTTACCTACTTTACAACTGTCATAATTTACAACTGTAATTGCCAGGCTTTATTATGGTCATAATTCCATAACTACCTGTAAATGAATTTCTCTACCCAAACATAGATTTGGTTGTGAAACAAGTGTTATTAGTTCTTTTCTCCCATCTATCCAAGCTGATTTTTTCTTCTCCTTTTATGGTCCTTCCGCAACATCCTTGAATTACTGAATGAAATGCAGCCTAAATACCTAACAAAACATTTTACATATGTGCCTATTTGATAACTTTTAAAATAAACCAAGCAGATGAGAAAATAAAAACTACATTCAAATAAGGTCAAATGAAACAGTGTAAAAGCTATATATGTATTTATTGTATATCTTTAAAGATGCTATATAGTTGGCCTTACTGTACAATTAATGCAGCAAATGAAAATGCTCAAGTGTGTGATGTGAAGTCAGAGACCCTAGATAGGTATCACAAACTTGAGCCACACAATATAAATTATACTCTGGCATTTCTGATAGTTTAATTTCTAGGAGTTTTATAAAGAAATAAAATATTGGAACAATGCAATGGGGTTAGGGTACTTGCCTCAAGCAGTTACATAAAGCATATCAGAATATATTATAAATACATAACACATAATGTCACACTGGGCATGCCATTTACTTTATTCAGCTTTTACAACAAAGCTACAGTTTGATTAGTTTAAGCACCACTAGCAAAGACTAGTTTTCCTCTACCACAATTCTTCAAACAATCTGGAAAGAATATTCTGGCAGCAGACACTTATTGTATGCATCAAACTATTCAAATCTGTATTAGGCAATATATTTTATGTGCATTTGCATTCCATTTCTCTTTTATGAAGTAGCCTCTGTCATAAAGGGGGGGATAGGCAGTGTTCATTTGCATAGTCTTAAAATTAACATTGTGCAATAATTTTCCCCACCCTGATATTGTATGTTTGTGTATATATGCATTTTGATGAAAGTTTTAACATTACTTTATTAAATATTCTGTAATGAGCCATGGATTCCCTGTACATCCCCACCCCAAATCATAGGGACATTCTTAGATAAAATCAAGGGTGCGCTACTACTTTGGATCCAAAGGTACTTCAGAGTGGGTACAAAAACATGTGTGCATTTTCCTGGAGTTCTTCAGTAAGTCCAAAAGAAGACAGTTTCTTTAAGGAGATGCCAACAGGACATGTTCACTCTGAAACATGTTGTGACTTCATATCCAAAATGTAACTCATTCTTAAGTGAAAAACTGATTCAAAGCTAATACAGTACTTCGGAGTATGCACAAAAACACATGCATTTTCCTGAAGTTCTTCTGCAAGTCCAGAAAAAGTTTCTTAACGGAGGGCTGACCTATGGGATATAAACCCCATTCATCTGAAACATGCTTTTGACTTCAAACCCAAAGTATAGCTCATGCCTAAATGAACTAGTACTTTAAATTGCCATTCAACAAAAATTTTTATTTTGTTTGATAGGTATTTGCTTAATTGTGTGATACCAGAACATTTTGTTAATTTTTGTATTATATAAAAATGTGATTATTAAAAATGGTGTTACTGTACCATAAGCTTATCTGTATAAAAAATTAAATCACTCATTATATACATACATACATACATACATACATACATACATACATACATGTATGTATGTATATATATATATGTATATATATATATTAGTAAACAAAAAGCTTCAACAAAGCAAGGTCAGCAAGGTAATATCAGAATATCGGAACACCGCTGGTTAAATCAGTCCTCCTCAATTAAACTGAATTTCAGTGAATATTAATGAATGTGATATATCATTACAATATTACCTATAAATAAACACTGAACAAAAGGAGTTATGAGCAGAGAAGAACCTGATTACTACATCATAAGACTGCTAAGATGTTTGGTCTTTTTGATTACGTGGCAGATCAAAAAATAAAACCAATTTAGTTTAGATTTAATCAATTATAATTTATAAATACAAAATCAAATAAGCCACAATTCAAGAATTGCTTGCACCTATTTATAAAACTGATCTTTTTCACTCAATGGTGTAGAAGATTCAAAAACAATTGATTTAAATACACAAAATTACTGTGTCAATCTCTTTGTATTTAAATAGTGTCACATGCTTTGAAGTACAAAACAACTATAATGTTTTTATTTTCTTCAACTGGTCATAGTTTTGGTTGACTCTCCTTTACTTTTTCTTCCAGCTTAGAGAGGATCCACTTGAAATTAAAAAAGCAAAAGTGATTTAATTAATAAAAATGGGGGGAAATGTACAAACTAACAAAGCATAGAAGCACTGAACAATTCATATGATGTCATGAATCTCAAAGTTGACATTACTGTGAATCACCTGGTTAAGCCACACTTGGATGAAAACAGCTTCTCTGAGAAATGTCAAGCACACGCCTTGCTACTTCTACTAGGAAAAATTTTATATTAGGATTATGCAATCTGGGCACTTCAGAGCTATCTACAACTCCCAGCATCACTAAGAAGCACTGTAAAAGAACAATGGGAATTGCAATTCACCAACATCTGAAATACTATCCACATATTGTACATTACATTCAGTTAATTCCTTCAAAACAGATATTAATATATCATGTAGTATTAGCATTTCATATTCACCTTTGCATCTTCTGGTGTTCTAAAATTAATTATTTTTCCAAATTCTTTGGCATGAAACACAGACTTCACTCGTTCCTGAAATAAACAAGCAAACAAATACAGTTTGCATTAAAAGCAAATTTCCAAATACTGAGGCAGCACTATTTTTTTCTATTCCAGGAAAGGATTCACAAGTTATATAATGAAATTAATATTTATTTAAAATGTCTTTTAAATTTTGCAGATCTTCTCCCCCAACCCACAAAACAATCTGTGACGGCTCCCAAATTTAATCTTTTTTCCTGAACGTTTAGAGTGCTCAGTTGAGGGGGGATGAGTAGCATCGAACTGCTGCAATTAGAGCAAAAGAGACCTAATCAGAAACCTTCTTAACCTGATATCTGCAAATGCATTGGATTTCAGATGATTTAGCACAGCTGGAGACCACTAGAGTGGAAAAAGTTGCTATGAGGGAAGACGAAATCTCTTAAAACAGCAGACATTAGACTGTTCTGCAACAGGGTGTGACCCTTGCATATATAGTAGAATAGACATTTTTGCCAATCACTATGATTTAAATAAATAAGCTAAAGGTTTCTTATAAAGTTTAGTAAAACAATAAATTACAATTTTAATATTGTACAAGATGAATTTCAAGTATAGCTATATAGATAAAATCTTTTTGAAAGTACTGATTGAGAAAGGACCCCAAATACAGTTGCAAAAGGACTTTGTAAAAAGGACAAAAGAGGAGGGGAGTACTAAATATGTGAAAGAGAATCCTATCATTTTTTTCATTGTTCTGGCATGTTAAACTCTTGCAAATTCATTTTGCAAGAGTTTAACTCAGAAGTCCTGTTTGGCATGGGAAAGTTAATTTATGTTATGACCTAAATGAAAAAAGGTTAATCACTAAAGCATCTTTTTTGTATGTAACATACAAGTAATGTCTGACTGTCTGTCTCTGAAAGGAGCCTGATTTTTGGAGTGGCAACAATTCATTCACAGGATGGCACCATATTGCCGAGTTGAGAGATGGAACAAGCTACTTTCCTTCCCCAATGTGAGCTTCAGAGCTTTACAAAGGTAAGGGAGTGATTGTGTGGGAGGACAGTGTAGAACCCTCTGGAGTGAGAAACTGGCCCAAGTCCTACAGGGATGAGGGAGAATATAGTTGGGGGGAGGTCTTGGCAGTTTCCTGTGGTCAGTTGTAAGGGAGAATCCACCCAAATTTTATGCACATGACCATAGGGGTGCAATGGCCTTAGGTTTGAAACTGAATTGTAAGTAGCTCTTGGGGGGAATCCATCATAACTTCCAGTCATAAGTTGAGGACAATCTGTATGCATGGAAATAAGAGTAACAGAAAACAGATAATTCCAGGGTAATAGAATGACTTTTGCTTCTTGACCGGACCAGAATATTAGACACAGATCCAGAGGAAAGAAACGGTGAAAAGACTGTCTTCCAGCAAGTAATTTTTCTATGGTACTGAGCAAGGAGGGAAGGCAACAATAGTAATTTGGGAGAAGATGAATGTTTGCAAAGAAAGAGTGAATTGTAATCAATAGAACAAACAAATGAAACTCAAGCTCCATGAAAAAATATAAACATTTAAAATGATAACGTGTAGTTTATTGGCTAATACTAGTTAAGTATTATTCATAGAAAAATTTCTTCCTTTTATAATAATCTCATATTTATATTATAAAAATAATTATTTGAACGTTAATCAAGTAATTTGTTTTGTTCCATCTCTACCATCCATAATTTTACCTTTGCTTCAATGCGTAACCTTCTTCCATCAACAATGAATGGTTTCTTGGTAAATTCATCATATGTGTACTGCCATTCACATGTTAACTGTCCAAATGTACCTCTTGTCACAAACAATATGCCACTGTATACGAACATAGGACAAATAATTAAAACAAATACAATCATAAAATAATTTTTTTTGGAGAAAAATGTTTAAGCTTCAATGTCATAAAATATTTTTTTTTGGAGAAAAATGTTTAAGCCTTCAATGTCATATAACATCCAGTTTAAAATTATCTCAATTTCAGTCTTTTTTTTTAATCTTAGCATTTTCCCACAAGTATAGGGTCCACTTTTATTTGGCTCAACCAAAAAAAATGATAAAAAATGAAGCCTGGTAGCAATTAAAATTGCTACACATACTTCATCTTTAACTTTCAGTTCTATCCACTGTGTTTAATTCCAAATTCACTTTCATGTTTAGAAAATAATTTTGTCTATCCCAAAATTATTTTTACTCTAATTTAAAGTAAATTGAGCACTAATTACATACAGATGTTCTTAACAACTGTAATTTTAATAGCTGGAAATCTGTTATTCCTTTCATCACTTCTCTCCCCTATCTTCTCCCATCTTTGGCATAGAAGCCCAGAAGACAAGAACTATCTTTCTACTCACATTTCTAAGTTGTTCTGGGAACCATTTTGATTAAACATAAATCCTTTTGGTTTAGAATAAGAAAGTAATACTGGAGGAATCTTACCTTTTTGTAACCATTAATAAATCTGTATTATTAACCATTGCATGTGTAAAGTATCGTAGTTTTGCAAATCTTCCATTTTCAATATTCTAAAAGAAAAAAAAAGTTGTAGAGTTCCCTAGAATATAGCATCTTAATTTTGAGGAAAAGATTTATATTGCATCAGATAATATTAAAACTTTATACAAATATGGATGAACTTCATACTTTTAGTACTTTGAATATCTATTATGAGCAAGCAGCTCTCTTTGTTAACTTTATCCTGCCTCTCCCTACCTCCTGTCCATCAAATCACATGCCACATAATTATTAGTTCTTCTGAACTATCCTATGCAAAATGGCATTGTTTCAAAAATAATGAATGGACAACATCTTGAGACTATTGGAAGACTTAAAAGCTGTATTTTTCAGGTTATATGAATTTTAAACCATAAAGGTATCTTGAATTAACCCAGCATTATTCAAAATGAAAAAAACAGATTTCATTTTTCTTTTGGGTAGGCTCTCATACCAAAGGAAACAAAAGGAAACTAAATGTAAGAATCCTATGCTTTCATACCTGTTTCCAAAAGTACATGTTTAAATTCACTAAACAGTGAGCTGTATGTAGGCTGAATAACTTCTTAAGTTAAGGTAATTTGCTCATTATATTCAGGAATAATAACAACAACAAACACCCTCTCTGTCTCCCATTAGTTCTACATACAAAATTAT
Source organism: Laticauda colubrina (assembly GCA_015471245.1). Classification (NCBI taxonomy): domain Eukaryota; kingdom Metazoa; phylum Chordata; class Lepidosauria; order Squamata; family Elapidae; genus Laticauda; species Laticauda colubrina. The sequence goes on along the minus strand of BLBF01000004.1, from coordinate 53,410,431 downwards.
TATTTGTATCAATGAATCATTATCCATCCCTCAAGTCACACAGTATCCTGAGCTTAAAGATATATACATTGTATAAAAATTTAATTACAGCAATGTATTCACAGCAGTTGAATCATACAAAAAATGGTAATGAATAGTGAAAGGCATATGGCATGGTGAAAACATCAACATAAGGGCTGCATGCACAAGCCTAGCAAAAGAATTCAGGAAGCAGCAATGAAAAGAGCTGATTTAATGTTACTGCTCGTGAGCTTCCAAATAGATCTTGTAGGTTTATCTTGAGATCTAGATAGATTTGTAGTATAGTCAGAATGCCTGGCCCCAAACCATTTAGGAATTTAAAGCACTAAGACATAGTTCTGAAAAGTCCCTGCAATAGTAAACCTAATACAAAGTAGGTAATGTCCTGGCCCTAAGATAAAACAAGGAGTTGTATTCTTCATAAGTCAAAGCTTCTGAATCATCAAAAGATCTGTATGTATGAATACAATAATCTTATCTAAATATAGCCAGATCATCTATGACTTTAGGAAACATCCTTTCTCTGGATATGATTAAAGCTGTGCCATCAATCTGATCAGATCAAAGCGCTTGCTATCTACACAATTTGATTAACTAAAGTTATAAATATAAAAATATCCCCAAATATGAATGAGATATTTGGGGTAGGGAAGAGGAGTATATATCTGGAATCAGTGATACATCTATCTAGATCAGATTTTTCCCAGCCTTTTACTAGAACTATTTCAATGTTCCACATATTGCATTTATATAATACACTTAATGAATTGCTTCAAATCCTAACATATCTTCTTAAATGTTATTACTCCTATTTTTTTTTACATGGGCTAAACAACAGTGGAGGACTATTGTTGTGGTCCACCGACAACCTGCGGAGATAGCAGAATCGGACAGTGGGGAAGAACATGGGCCAGTCCAGGGAGGACTCAGACAATGGTCCTGAGTCCGATACAGAGATGGCGCCAGGGCCATCTGGGACTTATGTGCTGACTCCAGAGCCCCCAGAATCTGACAGCAGTGAAGCAGAGGAACAAGGGGAGCCTGTTGTTAGTGCGCATGTGCTCAGAGCTGCCAGAAGGCAAGAGCAGCTAAGACAAAAGGAGCGACTCAGGAGTAAGGCTTGAAGGTGATTGCCCCTCCCATAAGATATAAAGGAAGTGCACAGGGACAGGAACCTTTGCAGGAAGCAACATCATTCACTCTGTTTGGATTAAACCTTTGTGTGGACTTTGTATGTTTGACTTTTTACAGTTAATTTGGCACTTTAATTGTTGGCAGCAATTCAAAGGAGATAAAGGTGGGTGCTTATCTCAAGAAACTGTTTAGGACTCATTACAGACTAGGAATGAACATAATTCCCAGCATTGAAATAAAACGGGAGTTGTTTGGACTAGGTGTGTGCTTAATTATGATCTCAGGAAGCATTGGTCTGAACAACTATAATGACCATCTTCCATCTCACATCCAATATTTTTTAAAGTGCAATCATCTCCAATTACATATTATTTTTTTAAAATGTACTTCTAAAAATGTACACATAGCAGGATGATAGGTTTTAATTAAAATCATTTAATATGATTTTAATATATTAAGAAAAATGTCCAGGTAAAATAATTGGATGTATCAATATAATTATTACAAGTTGAACTCAACTCAAGGAGATTTCCCTCAAAATTCATATTACAATTTTTTTGGAAATGTATATGCTGCTTTCCTCAAAGACGTGTATTTTTACTGCCAGAAAAACAGAGAGACAGACTCTTGTAAGATTTTCTGCATGACGGACTAAAATCATCAGAACTGCTTTTGATACTTTTTGATATAGCTTCATCTTTGTTCTGCAAATTTTGCAGCTAACCTTTTTTCAGGTATATGCTCTCTTTTATATTTTCAAACTGTGTTAAATGAATTGGAACTGTATACTTAATATGGCAAATAGCTGCTGTTCCATCAAACAATTGACAGGAGCTCTACAAAGACACTAAACATAGCAGAGCCCTCACCTGAGGAGCCTTGGTTATTATTTTTATAAATAAAGATCTGTTTTAGCGAACCCACTCACTCACCTTTTCCCTGTTTGGCATTGAATGTATTGTAATTTATTGATTTATCTACAAATACACATATGCATCTAATGTAACATAAATAAGTTCAGAAATTATCTACCAGTCTGATATTACATATATTCAATGTCCCCTTTGAAAATGAAAATCCAACTGAAAAATTCCACTGTAGTGCTGGTTGCCTGTAAAATAAAAGAAACACTTGTCCTATAAAATAAAATAAATGTCCTGTTTTATGGGATAACACATTTTCCCTGAATGAAACCATTTATCAATAAACAGTTATATTAGCTGTAAAAGGGATCCTGTAAAGTTACCTGCTATGGCAGATCTCCAAATACTGTACACGCAAGCATCTGAAGTTAGCTGTTAGGACAATCAGATCACCAGACGGTTTGCAACTTTGGTTTTGCAACTTTGGGTTTGCTCCTTAATACGCATATACGGTAACTATAGATTTTCTTACAATTGCAGTATATCCTTAAAAGTCAGGGAACTGTCTTTTTCTTATCATATTTTACTGTTAAATTTCTATCTTGCATCAGAGCAGCTTTTTCTAAATTCTTAATCTTTTGAAACTCTATATGAATAGATAATAACATCAAGACTTAAAGGAAATATTATCACTTTGGCCCATCTGCGTGACCTCTCTCTTTGGATTGAATTGTTACACCAATTGGAAGAACTAAAAAGAAAAGTGGAAATCAATACTTCTTTCTCTTAGTTTTGGCAAAGCTACTATTATCAAATCAGGATTGTACAAATAGTACAGTAAAAATGTATAGTCTGGAAGCTCCCTCAGCTATATCCTTAGACACTATCAAAAAATAGACCACGGCCCGGTCTAAAGCATAACAATATTGTGCAATCCCTAAGGGTAAGGGGAAATGTTATGAATATTATAAATTTTGTGCTTTAGAGAATCCCATTCTCTGCATGGTTCCATCTCTACTGCTTTTAAAAATATTAAGACCTCGGAGATATATAAACACATCCACTTTGTTTTAAAGGAAAATGACTATCCAATATGCAAAATAGTTAATTTTTGGATTTCAAAGATATAGTTCAACTTAAAAGACACCAAAGGTAGCAGATCCCTTAGCTGTGGAGTCTTGGTGTTCTCTGAGCGTTGTTGTTTGCTTAGAGACATTCTGACTAGGTAACATCAGTGCTCGTGAGTGTGGGCTTGCTCCCTGTTTATATATAGTAGCTTACCCTGCTGATGTTGATGTGTGTATAGTTTTCTCCTTAGCAGTTCCTTGATTAGAAAATTGTTTTCTTAAGAATTGGTCTTCTTAAGTAAACCAAAAGACCCAGTAGTGCAAGAAGAAAACTCAAGGTTCATCTACATAACACAGTATGAAGACTACAACAGTGACTATATACTGTAGGACAGGCAGGCAGAAGAGTGCTGAAAACTCCTGAAACTCACAACACAGAGACAGACTTAACCATAGTTGCAATTGGAAAACTGATCATTCAAGAACAAGCTAAATCTAAACACACTAGAAATTCCTGGAAGCTTGACATTCCGAAAAATCAGCCACCAATAGACACATAGAGATAAGCCACATTTACATACCAGTCAAAGAGAATAAAACAGTAAGAAGGGAACAAAAGGACAAAACCACATCCTCTGCAGCAGCAAATACCAAGATAAGCAGGGATTAACACCAGACAAGCAAGCAAGCAAACAGAAAACAATACTCTATTCAACTAACTACCAAAAGGAATAACACCCCCCCACAAAAAAAAAAATCACTGGCAGGGAAAGCTACTATAGGTAATTGTCAGGTTATGACATGTCACTTAGCTACCTTAAGGCCTGCACAAGATCCAGGGCAAAAGGCTTTGCAAAAGGAGAGGACTTCCCTCTGCAAAGCCTTTTGCCGCAGATCTAGTACAGGATTGTTCACAGAGAACAGAGACCTAAAATACTGTAGTGCGAGATCACGCAAGATAAGTTACGCGAGATCTTGTGTTACTGATCTTGCATGTTTTTGAAAGCTTTTTGTGGTGATCTGGAATGGTGCAAAAAGTGCTTGACTGGGGACTGGAATGGCGTAAAAAGCATTTGCAAGCTGATAGGAGGCTTGAAACAATGTTATTTTACTACCCGAAAATCTTGGCAGCTTGCAAATGCTTTTTGCACTGAGACTAAAAGGAAACCGCGGCAGAGAGGATGGATAAGAGCCAGCTCACTAGATCTTCACAAGGTAAGTGGGCTGGCATGACAGGATGGGGGAAGGGAGCAATTGTGGGGACTCCAGGGGAGGGAGTATGAGTATCTTGGTCAGCAGAGGCCTTGGGTGGTCTAAAGCAGGTGGCCTGCTCCATCGCTACCCACCCATGGTCTTCCTCACTTTGAGATATCTCATGTGTACTTAACAACCTGTGCAGTTGATGAGTGTGAGCAAAAACAATGACTGATCCAGTTTGTTTGATATAAATCACTCCAACAAATCTTTGGGTTACAAATATAATTGGTAGGCTCCATTACATTTGTAACTCGAGGACTACCAGTATATAAACAGAAAAACGCAAAACACACACACTAGCAATGATACTGTTATCTAATCAGATAATGAAATGTTTTCAAGGAAACAATCAAGCTCAGAGAGTGCCAAAGACTCCATAGTTCAACCCTGATATATGTTATCCATACATTGTTTTTATTGGAATGAGTACAAGTAAAATTCTCCATTATATTGTTCCAACTTCTTATTTTCATCCTGTTCATGGCAAGAAAGTTTTAAACACTACATTGCATTGTATTAATCCCACAATACTGGAAAACTCCAACCATTAATGGATATGAATGGTAAGCTGCCCAGAATCATTGATTGAGATGGGCCGCTATAGAAATTGAATGAATGAATAATTCAGTTAAAATTTGTGACCCAGTCATTTCCGAAGTTACCTAACATGTATAATCAGAAACCAAATCTAATTGATGTAAAGGTTTGAGGAATAATAAATATGTTGTGCTCTTTTTGGATTTCTACTTTTCTAATTCATAGAATCAGAATTCCTCCCCCCCAAACAATTTCTACTCATATAGCTGATCTTAAGAAAATATTTATTTATTATCTCATTCAGAAGGATAAATGACTCTTGGATAATGAAGTCATAGAATAAGAGAAGGCACCTACCCTACTTTTATTTATGAAGCTTATGAATTCATCAAAAATCATATTTTATTTGTCCATATATCTAAAGTGAGATACAACTATCCATTATATGGTTGGACTTAGATTTGTCGTCGTCACAAAATAGAGATAAAGCACTGCTACATAAAGTTGCCACTTCTTTTCTTAGTGCTAAGTTTCTGAAAAAAATAAAATTTATATGGACTAACAAAAGATTCAGGTTAGGTTTGAGAAAAAAAATGCACTTCTTTTCTTTTCTTTCTTTTTTTCTTTCTTTCTTTCTTTCTTTTTAAAAAAACTCTATAAGTAGTAGGTCCATAGATCTGTTTTTATTTATCAATAAACCCAATATTTCAACAGAAAAATATAGGCCATTTGGCTTGCGAAACTGAAAAATTATTCCAGATCAGTAAGTATATTACAAATACGATTGTTGGAAACATTTTGGCTGTATTTTTGAAGATCCTATCTCAGAAATAATCCATTGCAAATCCAAGTTCGTTTCCTGTTTTCTGATTAAAAAATAAGCTCATGGTTATGTCTTTTAAAGCTATAATTTTCTAAGAAAATTGCATTTTAATAGCATTGTAATTGTAATGTAAATGAGGACCCAGAGTGTTGGGAGCAACATGTTGAAATTGTAAATTGCCCAGAGAGTGCTGTAAAGCACTAAGGAGCAGTATACAAGTCTAAGTGCTGTGCTATTGTAATTACTAATATATATATACATATAAAAGAAACTGTCTAATAAACCACTGAATTTAAACCTATTATATAATTCCAAGATGGCCCTTGGATCATCACTATCAGATGAAACAGAAATAGCCATATATAAACTTCTACATATACTTTTTAAAGAAAACAACAGTAAGGAAAAAAACCACCAATTTAGGTCTTTTATACTTTAGCTACCAAGATCAAGTTTAGAATGTAGTGGATTTCTTACTCGAGATCGGGAGTGTCAAATTCAAGGCCCATGGGCCTGGAAATATCAAGGGACTGGCCTGTGGTGCCTCTGGCAGCTAAAACAGGCCACATGCAGCCCCCTGCGCCTCATTTGTACCCTCCATGGCCTCCTGCAGCACTCTGCTGACTGAAACCGGGCTGAAAAATGGGCCCAAAATTGGGCCGAAAAATGATCCACGCGGACTGTTTTTGGCTGACAGAGTGTTGCAGGAGGCCATGGAGGGTGACAATGAGGTGCAGGGGGGCTGTGTGTGGGCCTCCTACATTCCGTTTTGGCCAGCATGGTGCTGCAGGAGGCATCTTTCCAACCCCCTGCTGCCACCCTCCCTTGCCGCTGGCCCACAGAAGAGAACCAATGATAATCTGGCCCTCAAAGAAGTCCAGTTTTACACCCCTGCTTTAGATTCATTTAGAAACAGATCACAGAATAGATCCTATGTAGAATTATTAAAATAATCTTTGAATATTCTTAATTTTCTCCTGTAGGCAAGAAGCAAATCTGCAAATGGAAAATTGACTCATTGGTAATATAGTTTTTACTGATTGGCCATCCAAATATTTCAAATTTGTATTATTTCTGCATATACTTACATTCAGGCCATTATTAAGAGTTCATTTTAATCAGAGAAATAAAAGACTTCTATTCGCTCTACTTTTAATAAGATAAATTTAAAATAAATGAAAATATAAAAACAAAAATAGGTTAAACTAAATCTCTAAGGATGACAGCATGTAAGACATAAAGGTATCTTTATAAATAAATCAATTTTGATAGATTAAACTATTCCATTAAAAATTTAGAAGGGAGAGAAGTAAGGCTAAGTAAAATGGTGTGAAAATTTGAACAGAAGAAATCAATCTTTTCTTATATAGACTTATTTATTGTTATTACAGAATAAAGACAATATACCTAAAAAGAATATAAGACAATATTAACATCCACAATGTATGTGAGAACACAAGACACTGTATTCATATATAAAAGAAATTTTTCTAAAAAACGTACAAATGATTTAAAGCATCAAATTAAAATAAAGGAATAGAAAATACAGTACTTTAACAAAGACTACATAATCTTCTGACATTATTTTCAATTAAGTAATTATCACAAGATTATGGCCAATGTCAAACAATATTTCAATATGACAACTGAAATATAGACAAGTTAAATAACAAATACTTTTAATTTATGTTGCTGATTAGAATATATTTTAAAATTTACATGTAAAACACAATTAAATAACAATTATTATATTATTTTCTCTGGCAGTCTCATAAAAGAAATGTAACATTCAGCTGTTGCAATTCAATAAATAAGGCATACATTATTATCCTAACTGTTATCATCAACATCATTAAACATCATCATCATCATCGCTACCACTAATATGGCACAAAGTCCATTTCCTGTAGGCCTGTCTTTTCTGTAAGCATGAGTAAGAGAAGAAAGAAGCAGAAGAGTTAGTTGATGCTAGTCAATTTGGGTTGAAACTTTAAATGCAAGAGAATGAAAGAATAAAATTAAAGATGAGATGTAGCTTTTGAATTATAGCATGCAGAAGAAAAACACTAATCAATGGAGTATGTTAATCCTATATTTCAACCTCTTATTCAACCAACTATTTAAAGATGTCCTAAGATTTTTTTGAATTTAAAAAGCACAAGCTAAATTGGCTCATGGCTATGTAAGGTAAAATAATTTACAATTTGTATATCAGTGAACTTATAAATTTTATAACTAAATCATAAAACCGAAAACCTTGAAAAAGATAACTTGTGATCCAAACAGCTTTGCTCTTGTTTTCAATAGATTTCCTTCTTTCCTTGGAATGTAATGTAATTCCCTGGAGGCATACCAGATTTATGGATCATGGTACCAACTACTCAGAGCTAAAATTAAAATTTGTAAATCAATTGGAACATACTATAATTGCAATTCATGAATACTTTCTGACTGACTGTATACTAATATTTCTAGCCGAATTTGTACAGATTTAGACAGCAGGATGTGAAATGAGTGATTATGTTATCTTGCTGAACTAGATACGAGGAAAAGTAGAGTAATTGCTTGGCAGACAGTCAAGGTGTTTTTATTTTTATTGTTACTGATATGAGGCTAGAACTTCAAAGCTTCAGCTTAGTTCAAATTTCTACAATTTTTGGAAGAATCTACTCAATCTAGTTATTAGGCTATTTAAAAGTTATACTTACTGTTCTAACTTATACAAAATTTAAGAAGTAAACAGTTACTATACTCATGTTATTGACATATTTCTTTCCTCACTCTGAAGACAACTTCAACAGGAAAAACAAATTAAATTTCCATAAAATATTGAAAATAACTGACAAGATTCATTTAATATGTTATAGTATATATTCCTCATTTTTTCCTGAATTTTATAAGCAATAATTACTATTCCAAAGTACAAAAGGTACTATGACTACCTTTTGTAACATTTCTTACAAATCTTAAAATAAAAAAAGTGGAACAAGAACATTTGGTTAAATGCATTAAGTTTATTTTAAAAATTATCTATCAATGTTTCTTGTTTTGCAAAAAGCCACTATTTTAAACTTAAAGCTTGGGGGGGGGGGGATTCTAATAACAGTTTTTCATTTTAACCATCACCAGAAAATATTTTATTTATAGTCCTGCATATATACATTCTTTACAATCATTTGTCCTAGGCACGGTGTACTGTCTTTTAGATAAATTATTGCTAGTTTGGTTATTGTTGTATTTTTTATTTATCACCAATAGAAATGGAATATATAAAATCATTTCATTAAAAACAGATTTCTAAATCAGTTCTTTTGAAAACAGAAAATATAAGAAAAATAAATTTATATAGCTAAATTTAGCATTTGAAAAATTCCTCTAAGTTACTAAAAATGTAAAACTCTCTAGATTAAAAATTCTATTTAAAAATATGTAAAATAAAAAAAAAGTCATAATAAAACTTTAATTTTGTTCAAAATAAGATTTTAGATGTTCAGCTACATATTGAAATTATTAACCATTTCAACTCAATTTCTAAATGTGCAGATATATTTTCTTATATTAGATTTAATATATTAACTTAAAAATAAATATTCTATATAGATTGAATTAAAATAGTAAAGATTACAGTTCATTTAGTAAAAAAAGAATATGTCTCAATGTTCCAAACAAATGGCTCCATGCATGTGGAAAGGGAGTTAGCAGGAAGGAAAATATCCAGGCCAGGAAGAAAATTATGTATAAGGGGGTTTAATAGTTTCCTGACTGCAAAAGATCAGATGTATTTTCACACAATAAATCTGTGTTGGCTATTGTTTTTGAAAAAAATGAATATAGATTTTAAATGCTTGTATCTAAAGAGCCACGTCCTTCCAAGGTGGGTAAAATGAGGCGCCAAATTGTTGGCGACAATATGCTGACTCTGTAAACCACTTAGAAAGGACTTTAAAAGCACTGTAAAGCGGTATGTAAATCTAAGTGCCAGTGCTAAAGGAAATCTTTTCACTACTGGAACCAAGTGGCACATTATCATATTCTTATAATTATCATTCAAAATGTGATTCAAATTTATGGTAAGTTAAAAAAATGTGCAGTGTTAATCACTCTACTTCTATAAAGATAAAAATATATTCAAATAAATAATGTATAATCTGTTATATTAAATATGTTATATTTTTGGTTGTTTACTCTCTTCACCTGTAACATTTGACTTCCAGCACCATCTCTTAATCTGTAAGGTCTAATGACTCCATCGTCCCCAAAGAAGCGTGGAGGACGCAGGCTTATGACATCTTCAGAAGCATTTGTAGCTCTGAAATTACAAGTTTAATGGTTATGCACTTAGAGATAATATTGGCATACCTATTTAACTCAAGCTGTAAGATTACATAAAGACTCCCCCCCATATATTTATCTGAACAGTACTATTTAATAAATATGTTATAATTGTACACTGATATGCAGATGCAGCAACTTTAACAAAACAGCTACTGTGTCCAGTAAATTTCATGATATAAATTTCATGGTGGGTTGCTTTAAAAATGAAAAATTTTAAGCCACAGGTTTGCTCTTTGTTTTGTCTTTGGATGGCCAATGCAGCACCCCCATGTAATAAAATTTTTTACAACTATGGGGGCACTGCAGTTCTGTCACACCTGCATATCTTTCCCATCTTTAGGACATCCAGCACAGCGACACTTGGTCCAACCTCACTTTCAACCCTAACATTGCCACTGCCATTGAGAAATATCACCATGCAGATATGAACCTTGAGGAATGTGGCGATTGCTTCATTACTCAGGGCTCTACAAGATTTACTGCATATTGCTTACATTCAGGCATTTTTCTCCTGCTGTTGAGAGACCCATATAGCTCATACAAGACAGCTGCTTGTTGAACCAGACTTTCTTTTCTGAAGCCGCCAATCTTGCAGGTCTTCAGTCAGCTTCTATAGGCCTGTGAAATTGGAGCCAGTTCTTCCAGACCTCCGGAAGGCTTCCGAAGGCCTGCAAGCTTTGGGAAAGAAAGTCTGGTGCAACTGGACAGGCAACAAGGGCATCTCAACATGATGACCCTTGTGTCATTGTTTCGAAGGAATTTCCTTACCAGACCCCTTGATGCCTTCAACAATGACAGAATTTCTAATTGTATTTCCTTCAATGGAAAAGTTGAGATACATTTAGATATGCATTTACTTTGAAAAATGTTTTATGATATTTTGTATTGTATGATGAACTACTTAATAATAATTTTAAGTCATAAAATGTTTCATAAAAATTGCCAAATGTCAATTCCATGGGAATCATGGATTCTAGATTTTGGAAACATTCTGTAGTTTAGCCGATTTGAGGCATCTTTGTTCAAAAAGATAGTTCTTGACTTATGACTAAAATTGGGACAGGATTTTTTTATCATAAATTATTACTATTTTAAGTCAAATTGAACCAACTTTTACAACAATTTTACAGCAGTCATAAAGAAAAATCAATCTTCCCCAATGGGAGCTGTTTGCCAAAAATGGGGGAGGGGGGAGAAAGAGAAACAAATTGCAAGCATGTGACTGCAACATGCTGCAAATGGTCGTAAAATGAAACACTATTTTACACATTGCCCAAATTGCAATCAAGTCATGGTGGGTGTTGTATGATGATTTTAAGTGTAAGTACAGATCATAAGTCACTTTTCCCAAGGTGCTGTAACTTTGAACCATCCTTAAATGAGCTATCGTAAGTTGAAGATTACCTCTTGTTTCACTATCATGCACTGCTTTGCCCAGGTAAAGATTACGAAAACAAGACTTTTAGGAGTGTATAGATGAGAATTATTTGCATTTCAGATACTGAAAATATTTGAAGATAATTGACAAATTTATAGAGAAACAATTAGATTTTATTTTAGTCTTGCCTTTTAATTCCTTGAAAAGTGCTGCTAGCCATATCTATTATTCCTCCAGTAGGTCTTGCCACTGCTCCTACTAATCCTTTTCCAACTCCTTTGAAGAAACCTGCTGCTCCTTCCTTTTGGGCTCCTTGAAGAAAAAACAACACCATTTAACGGAAGCATTAAATAAAAATCCATATACAAATTTATCAAAAGTTATATTCAAAGTTATTGTACCAATTTTTATTGGAAAAAAAATGAAAGAACATTAATAAAATTTTCCTTCCCACATGGCTTTCAAAAGCCAAATCAGATTGAGAGCAAAACATTTGAGTTTCTGACTACAGCCTTCTAAAAGAGGAAATAGGAGAAATAGCTACACAGTAGCAACAGAAGACATAATAAACATGATAAAATGTGAGTAGTTTTTCCTATTAATGAAGACAACCATTAGATGAAAAAATAATTCCCCTGCAGGCTGCCCATATCCAGTCAACAGCAAAGTTGTTACAAATGAATCCTGATTAAAAAATTGATAATTTGCAGTATTATCTTTCATAGGAGAGAAATTTCATATGTTATTAACTTCTATAATATGAAACACTGAATAATTTTTTTCATTTTATGAACAGTAACTTACCTCTTATTGGCTTAGTTACTATTCCTGTTATACCACTGACAAAACCCTGTGAACAGAGATAAATATTTCATTTTCCATCTGAAATGGAATGCATATTTTAAATATTTTCTATGTTAAAATTTATAAATAAATTTTATAAATACTAGGCAAAGTATTGAATCATAAACAGTAGTTAATTTATATTTCCTGTATCTATATAAGTTGTCAATCTAAATCACAATCCACTTTACCATTAAAAAATTTAAATAAAAGGAGACAGTAAGATATGAATGAATGCCCCAGCTCTTAGTTTGGTTTAGTTTACTTTATTGTCATTGTACCTCGTACAATGAAATCAAGCATCATCTTCAGTGCATATCATGACCATGAAAATTAACACAAACATACCCCCTTCACACTCCACACACTGAACCGAAAACCCCTGACACCGCACCAACATTGCACTATTATAGTAGAATCTATTAATCTTACAATATACTACTCTTGAAGCCATTCCAAATATTCAAATATATATTTCTTACAGATACTAAGCCTTTTCCTCCACGAGTAAAGCCCTCCTTCAGGCCAGCAGGTTGCTTATTCATTGCTTCTCGTCGTTTCTGCTGATAATCTTCATCAAAAGTTATTGCTGCTACTCCTTTAGCCATAGCACCAGTTATTCTTGAAGCAGCTCCAGCTAGTCCACCTATTACGGTATTACAAAAGATAATTTTTATTAAAATTAGAAAATTTAAATATAGTAAAAGCATAATATATATTGTGAATATATGGCATTTCTGATTCTATGTTAAAAATAATACTTACCAACAGCGCCACCGACTAAAGCTTTCAATCCTAGTGCCATTCCTTCTACAAATTCTTCTGGACCCTGGATAGCTCCCTAAGAAAAGAACAAAAATATGAAAAAACAATTACTATTTTACTATCAGTGATAAATTCTCCAATGAAAAAAAATGAAGTAAATATAAGCAAGCAAACAAAGTATAAAGTCTATCTGATACTCCCTATAAGTAATGCAGGAAGTAAAATAGGAAAGGTAAAGCCTTGGATAATGACATCTAAAGCTATTTATGGCTAAGCTAAGTTGTTGATTCTTACTGAAACTGATAAGCAAAGGTTAGAACTACCTTTGTTCTCTTCTACTGTGATTGAAGAATTTCAAAACTTGCTATCATTCCACATTTCTACAAAATTTTGTGTAAAGTGAATACAACATTTTCATAGCCAACATTTACAAATACAGCCAGTCTTTGTATAGATAATAAACGTACCTGATACGGCTCATAAAAAAATGCTTCAACTCCTTCAGATAAATCTCTTATGAATCCAAATGGATTTCCCAAAACATCCAGACCAAGAACAAGAACATACATTTGTTTAATTGCCTGAAATAAAAATCAGATTTTATGGAAAAAAAAGTTTTTAACAGTGATTTGGAACAATGTTTTTCTGCAAGTATGTTGATGCAACAATTGTTTTAAATGCATGAAATCTAAGCTAAAAATGCCTCTCTGGATTTCCATTTGTAGAAGGGAAATTGGTGTTGTGGAGAAACAGAAATGGCTAATTTCCAGCCTGTGCAGAAGATGGATATTATACACTAAAAAAATCAATTTTCTTTCTGATCAAATATTTCCTGTCTACTTTCCTCTGTCCCAGCACTGCTGTCATTACAGATAGTCCTCAATTTATGACTTTAATTGAGCCCAGAATTACAGTTGTAAATCACTATGGATATACACTGAGACAAAAACCAGAAGTAAATGCCAGAAAGCAGGCAAAACAATGCAAATCAATCACATGACTGCAAGATACTGCAAATGGCTACCAAGTGCTCAAAATGCAGTCATATAACTGCAGGGTGTAGGCTTATGTGCAATAATCATAACTATGAAAACAGGTGGTAAGTAGCTCTGGGGAGGCCCCTGTAACTTCAAGTAACTAATCCATAAGTTGAGGACTATCTGTATCGTTCAGAAATCCAGGGTGTTGTATTGCTGTGAATGGGTAATTTTGGGCTTCCTAAAAATGCAAAAGCAAATGAAGATATTTAAAATTTTTATAGATATTTTAATGGTAATTTTTCTGTTTCTGAAAAGTAAAAAATATTCTGTCAATGTGTACAAATAAAAAATTATTCCTGTTATATGCATACTTGAAACGCAGACTAGAGGCAAGATATAGAAAATTCTGTACAGAATTTGGTACAATTTTGGCGAGTTTGGGTTTTATCTTGCAACTGATATTCCAGAGAGATGTCATGAAATAGGGTGGATGGAGGGATGGGCAGAAAAGACTGTGGAATCCTTGACTGCCAGGGTTGGAATTTCATGGCTTTTAAGTAAGGTGCTATAGGTCAAGGAAAGGCGGCAGCCTACCAAGTTCTACTTCTAAAATAATAAAATGATTTTTCCTTGGAACTGTGTCACTCTGGTGAAAGTGACTTATCCCTTCCTGACACTAAAGCAAAATTCTCATTATAGAACTAACGTGGAAAGAATCTTCATAGAAATTTGGACAGAAGAAAATTGCATTTTGAAAAAGTTTAGAAGCACAGAATTCCTCTCTGAAAGGAAATGTTTTTCACTAAAGCAACAAAATATTAAATTAATAAACTGATGCTGAATTGAATTCTGTATGATTTGTATTCCTACAATAAGATGTATTGGAAGGAAGATGTAACAACGGAAGTAGCAAAATTGGTTCTTATGGGAATTTTTTCTGATTACAAAGAAAGCTACACAAGATCATATTATCTGGCAGTCAGATTATATATATATATATATAATGCTCTGAAAGCACTACAATGACATGGGATAATACCCGAAGGAAGCTGAACAGCACACATGTAAGTACCGGCGAAAATTTAAAAAAAACAACAATACACACACACACACAAACACACACACACTTATCACACACTAAAATTAAAAAAAACTGTATGACAATCTAACTTTTGCCCTCCTCCCCCTCAATATGAACAGAAACAGAATTAAAAACAGAGGTGGTTCTGACCAGTTCTGGAGAACTGGTAGTGGAAATTTTGAGTAATTCGGAGAACCGGCAAATACCACCTCGACTGGAGATTTTACAGTATCCTTCCCCTGCCATGTCCATCAAGCCTCACCCGTAGAATTGGTAGTAAAAAAATTGAATCCCACCACTGATTAAAAAGATATAGCCCTACTGAGGTATATTTTATAGTGGCCCTAAGTATTATTTAGTATTAAAACTACCTTGAGAACTGGGAACTAAATGAAATTGGCAAATAAATTCCAATAACACATATTTTATCAGAAGGGAAAGAGAAGTGCTATTTATTGACAAATGGTGGATTTTGAGGAATGTTGCCTTCTATTACCCCCTAGCGGTCTATTAAGGAACATGGCTTCATTTTGTATAATAATCTGCTATTTAGTCAAGAGAATCTGGAGCTTGCAAAATCCTGAACATGGAAGCAGAGGCATCCATAGCATGAAAGAAAGAAATTGTGAAATAAGCTTTGCATTGTTGTGACACAGGCTATAACTCTTTGTATATGTTCATGACCTTGCATATGTGTAAGAAAGAAGTGGAGCTTGCAGGAAAATGCTTGTCTTGTCATTGTGAACCTATATAAGCCTCTGCCTGGCTGTGTCAAAATAGAAGGCTCTTGTAAATAAAGCTGTGAGGCTGACTGATACTTTTGCTCTAAAACATGCTGCCAATTCCTGTTTTGGGCAGACCTTATGCTTTCATCTGTAATCTGATCATGCATACGTTTCTTAAATCTTAGAGCTCCTTCTTTAGTTTCAAGGGATGACTATTCTTTGAGCATCATTTTCCATTCTCAGCTCATAGCGATAGCCTTTCCAGCAACAATTCTAGCTTAGGTTATTCCAAATGATTTAGTGATTGTTGTGTAAAACTTCTCTCAATTTAACACACACACACACACACCAGAAATACTTATATGTTTTTCTTATTGTTATATTATTTTTATAGATAGTCCCTAACTTACAACCAGTCACACTGCAGTTTGAAGTTATAAGAAACTCAGGCAAAACTACTTATGACCTGTCCTTGAAGTTAATTGCTGTACCACCCCCATGGTCACATTATCACATTTCAGCCACTTGGCATCCTGTTTGGAATTTCTCTTCCAGGACATGGGGGCTCCTGGGGGGGGGAGGTTTGTGGAGTAATTAAAATCTTGGGGGTAAAGGCTTTTCTTCACCTCAGCACTATAGTCCTCTCCCTCTCCCTCCCTGCCCCCACCCTCTTTAGAAGAGAATGTGGAGAAAATAAACTAGCATTTTCCTCAGCTTTACTTCTGTTCAGAAACTTTGTGTTTGCTAAGTTTTCCAGCCAGAAAATTAGTGGACACAATGTTTTTGAATAGAAGAAAGGGTCTCTCTAAACTTTTTTGCCTTCAAAAATATCATTAAGATTGTTCTGAACAGTAAAAACAGTCTCTTTCTACTATTCAGAAAGATTTGCTAGTTTTCTTGCTAGAAAGTTAATAAACACAAAGTTTCTGTGACAATAAAAAGGCTTTTTATCCTTTCGAAACATTGCATTAGCTAGCATTTGGAGAGGGGATAGGAACCACACTCCTGGGCTGGAGAAAGGAAACTTAACTTCCTTTCTCCAGCCCAACCCAGCAGTTTCCTTTGGCACACTGAAGGAAATGGTAATTGGTGCACTGGGCTGGAGAAAGGAAACTTGAGACCCTAAAGATCCAAGTTTCATTTTTTTTTTTGGCTAGCATGGCAATTTTATTATACATACGAATGCAGGGGGAAGGCTTGTGGTGGGCTGCAGAAACAAAGCTTGGATCTTTAGGATAGGATCTTCATTTCTACAACCAGGACAGAAATTCTCTTCTGCTGTTTCGATGGACAGCTCCTTTGTTTTGTCCACTCAGTAACTCTGCAATTGCTTAACATTTACCACAGAAAAAATCAGAATTGCAGTCTTTAAGCAAGTATGGACACCTTGCTTAATGGCTGCAATACCTAAGACCAAAATTTCAGACTCAACTGAGATAAGTCAAGTGACACCTGCATTTTTGTAATTCTTTTTTTAAAAAAATTATTAAAAAAGGAAAGTAAAGAAACAAGGACAACCGGACCTTTGATAGATACATTTTTACTTCTGCCTAGTTCATCAGTGTAGCATTTCAGCTA
This sequence comes from Laticauda colubrina, assembly GCA_015471245.1. Classification (NCBI taxonomy): domain Eukaryota; kingdom Metazoa; phylum Chordata; class Lepidosauria; order Squamata; family Elapidae; genus Laticauda; species Laticauda colubrina. The sequence goes on along the minus strand of BLBF01000004.1, from coordinate 53,393,044 downwards.
TATGGAAAAAGTGCTCATATGGTTAATTCACATTGGCTTATACTAACCTGCTTTGAATAATGCATGATAACTGTCCACTGCAATTGTTGGGTAGTATAGAAGTTATAGTTCAGTTCAAAGAAAGCCAACCTGAAACAGGCAGATCACATGCATAAATGAAAAATAAAGTGTAAGCACTATTCTAAATAACACTATTGTAACAATGTAATCCACATACTTAAGAACAACATCTTGCACATCTGTAAGTGTGGCCCCAATGCTCTTTAACAAGAGGTTCAAGGATTGAACCGGAATCAGTTCTTTGTGTTTTTCATCTCTGTTGCTGTCTTCTCCACCAGTACTGAGTGAAAAGCTTAAATGCAACTGAAAGGAAAAATCAATAAAGGAATTGAAAGACTCTTAAAACTTTGAATAATATTTTAACTCTTGAAAGGTTTTTTGTTGTTTCTGTAAGAATTATTGATAATTTGTCAATAGTTATAGCCATATTGCCTTGCAAAATCATGCCAATGTTGCAGATAACCACCTATTTTGTTATGTCACCTGCTTTTACAGTTTTTTTTTAAATTGGAAAATCAAACTTTGCTATCATCTGCATTGTTCTGCAACACAGGTAGTTCTTGTTTAACAACTGCCTCATTTAGAAACTGTTTGCAGTTACGACTATGATGAAAAAGTAACTTTGCAACCAATCCTTGCATTTATTGCCTTCGTAGATCTGTAAAGCAAAGCTGCAGTAAGATTGTAAGAACAGTCACAATTTCCTTTAGTGATCATTTTGGGATCTCAATTGGATTACTAAACAAGGTCTACCTGTATAAACTTTTGGGATTGTGGCCGTCCTTTAAAAATGCAACTAAAGCTGCTGGCTTTTGGTTTGAGCTTCTTCGGCGACAGACCGAAACCTCGTCTCTGCGAGGCTTCAATCCGTGTTTGACGCTGGAGCATCCTGATCCGGCTGGTTTCGGGGCTAAGCCACCCTGTACAAGTGGTGAAGAGGGGGGAGACTGCCTGCAGCATTGAGGAGAGCCGCATCTCTCCTCCCCAGCTGGCCATTACTCCCTTTCCTGAAGGTGGTTGTAGTGGTCGTCAGAAATGGCCATCACAAAGAAGAACTCGACCGGGAAAGAATGTGCAGGAGGAAGATAAGAAGAGAAAGTTTTGGTTGACCGGGTCAAACAGTAAAAGCAATAAGGTACCCTGGAATTTAAATTTAATAACATTGTTCCCAAAGAAGATTTTGAAGCTGCAAAGGAGAGAGAGAAGGGAAAGAATTCATTTTTTTTTCTTCCCTTCCTTATATTGACAGCAAAGAGACTTAAGCAAGAAATTGAAAAAAATCCACTTTCACATTAATAGGCATCTAAGTTGAAAATAAAAGTCAAAGGGAAAATAAAGATTTCTGGATATTTAAAAGTTTTTAAAAAGCAGGAAAGGAGAATGAAAAAAGAATAAAAGGGCAGGATCTGGAAAAATGGAGGAGACTGCCTGGAACTAAGGAATGGAAGTATAACTAAAAGGAATTGACGGTGACATTTTAACAAGATTCTTCAAAGATACATTTTGATGGAAACTTGGTAACAAAATAATAGAACCCCAGGAAGAGAAAGTGGAAAAAAGAAGCAAGTAGTAACAGCCTTGAACTATTGGATTATTTGGTGATTTTTGGTTTTTGCAACTAGACTGACTGAAATTAACTGGGTGGTTGTTTAAAAGTTTTTAAAATGGTATCACTCTTAGAAGAACTGAAAATGGAACTTAAAAAATGGAAAGAAGATGCACAAGAAGGGAGAGTTTTTTTTGGCTTCGTATTTCAATTCTTAGAAATGAAGATCTGGAACTATGAGAAACAACAACAAACGCTTGCAGAACAAGAAGATTGGGACAAAGAGGAAGCCATCTTTAATGATTAAATAATTTTAAGTGGGGGGAAAAAAGAAAAGGGAGGAAAGAGAGTGAAAGATTTAAGACTAGAAAAAACAACCAAAAAGAAGAATAATTTGAAAGATAAGTATAATATTAGAAAGCAACAGAAGAGGGGATTACAGATGAGAGAGTTAGAAGTAGAGAGACGAGGGGGTAAAAAGGGGAGGTAGAAGAAGAGGGGGAAGAAGGCAAGGAAAAGAAGCTGTAAAAGACAGAAACAAGAAATGGAGAAATAGGGAAAAGATATAAGGATTGTAACCATAAGCTTGTTTTGAGATAATGGGTGAAAATTTAATTGCAAAAGGGATTCTGCAAAGGTACATAAGATAGCATTGTTATATAACAAACAGAAATAATTTTAGAAAATATGATTAAAATGATGGATAAAATATTTACTGTAAGGTAGTTGAATGTTTGGTAATAAATAAATGAATTAAAATGATTGAGAGAATTAAATGGGAACATTTTTAATTATTATTAACAATTTATAAAAATATGTGAGAAATATGGAAAAAAAAAGAATTAACAATGGAAAGTTTATAAGTGTTCCCAAGGAAGTATGATATTTAATTGAAAAAAATGTTAAAGATGTTAAGATTTTAATGAATATTAAGGATAGAATTGAATCAGAATGGGATGTGTGCTTTATTTACACACACACACACATATATATATGTTTTCTGAGGTTTTCGCGGGTATTTCTATGTGGATCTTTGGTTATTCGGGTTTTCTCCTGCGTAAAATTGGAAGTATATATACTTCCAATTTTACGTGGGAGATATATATATGTATATGTATGTTTTTTTAAGTTATCGCGGGTACTTACATGTGTGCTGTTCAGCTTCCTTCGGGTATTATCCCACGTCATTGTAGTTCTGTTAAAGTTGTAGCAACGTTTCAGCAGAATCTCATCTGCCATCATCAGGCTTCTGTATGGATATGGGTCTTACAGCTCCTGGTTTTTAAATTTGAGGCTGGTTCATTCTGATTGGCTGGGAGCCTGGACCTATTTCATTGGACTTGGAGTTTGATTGATTGGTGTTCCTGGTTTCTTCT
>BLBF01000004.1:53373188-53385062 GCA_015471245.1 Laticauda colubrina | reverse complement strand
AACGTTGCTACAACTTTAACAGAACTACAATGACGTGGGATAATACCTGAAGGAAGCTGAACAGCACACATGTATATGTATATATATATGTATATGTATATATAATGTGGTGTCTGTATGAAGAAGTGTGATAACCTGGGATCATGCTATTTTCAAAAAAGATGTTTTATTTATATTTTGTTTTTGTGAAAACCCAAATAAAATTTTCAAAAAAAAATGCAACTAAAGCTAATATACTTTTCCAATAAAACCCAACAACTCTTATTTGTTGGATGTAGCTTTCCTCAAATATTTTTGTAATTTTTTAATGTGAAAAATTATTGATGTTACTCAATTTTGTTACTACCTGTTGAATTAAGTATTCATTGTGGTAGGATGCATCATTCTGTTGCCAGTTTGTTTTTATATTTGGAACCTGTAGCTCTCAGTAAACTAGTCCTGCCGCTTTTCCCCCTAGAGTATTGGAGCTTAATAAAATGGCAGAATTTTCATAGAAATCTCCTGATAGATTTATGAGGACTATAAATACTGATAGGCATCCGTTCTTATTTAATACTCACTGCTAACTCTATTTAAACAAGCAAATGTTATATTAATGGCTACCTTAATTGGAGAGATATGAAAATATTCATATAAACTGATTTGTGATGTGTCAGTTGATACTGCATTCTTTAATTCTTCCTGTGTAGATTCGACATCCTTTTTAAAAAGTTCAACCTGTGAAAAATTTGACAAAAGGTAGTAAATCTTAAAACTTATAGCAGTCATGTCTGATATAACTTTATAGACATTACTGATATATTTTTTATATAGCAGTTCGTATGTAGTACATAATCAATAAAAAAATACTAGATTATGTAACAATTTGTTGTTGCATTATTTAAAAAATATCCCATAGGAATTCATACCTCTTGGTCTTTGGGAAGTTCATCAACAAGTGTAAAGAAATCGGACAGTGCATAAAGAAAACCAAGATCTAATCGGAGATCCATCTCTTGAATTAAAACTTTAAAATATCTATAAAAAGTTGAAAGCATTAAATAGTAGAAATATGTAACTATTAGCCGTGCAACTATTTCAACAACAAGAATGAAAGAAAATGCCTCAGTGAACAAATAACCAAACAATTCATATAACAATACTTTATGCATTTATATTAAACTTTTATAAAATTAATACAAAAAACACTAAGCACATTACTTCTAATACTTTTACTCTAATTATGTCTACTCAAAAGAAAAAAAAAAATCAGTGATAACAATACAATTTATTCCTAACTAAATAAAGTTTCCTATTCCAAAGGTAAAGGACTGCAGTGCAATGCTATACATATTCAGTCAGAAATGAATTCCAGTAATTTCAAGTGGAGAAAGTTACAATTGCACCCCCAAGTTAAGACTGTAAAAAGCATAAATACTTACTTTATGCGTGATATCTGAGAATGTCCTGCAGTTCTCATCACAATACTGACATCAGTAAATGGCTTGGGTTCTATAAAAATTCCAAACATACTTTCATGGAGGATATTATTTATTCTAATATATAAAAGGTAATATATATATAATATGACACCATTTACAATGATAAAATGATATCATTTGAGATCATTTGCAAAGGATGCAATGAATGAGTTGAATAAAGGAACCAAGTTATTACAACACACACACACAAACACACGCACACAAACACAGCATATGAGACCAAATGAAACCATTTACTAAAACGAGAAATAGACATTCATAAGCATTTCAAATTCTAAATCCTAGCAGATGTATGCTTATGATAATTTAGTGACATCAATGAATAATAATGTAAAGATTTCAATGACATTAGCTAAACTGTCTTAAATTAAAAGATTTGCAATCTGTAATTATATAGTTCCAAACTCATTGTACCTTTGTCAAGTGAAAGCAATCTGAACAAATCTGTTTGATAAAAATTCAAGTGATAGAAGCGTTCTCTTCAGATTACTTTCACACTTGGAAAGATAATCATTTTTTACTCTAAAAAAATTGGTTACTCTTATTTATTGAAAAGCACTTCATCCAAGTGAAAAAGTGCAAGTATTTTTGTAAAGTTATATATGTTCAGCTTCTAACAAATTTAAGATGAAATATATAAATGTATTAATAAGATATAGTGAATTTATCTTACTTTACTTTTTTGTATTGTGAAAGGGCTTTTTATTCATATATTTTAGTTTATTTTTCCTTAAAGTATTACAGATGCAAGAAAAGCATAATAATGTATTAAACTGTATTAACAAACCTGAATCCAATGAGATGGACTTGGGAGGTTTAATGGGATAGAACACAAAAGGAAATATGGCTCCAGGAATCTGATTTTGTATCTGATAGGAGCAATTATAAGACAATATACCACAGGTTAGAAAGTATTTTCACTTTATATAAATTGTTATGTTGTAGTTTACAATTATGCTAGCTTTATAGATTTGAAATGCAGAATTCCCCAAACAAAAGTCTTAATCTACAGAAGTTAGCAGCTAATAATCATGTCTTATTGGTTTGTCTATCAAAGCAAAGGTTTATTTTAAAATTTGAATTTTCATACATTATTTAAGTATAGCCTAATGCTGATATTTTAAAAACAAATAACATGAAATAGTGTTAAAACTATACATAAGATGATTGTCATTATCTGTTTTTCACCATGAATTGTGGGTAATCTGATGTACCTGTATTCTATAGATTTGAACTCTGAAAGAAGACTGATGTTCAGAGGTACTGTATTGTACTTTTAAAGCTGGCAAAAAGCTTCTTCTCACAGGAAATTCATATGGCTGCAATATTTTCATGTCATTACCAGTAGGAGTCAAACAGACCTGCTATAAGACAAAATCCAAATTGTAATTAATTTTTAAAATTAACCTTTCAAATCAAAGGACACAGCATAATTCAAATTAAGCATTTTTAAATTCCATATATTTCTGACATTCCATATCCTTCGCTTTTCAATTTTATGCAATTGTAATGACAATGTTTTAAACTTTATCCAAATATGTTAATCACTTTGTTTTAAAATTAACAATTATCCCTTCTCCAGGATTACTCAGAAATAACTCAAATTAAATTCAACTGAATATCATCTTTATTAGTGCTGAGAGAAAGCAGAAATCTAGATACTGGGGCATAAAGCAGGGGTCTGCAACCTTGGCAACTTTAAGATTTGTGGACTTCAACTCCCAGAGTTCTTCAGCTAGCAAAGCTGAGGAATTCTGGTTGAGGAATTCTGGGAGTTGAAGTCCACAAGTCTTAAAGTTGCCAAGGTTGCAGACCCCTGGCATAAAAAAATCCTGGCTACAATCCTGTCTCATTAATTCAAAATGTAGTTACTGAACTGAGCAGTGTTACTTCTCACACAATCTTGCCAAAAGAATGTCAGCAATATAAGGAGCAATTTACCATATTGATTTAAAGGAAAAGAAAACAGGTTAAGATAGAAATGAGAATGCTGAAGAGGTCAGTACCCACCTCCCCACACACATTTCTAAGACTGGCTGAAGAACAATGTTAATTGATATCAGAATCTCTATATCTGAAAACCCAAGTGATATATGATTAAAAGGTTTTCTCATACAGGGTTTAAATTCAGTCAAAATGCAGGTATCTGCATATCCTATATCTTTAAGAGACCAAAAAGATGTTGAGAAATTCCTCACTACATTGCCATAGAATCTTTTAAGAGTATTAAGAAAGCGAAATACAAGATATCATGCTATTTATGAAAATAGGAACAGATTTTCTGAAAATTCACAAATAATAGAAAATCTCTGTTTTACATAAGAAATTTACTGCCATGTTAGAAGAGTTTTACTTCATCTGCTCATTTGTTTTCATTCCCAAAGACTGCACTGTATGCATTCAAACAAACATCATATTCAGAATCCTGGAACACAGAATTGCCTCCTTGGCTACTATGCTACAGATTATGACTTTTTGCTGCTTGAACCAGAGGGAAAAAAAATGATGATGTGGTCAAATAAATCTTAAATATGCAGCACCACTGAGACAAAGAAAGAAAAAAAAATTATCTCCCAGGATCTGATTAAACTGGGAAATAATGCTGCCCAATGCCAACACTTATATGATGGGCTTTTGAAAAACTCTAGTCTAAACACTGTTCAGGTTCTTAAACAACTGCATCTGACCAAGGAGTTTTGCTCAGGAAAATCAAGAGAGACAATTGCAACTTGCCCTAGCAATTTAGGAGAAGAAACTAGGACCCAGCATTCTGGAGAACATTGGCCACCGGGGAGGAAATTTCCCACAACAGGTCATAAAAATTACAAAAGCTCAGTAGTTTCAATTACACGTTCAATTGCACATGTTAAACTGGGGGTGGATTGGTTAATTATACAGTTTCACTAACTCTAGGCTACAGATCAGCCACCTGTTTTAAAAACAATGGTTATACAGTACAAGCCAGGCTTCCTGTCTCCCTTATAAAACAGACCCCAAGCCCAGGGATAAGAGAATAGGGTATGCCACAGCAGACCTGCTGGAACAATTAGGGCCAAGCAGATCATGGTTCCCAACTGTCAAACCATCTCATGCAAGTATTATTAACATCAACACCAGAGCACCTAAAGTGATTTCAAGTTACTGTCTGGCAATGAAATACAGAGGCAGGCGTGGTAACATATCTGCGGAAGTGATTCGTGCAATATTCTACTGGAGCAAAGAGGCTTTGTGGCTATGGCCTAAAACAATCATGAGTTCCCAGTTATTCTAGATTTTTTTCTGGGCCTTGTCATTCATTCAAATAGACGATTTCCACAAAGTTTCACAACCACAGGAAAAAGCAAAAAATGCCCAATTGCAACAAATTAAATTGATTAAATTAAATGTTTTAATGAATTAAAATGAAATAGTTGTTGATCAAAATATTTATAACTCATACTATCTTAAGAGCTAGGATTTGGTAATTAAGCCAAAAAACAACAAAAACTATTCATCTCTGGACTTAGAGTTGAAAAACAATTTAAGGAAAATAAGGGCTAATGCATGCTCTTTTGGAAAAACAAAAATATTTTTTTAGAGGTTACTGAACAGAAAAGTTTATGCCCCTTTCAATTTGCATAGTTACAGGAACATTTCCCTCCATGAATTTTTGACTACTTCCAGAAAGTTCTGAACGTTGCTCTGAGATCATAAAGGAAAACTACAACAGATGAAAATAAGGGATTTTATCCAGGTGTGGACTACTAGGGGTTTGCAGGAGTTTGGGAGAGCCCCTAGCTAAGATTCTGTGCAGTTTGGAAAACCCCCCAAATTGCACTCCTACTTGGCCCACCCACCCCTCTCCTCCCCAAAGTTGCTGCGCAGCCCGTTTTGGATACAGGTAAGCGCAGGGTGCACACGGAGGCTCATGGAAGGTGAAAAATGGGCCTCCCGGAAGTTTGGGAATGCCAGAAATGGGCCTGCTTCTGGCTTCCAGAGAGCCTCTGGAGCCCAGGGAGACTGTTTTCACTCTCTCAGAGTCTTGAGGAAAGCTGCTGGATCCCGGGGAGGTGCAGGAGGCCGACTAGGCCACAGCCACCATGACCACGTCCATCCAGCAACCAGGCAGACAACCCTTTGCTAAAATTTTTGAAGTCCACCCCTGATTTCATCACCTCTCCCAAGCAGCAAGAAACAGTTATGTTCCATAATTTTATTAAAGGAAACTTACCCACCTATGGAACAAATGACATGTATAGCATAACATTAGCAGAAGAGAGAAAGGGAGAAATGTGTGCAAATGCTTGAAGGAATCTGGTATTAGAATATAAAAAAACCTTTAAAAAAACTTCAATTTACCGGAATATTATCATCAAGTTCCACAACTTTATTTTCTGTAGGTGAATTATCACAGTATTCAATAAACTCTTTCTCCAGTTTGTCCGTTTGTTTCACACTAAGTGGCTTCCATCTTGACTTTTTCTTGGGTTTTGTCTCCCAAATTACATCGGAGCTTGCAAGTAAATTTTTTTAAAAAAGGATTATTTATCAAATTGTAAAACTGTGCTAAGCAATAAAACTGTATTAAATCTTTGAGATTTACGGACTTGAAAAAAGTCTCCAATATAAAAGGTACTTCATATTTTTTAAAAAATTGCATCAAAACTTCTTGGAAACATAAACTATTCTATGATTGACACTTTAGTGTAGTTATTAAAAAGACTGTAGTAGAAATTCAATCATCATAATCCTCAATTATTTATTGCAAATATACATTTTATATTCTGTCAAGTATTAACTTTAAACTTGCATTTATGTAGCTATTGGCCTGTAATTGTGCCAATAAATCATCATTATTTTCCCGTATCAAATTTAAAAGCAGCATATGATGGCAAAGTTAAATTGTTTGTGCATACTTTATTCAGATAGAAAATAAAAATCTGCCACCATTTTAACATGTACAAAAAGATTCTAGGTTACAATTGGTCTTGTAATAGTTCCTATACATTATGCTCACTTCTAGAGTTAAATAATCTAAATTACATCAAGTATAATTTACTATATAATATACATTACTAATATTAATATTTTACATTTTACATTTTTTAGTTTTTTGAAATGTCAATGGTAAATTGAATATATTAGTCACCTTGTGATTCCAATGTATGCTATTTCCTGTCTTAAATAGTTATTTACTAAAGAAATTCCAACATCTTGCAATGATACAATTATCTCTTGTTCTGCTAATTCCACTTTTTCACTTTCATATGTCATTTTGAAAACTTTTTCATCTTCAGTGAATAAGATTATACGCTGCAAACCTTCAAAAAATGAAACTATAAAAATGTACTTGGCTCCCACTTGAAATGGTGTCATCAGGTCCTAAAATAAGAGATAAATATTAATTATCAGACATTCTTCAAAGCATTGTTGCTCAAAGCTTTTATTTCCAATTCAATAACATAAAATTTTACCTGGACCATATTTAAAGGTGTATATGGGGTATTCCTGCAGCAGGCAGGGAATACAGCACTTCAGGATCTCCAACCTCAGAGTGATTATAAAGAAGCTATTTAGCTAATTCACATATTTAAATTAAAAGTTGTTTTACAATTGCTTAAATATTTTCAATAGCAATTGTTTTATATATGTTTGTTATATGCTACTTTCATGAGTTCTATGGAAATCTGGTGTATGTATACCTATGGTTTTATGTATGCAAGTGCATACACTGGCACACACATATGCACAGATATATATATACACACACACACACACAAATCATGACAGTTTTGTGGCTATCAGCAGTGAAGCATACCAATAAAAATATTCTGCCTTCTTCATGCTTAAATAACCAGAGCACAAACAAATTCAGAATAATCCAGGAACGGTTTATTCTATGCCAAAGGCATTCTGTGAATACTAGTTTTATAAGGTGGCCTAATAGAAAATTAATGAAATTAAACTAAAATAAAGGGATTTATGTAATATTCTCACAGGTTAAAATAAATTAATCTCTTAATAGGGGAAAGACATATTTCTTCACTGAAGTCACAGATAATTAAATTGTAATAACAGCATGTAGTGCAACTTATTAACAATGTAGCCTTATTATTACACTTTTTAAAGCTTCCAGAGGTTAATCTTATGAGGCATCATTGCAATTAATAAATTCATTTATTATGATTATATCATTTTACCATTTTAAGTTTGATACACATATACAAGATTTAAGCCCCTGTCCCACTGCACCAACCGATGCAAAGAGGATGTAAAACATTAAAAAACATTGGAAAACGCTATGCATCCATTGTGTACTCATTGCATACGTGTTTCATACGTTCTATCCTTTGAGCATCAGTCCACTGAGATTTCATCCACTCAAGAAGTTTTGAGCTGCACAAAACTTTGTGAACGGATGAACTTTCCGCTGTGTACAATGTAAATCCGTGACAAACGAGCAACAAACGTTCTATGTCCGTTTATCATCCATTAAACGTCCGCTGTATCCTCTCTGCATCCTCTGGGTATCCCCTCAACTCACATCCGCTGCAGCTGAAAACGGAAAGAGGGAGGAAACAAAAGGTACACGGAACGTCTACACAGCGTTAGTAGCATGGAAATAGAAAGGATGAGCAGTGAATGATTTGCATCCTATATACATCCTCTAGGCTTCCTATGAACATCCATTTAACATCCCCCCTACATGCTACCCACGTCTGTTCTTTTCCTTTCTTTTCCGTTCTGTTTATGCTAATTTTTGCCACTTTTTGGAGCGGATGACAACGGATGGAACACCCCCGAAATTTTGCTCGTCCGCTGTGTCCTTTCTGCATACATTTTGCATCCGTTGTCCAGTGGGGCCTAGCCTTAACTGTATCACAAAGTATATGTGATGCAGTATATATTCTATGAGCCACAGAATATAATTCAGTTCAGTAATAAACTGAACTGAACAAGTTACAGTATTGAAAGAAATGATATTCATAAGAATATTCTGCTCTAAACAGAGTTTGGGTTTTGGGATACTATATGGAAGGATATAAATGTCAGAATAAACTAACATGGTTTAATTAAATTATTAGTATACTCTGGTATATCACAAAATGTATACTGTATATATGTTTTACAGCAATTTTTAGAATTGATTTCATGAAGATGCTTGGAGGTAAATAGTACCACCTCTCTATAATTTCTAATCACCTAAAGATAGGTCCTATGTTTGTTTTTTTCAGAGTCAACTCCAATGCTTTCGACAATCTTAAAAGTTTGATATCTCACAGCATGCTATGCATGTTTGATTACAAAGCTTTTCCAACATAACCAAATGCAAAGTCTATATTCAGTGGAGTTATTTAAGTATATATTCTGAATGCTCTGGAGACATAATCACAGATAATTTAATCTACTAAAGAGGAACAATAGCTGTGATACCAGCTATTAACTAGTGTCTCTATTGTCCAAAATAAGTCTGGACAATGACACAAATTAGATTTTCTTATCTAGATAAAGCTATAAAAAAAAAATCAGATAGGGCCCTATAACTACCATCTTGTGCTAAAGACTTATGTAAACTTATGGAGATAGCTTATTTCTACTTTATTTTAGGGTCACAGCACATAGCTCAATTTATTCAATCCTAGATTTCCATTATCCCTCTATTCCCTCCCATTTCCAGCCTATTTGCTGCATTTTACACATTATTCCTTCTAAAAACTGAATTATTTGATTGTTAAGTATTATACTGATTTGAACATTATACATACATCTTTCTGAGTTATTTCTTCACTGTTCTTTCCACATTTCCATTTCAGTTTTCTAGAACCTACAGGATCTGCCCATGTATACAATACTGCTTTATTTGGTTCTAAAGTTTCTTCCATTGAAGTGAGAGAACTGCAAACAAAAATAGAAAAATACAGATTTCAGTGCAAAATACATCCTCAGCAAAATTTTTAGCTTCCCTCCAAAGCTATTATTTTCCAATGTTATTAAATTTCTATCAATTAACTCTGACAATTCAATTAAAACATTCCCATTTTACAATATTCAATCTGAGATTTTAAAATTAAATGAAAAAGCTTATTAATATATAGGTAATATATTAATTTCTCAGATATTTATATTTCACTGCAACTCTGCTGCTTCTTAATCTATGTAGTTAAAGTGACAGGTTTAGATTGCAGAGTTTGTTTTATTTGAAAAACTTTTCTTCAGTTTTAGCTCAAACAATAATAACCAGTAAACAGGATAAAATAATTTAGCAATTATGTAGATACACTATTAACAAGGATATTCTTATAGTACATGATCACTATTTATTCATACAGCACTAAATGTTATGCTGTTTAGTTTTAATAAAATATAAATAAAACATTGTATACACTGTACACATTGTATACCTTTGTCCATATTCAATTACTTCTTCTTTGGTATGATTAATTATCAGGAATGGGGCTGCACCATCATGGTAATTAGAGAATGTAATTGTTGTTGAATGTTCAGCTAGCGTAATATCCACAATAATGCCACCAAGCTAGCAGATATGCAAAGATGAAAAGATATGTAATATACATATTACTTTGATGATTCGTTCACATAATTCAAGAATCTCAATGTTTCTGATTCAAAATTAACAGCAAAATAGTAGATTACTACTATTATTTTACAACTTGGAAAGGGGTTCATGTTCCCAAATCTTTACAAAATGCCAAAACCTGATAACACATTTTTGTCCTTTTCACTGTGTTCACTTCTGATCTTATTTATTATAAAAATAATTGTACTGATTGCAGATATTCAAGCAATGATGGCAGGTTTAAAAAGTTTAAAGATATACACTTTAACATGGTTTCAAATTAAACAAATGTATTTATTTTGCCTTATGCAATCATATCAAATAAGAACACATGAATATTTGTAGAATAGTGCATCTCCATGAAAATTAAATCAAAAACTTTGATATTATACTTAACTTTATAGCAAGTACACTAGATTATCTTTAAAGTCTTAAAAAAGTAAGAGAAAAGGAACTCCTTCAGTTAGCTTGGAACTTCTTATGGTTCAGCAGCCAAAGGACATATACTACCTTCAGCACCCCAAGACTACATACTTAGACTGACATCAATATCATCAAACTTTAGCCATAGAAATTTGGTTAGACAGTATGGATAAGCATAGGAAGAACTATCAGTATGACTTCTTTGAAATTCCTACTCCCAGTTTAAAATACTCTTTTCAAAACTTTCAAAAAGCCAAAAACTATCAACTTTATCTATTACAATAAAATTATGGCATCACTAGCTACTATTTATCTGTTTAAAAGGTTGGAAGGGAGAGCTGTGGGCAATCTGTCATTTTTTTCTCATTTAACATTTATCTCTATATACTCACCTTGTTATCTAAATGAAGTAGTAAGCAGTTTTCTTGTTTATCAAGTTGTATAACTTTGGATGGAATGTAAGAATCTTTTACTCTAACCTGTAACTTGCTGTCATTATTTTCAGGCCAAAATGGAACACACTGAAATAAGAATGAAATGTATTTATAAAGAAAACATATCATGGAACTATAGCTATCAAAAAACAGTATTTCTTCCTTACTTGACTCCAAAGTTATACAATATACAAAATCCTGAAAGCCAATTGCAAAATTTCACTGAATACTAGAATACAGCACAAGAAAAATGTTAATAATCTTTTTTTTAATCGCTTTTAGAAATTTGTATGTGTCTTTAGAAAAAAACATATTAGTAAAAGTATAAAAAACCTTTGTGAAAATGTAATTCAGATGCTTCAATTTATAAAAATAAACAGAATTCTAACTGCAATTTTTAGTAAATGGTAGCATAAAACTAGAATATAACTAAAATAATAATAGTACTACCTTGTTGGACAAAGGAGTATGCTAACTGGGAAAGTTAAAAGTTATATACAAATTTTCACTGCTTTAACTTAAATTGGTAGAATGAACTTTGGGCAATTTGTATAGTTTTAGCCAGTTATAATAAGAATAGTTGTTTAATAATCATTGTCCGTTTTCATGCATTTAAAAATGTTTATCCAATGTGGCTGAAATTTTAAGGGAACTAACAAGTCAATGCATCAGGTATTACACAATTTTTAAAATAAAGGAAAATATATATATATATATATATATATGTTTTCTTAGGTTTTCGCGGGTACTTACATGTGTGCTGTTTAGCTTCCTTCGGGTATTATCCCACGTCATTGTAGTTCTGTTAAAGTTGTAGCAACGTTTCAGCAGAATCTCATCTGCCATCTTCAGGCTTCTGTGTGGCTATGGGTCTTATAGCTCCTGGTTTTAAATTTGAGGCTGGTCCATTCTGATTGGTTGGGAGCCTGGACCTCCCAACCAATCAGAATGGACCAGCCTCAAATTTAAAACCAGGAGC
>BLBF01000004.1:53353648-53372788 GCA_015471245.1 Laticauda colubrina | reverse complement strand
TATTTATATTTATATTTATATTTATATTTATATTTATATTTATATTTATATTTATATTTATTTATTTATTTCCTATATATATGTGATGTTGTAGCTATTTTGTTTTAAATCAGCACTATAAAAAAATAGGATATTGTTGAATATTGCATATTTTATTTTATTTTTTGCTTTTGAGTTATAACTGAGTCGTGGCAACTGCCTGGACTGGTTGCTGCAGTCTTTTTGGCAGTATTTTTGCCACTGCCTTCTTCCCAGGGCTGAAAGAGAATGGCTGGCTCAAGGTTATCCAGCTGGCTTCCTAGTTTCTAGCCTGGTCCCTTAACTACAATACTAAACAGCCTTCCCATGTTGTGTATAAACCAAGTCTTTTATATTGTAATATACAATAAGGTAAATAATTATTAATAAAAAATCTAATGGATGCAAAGAAACAATTTATGCATGAATTGTCAAGTTAAAATTATTACAATGTATAAAACTTACCTGTTGAAAAAGTACTGGTATCCAATTTTCATTGCCATGTTCAGCTACTTCTAAAATGTGTGTACTTCTGTTTGTGATCATTAAAAAAGGTGTGAAAGTCACTATTCTAGTGATATTAAAGCTGCTATTATTTATAGTGACACCAACCTGGAAAATACAATTTTTAATATAAAAGTCTCATTATTGTTAACAACATCTTTATTTATATATTTATATATTTAAATATTAAATAATATTTTTTCAAGAAAAGATACAATTCATCCTGTAGTGAGTGAATGAGAATGAAATAAATTCTGTGAAAAATACATGTGATTAATTCTTTTGCTTCTGAAGACATATTATACCTATACTATATATCAGTTAACAAGTTTAACATTATCTTGTGTACAGTGACAATAGCTTTTTCAAATTCAACCACATTTTGTTCAAGTTCCACCCTTATTTGTAGATTATTAACTTCAGCATCTAAAATAAGTAAAGCACTAAGCATTTAAAATATTAAGCTTGCCATTGGGATTTAAATTTTCCCCCACACAGGAACTGGATAGACATTTGTTGCTAAAATATCAAAAAGCTATTGCTTATGGCATTAAAATTTGTGACCAGATTTAGTCTAAGAGGTAAGTGAATTGTGCACTTGTCCTAGGCAACGAAATGAAGCAAATACTAAATCCATCCAGTAATTGTGAAGCTGTTTGTTCAATATTTTCAAATATTGAAGAAAACTGAAATGAAATGCAGGGCGTAGGCTGGCTTGAATATAACTAAAAACTGGAATGCTCTGGAAACTTATTTGGAAGTCAACCTTGTTAAATGAAATAGAATTTCCTTTAAAGAAAACATACAAAAATCTGGCTACAAGAAAAGTACAATAAAGCAAAACATTACCTGGTATTCTTTTTTGTGGCTTTTACATTTTACAAAGCCATGACTCCCAACTGTATCCAGGGAAAAATGATCAGAAAGTTCACTGTCCGTCACCATGAGCTGGACCTGTAAGGAGGAAACTTGTTATTCAACCTTTATCATGAAGATAATTAAAGAAAAATATAAAAATGGTTAATATTCTTAATTAAATAAACCTATAAAATACTGTATTTTGAAGTGCTTCATTTTCACATTTTAGTCAACCAAACCATGTGTACTCCAGTTCATTTGCTAGCTGTAACAACACTTTGGGGTGCTAAACACTCTCAAATCTTCATTTGGCTATTTCAAGAGGGGATATTTTTCTTTTGTCTTCTTTTTCTTATATTTCAGCAACTATACAAGCCCACGTGTGCCAGCATAGGAGGCATGCGTGGGACCCCTCAGTCAAGAAACTTTGGTTGGTGGGGTGCAGGAGAAGGGCTTCTGCTATGACTCCTAACCTTTGAAACACCTTACCCACTGAGGAGAGATCAGTTCCCACCCTTCTGATCTTCCTGAAGGGTCTAAAGACCTCGTTCTACCAGATGGCTTGGGACCCCGATGACCAAGCATCACACTTGAGGAAGCTGATACATTAAGAGGCAATCCCATGGCTCTCCTGAGCATCCTGTTCCTTTCCCATATTTTAGCTATAATTTTCTCTTTGATTAT
Organism: Laticauda colubrina; assembly: GCA_015471245.1. Lineage (NCBI taxonomy): Eukaryota > Metazoa > Chordata > Lepidosauria > Squamata > Elapidae > Laticauda > Laticauda colubrina. Next base: position 53,370,724 of record BLBF01000004.1, on the reverse strand, counting down.
AACTCCATTTTTATTATTTTATAAATATTTATTTTATATTTTAATGCTGTAACCCACCCAGAGTCATTTTGAAATGAGATGGATGGCAAATAAATTTGATAAATAAATAATTAAATAAATAAATTTTAGACTCCCTGAAGACTTCATTTTTTGGCTGTTTAAAAAAAGTAATGTTACAAAAGATATGCAGAATTAACTGTTTTTTTTACTTGAAGTACGATAGAATAAGGATCATATGCCTTACTTATTGATACTCTTATTAAAAACCATATTTTTTCAGTGCCATGTTAAAAATAAAACATCTCTTCCTAAGTCTTAAATATAACAATTTATTCAAATCATTAAAAATAGCTTGTAGTATTTTTATAGTAATAAGATTCAAAGTACTGGAAAACTAAATAAGTCAACTAAGTTGATTTATGAGACTAAAATCAATACCTTATTATCATGATAAAAATGTTTAGGCTGGAAAGAAAAGAGAAGTGGCAACTTGTAGTCAGGTGGATGTTTGCGGTGAATTCCATCGGCTTTATACTGTAACATTCGACCCGTCTTGTTGACCATCCAATAGGGACTGTGAATTGCTACAATCACTTGTCCTGTAGCATATGTCACATGGATGGCTATATCCAAATCTGTCCTATCCAGATCACTTATGCATGAAAATGTGATGAAACTGATTTCTTGTTGATTTGACTGGATACAGTACTCAGTAGTCCAATCTTTATCAAGATAATTAAGCAAATGCAATTCTAGCTTGCTCTGATCCAATAATGCATTATGAATCTGAGCAGAACATCCAGCTTCTAGAGCACTGCATGTGGTACTATATCCCTGTGAAAGAAAAGTTTCAATAAAATTATAATACATAAAATCAATACACTACTTGTCATATTAATTATCTCCTATAGTTTTTATTGGTTAATGAACAATTGTGCAGAATGAAATGGAAAGCTGTTTGTATTGAAATATGACATCTGAAGTAATAGTTATTTTTTAGGAAGATTTTGTAATAATTAATAATAAATATAAAATAAAATAAAATAAATGGGAAGTTAAAAGCAATTCTATTATTAAAAAGCACATATTTCCCCAAATATTATATGGGGTCTTTTTTCTTTGATATCATGATTCATAATCCTCTTCAGCTTGTTCTTATAAAATTTCTGAAATGTTTCGAATTAGAAACATTTTTATTTCAAATTGCTGTTTTTTTATTTCAAAATGCTAAGATGGGCTGCTCTGATTTTACTGGAAAAGTTCTGTTGTTCTTTTTTTTAACCAGGATGATTCCAAAGTGAACTTGTTACCAGTAATATCAGAAGTGCATAGAGACACTTCCAGTGATATCAAGCTAGTACTTTTTGGCCTCAAAAGCAGCTCTCCTAAATTGAAAGCTTCATGCTGAAAATATTTCAAATGTGAAGTTTGCATACTTCTTCATATAATGAAAATAAATTACATCAGAAAGTAATTTTTGAAGGATTTAAAATAAATATTGGGCCTTATGTAGAATTCTTTAAAATCATATTCTTAATAAGCACCTACGTACTTGCACATTTATTGTATCAGTGCAAAGATATAATTGCAATTAAGAAAGATATCAAAGATACCAAATATTTATCCTTATGATCTAAAATATGTTCCTCAGATCAAGTAGCAGACCAGCTAATAATTACTTTACTAAGACTAACTGAAGAAACACTATTAACTCAAGAGAATTTTCTTTCATATTTAGTGTGTACAGGCAGCAGCAACTGAATTGTGGACATGGCCAAGCATATTTTGGGGAATTTCAATTCCATTTATTTGGTGAAACTAAGGATACAGTCTAAATTATAAGATCCAAAGAAAGTGAAAGGGAATTTAGGGAAAAAAACACTACCTCTAAAGAATAGGCAATCTGATATGGAAGTAGATTGCGAAGAATAACAGAAGACCACAAATGAACAACATATGGCAAATCCCACTGATCATCTGTACAAGTTGAAGTTATCAAAGTATCTTGCATTGGAACAATGTTGATAATAAGTGGGTGATTAGGTGATTTTAAAGACCGGCATTTCTTCTGTAGCAATTTGTCAAAATTCTTCACCATTTCATCAAAGCTAACACCTTCACTGGATTCATATTCTTCAGAAGTTTCATCTGCATCAATTACTGGTCGAAAAAACAGTAATGACCTGTGAATAAGCATAATAGTTATTCTTATTTTCTTTTTCTATTAAGAATATTCAATACTTCTATCCAGATTTAAACAAATTTAACTAGAACAGATTTAACTAGAACAAAATATAATTAGAAGCAACACAAATAATATTAAACAAACTGCATTCAAATACATTATAAATGTAACCATTTTGGATTACAGGTCTTTTGTTGCCTTATTAAGTAACATCAGAGCATGGCCTGATTGACAGGTTACCTATCTTTTATTCTATCTACCTTCTGCAAGCTTAGCTGATAGTCCTATGGATAAATATGGTTTTCCAAGTGATCAATGCTTTTGGGGAGAATATTTAATTGTCATAAAATGGTATAAGTGATAGAATGGCTCAATGAGAAGGTATTATTTTCTTGTGATTGGATATCATTAATTTATTATCTAAGAGAAATCTTTCAACTAGCAGGAAAGAATAAGAACACTCAGTGAGTAACTTTTTAATGAAGATTAGAAAACAAAACATCTTGAAAGTCAATGATTTTGACTTACAAGCAAAGATTGTGATTAAGAAAGTTTTAAACAGATAAATGAGACAATAATTTAGAACGGTTTTTTTTTTCTTTGATGAAATTGCTTTTGAAAAAAGTAAAATGAACTAGACAAATGACCGAAGCTTCATAGGAACATTGACTGTTTATTGTTAAATCCAAAAACAACTGGTAGATTTTACAAAATTAAGGATAGCACAAGCCAAATTCCCCTATCCTTTGTTCCTTCTTTTACAAAAATCCATCTTTTTAGTTATCATATTGATGTACTTACTCTAGTTTGTTCCTTTGCCATTGTTTATTGTTCTATTATTTTGATTCTGTTCTGTGTACACATTTTATTTTTTGTCCTTTTTATTACTGTAAGCCCTTCAGTGAGATAGACGGCAAATACATTTAAGAAACTATATGACTGTATCTATGGATTGGTGGACATATAAAAAGCTTTAAAAATTGACTCAAATATACACTTTGCTGCGGAGGATTTTAAATATTAATGTTCAATAAAAGACAGAACCTTTCCTTTTTGGACAGATGGGCACAGCTGGAAAAGAGTTATAGAAGATTATGTCAAAATAATGGATTATATGCACAAATGATAGAAAGATTCAGCAATATACACCATAGAGGAATGGTTGGTAAAACTGACTGAAGCTGTTGAGATAGCCAATTGACTTCTTTGATTAAAGAAAGGTTACTACAGTATTGACATTAATCATTGACTGAAAACCCCAATAGACTTCTTATGTAAAAAAGAAAATGATTTTGTGACTTATGATTTTAATGATTAGAAAGAATAGGTTACAGAAGAAGGGAATTATGATGTAATCCTAGAGAAAAAGCGAGAGGTTTGATTAGAAGTGTATGTATTACTGCCGACAGGAAGATTAGAAGCCATTTCTTTTTATTATTGTTCATGTTTTCTGTTTTCTGTCTCTTTTCCTCTCTCTTTTGTCTTTTTCCTTTCTTTTGAAATTACTACAACTAACCCTCAATTTACCATTCATTTAGCAACCATTCAAAATTACAACAGCACTGGGAAAAGTGGCTTGAAATCAATCCTCACATGTAATGATGATAGCATCATCCTCATGGTTACATGTACAGTATTTACTAAGGTTGCAGTGTTTTGGGGCCATGTAACTGCTATTTGCAATCTTTCCAGATAGTTTTTGAGAAGCAAAGTCAATGGAGGAAGCTTAGAGTTGCTTAATGTTCACATGAATGACTTAAACACTGCAGAGATTTACTTAACAACCATGGCAATAAAGGCTGTAAAATTGGGTGCAGCTCACTTAACAACTGCCTCACTTACCAATATAAATTCTGGTCTCAATTGTGATTGTAAATTGAGGACTACCTGTATACATTTTTCTCTGAATGTACTTTTTGTTATATATGTAAATCTTTAAATAAAAATTATTCTAATTTTGTCTTCATCAATAAGTATTAGATTTTTGATGGAATGATAATTTCCAAGGATAAATAACTGGGAAATATTAAACAGCAATGTTAAAAAGGAAATAGTCCTGGGAGTATAAAATTATTAATAATGATGCAAACAATACATAAAGAATACAAGCTAAACATTTAATCTAACTATATTCCTTTACCAGAAGCTTTATTATTTCTTGATTTATTACTTTCAGAAACTAATTTACCAATGGATGTTTACAAAATAAATATATGCACAAAATAAATAATATACCAAAAAGAAATTAATTACCTATAGGAAGTTAATGGTATGTTAAATTCATTATCTGGTAGTGCTACTCCTAAACATTTTCCATCTTCAAATATACTCAAAGGAATTGAATAATGATTCTTTATCTACGGTATACAGAAAATAAAAAGTGTGTGTCAATTGACAAAAAATAACTATGTGACAATTTCATTTCATCTATTAATTAAATCTCTACTCAACTGAAAAATGTAATGAAATTTAACAGTTAGGAAGATGTCATATCCATTTTATAAATACATTTATAAAATATTGTATATTTGCTCTGATATGCATCTTCCAAAACTAAAGGCCCTGTCACACTGCCCAACGGATGCAAAACGTTTGTAAAAAGGGCACAGCGGACAAGAAAAATGTTCCATCCGTTGTTATCCGCTCTCAAAAGGGGCAAAAATTTGCATAACCAGAGCAGATAACACGGAAAGGAACGGATGGGGGAAGGACGCAGGGCTGATGGAAAGCAGATGCAGAGTGGAAGCCTAGCGGATGGAAGCGGATGACACATCCGCAAGGCTTCCGGGGGACCGCAGCAAAGCGGACGCGGAACGGAAAGAGCGGATGCAGAGCGGACGCCGAGCAGATGAACCGGATGCACAGCGGATGCACAGCAGATGAAGCGGATGCAGAGCGGAAGCCTAGCGGATACCTTGCGTTAATTGCGCATGCAGGGGGGATTTATTGCGTCAGCCCCGCAAATATAAAGGGAAGCAGCTCGGAAGCAGGTCACCATTCAGAGGAAAGACCTGCTGCCAAACGCATTAAGTGCCTTGCCTGCCTGCCTTGGTGCCTGCCTCCCTGCCAGCCTTGCTACCTGCCAGCCTTGCTGCCTGCCTGCCTGCCAGCCTTGCTGCCTGCCAGCCTTGCTGCCTGCCTGCCTGCCAGCCAGCAACCCCACAACCATGGGGAAAAAGAGGAAGCCTTAGCCATCTGCTGCCAGCCCTGGCAAGAGGGACAGGGCCACCCTCCTGCCCCCTGGCCCTCACTCTGCTTCTGCTGGGGCTTCTGTAGCACGGGCTCGCTCTTCTGTGGCTGGGGCTTCTGCTGCTTCTGCTTCTGGAGGAGCTGATGATGCTGCTTCTGGCGGTGGTGCTTCTGCTCGTGCTTACTCTGCTGATGCTGCTCCTGGCGGTGGTGCTTCTGCTCATGCTTACTCTGCTGAAGCTGCTCCTCGTCCTGCTGGTCCTGCTGGTCCTGCTCGTGCTCCTGGACTTGCTCGTCCTGCTAGTCCTGCTCGTGCTCCTGGTCTTGCTCGTCCTGCTTGTCTTGCTGGTCCTGCTCGTGCTCCTGTTCCTGCTCGTGCTGCTGCTGCTGCTGATGATGATCCTGCTGGTGCTGCTGCTGATGATGATGATGATCCTGCTGGTGCTGGTGCTGATTATGATCCTGCTGGTGATGCTGCTGCTGCTGCTGCTGCTGATGATGATGATCCTGCTGGTGCTGCTGCTGCTGGTGGTGTGGAGGAGCAGCCCCTACAACCTGGAAGCCCCTCTGATGAGGGCCCATCTGGTCCTGCCAAAGGGAGGAAGAGGCACATGCGGGAACCGGAGAGGAGGCAATACTCCATTGAGGAGGAACACGAGGATGAGGTGCTGGAGTGGCTGAGAGAGAATGACTATCTGTGGCGGAAGGGACACCGGCTCTACAAGGACACCAAAAGGAAGCAGGCTGCTTGAAGAGAGAAGGCGGAGAGTCTGGGTTACACATTGGATGTGCTCCTCGGCTGGTGGAAGCACATGGACACCTGGTACGGGAAGCTGCACCTCAAGAAATCTGGCCAGGCCACGGTTAAGCTGATGGACAGAGAGACCTATGTCATGGCCAGGTGCAGCTTCCTGGAGGGTAAGATCCGCCACCGAAGAGCAGCAGCAGCCACTCTCATGACCCTCTCTCTCTGGCAGCCTGCTGAGAGCCAGTCCTCTTCCGGCCGAGAGTCAGCTCCTATCTCCAGGCAGGTTTCTGTGGAGCGTGCCACGGCGGAGAACCCGCAGACAGGTGTTTTAACCGTGGTGGAGCACGTGGAGGACTCCCTGGTGAAGTGGGAGAAAGGAGACGGCACTTCCACCACAACCCTACCCGCATCCACCCACAGCTCCACCTCCACAAGAAAGGCAAAAAGCCAGACAGGAGGGGCAGAGCCACACTGTCCTGCTGGAGATCAGGGACACCATCCGGAACAGCATAGATCTCCTCTCTCAGCTGGTCCACACTGACTCCTCATCCTCCAACTGCAAGCCCTTCCTCACCTATGTGAACCAGATCCTCACGGACATGGCGGAACCCCAGTACCAGGTGGTGAAGGACCGGATCACCGAGCTGCTTCACAACCCTCCAGATCCAGAGGAACCTGCTCCCACCCAGTCCAGGTCTGCTCCTCCACCCCAGGTGATATCCCTCCCATTCCAAGGCTTTCCACAGGTCCTCACTTACCAGGGCTACGGCTACCAGGAGGTCCAGCAGCACAGGCAGCAGCCCTTCTCAGTCCAGGCACAGAGTCATCAGACGACACTGTTGCCACCGATTCCACCGATGCCACCCACGCCAATGCCACCGACACCGATGCCACCCACGCCACAGATGCCACCAACGCCAGACCTCACCCAGCTGCAGACCAGACAGCCCCACTACACTGCTCCTTCCTCCACAGTTCCTGCTCCTTCCTCCACCCCCACAGCCAAGCCCGGCCTCAGTACATCTGTCGTTCGTACTGGGGCTGACACCACATGGAATGGAGGAGTGGAGGAAGGAGCTCTCAACATCACGGGGCTGAGCCAGCTGTCCAAGAGCTTCCTCAACACACCGTCACCTGTTGTCCTCTCGGGGCCAGGCACCCCAGTGGCTCTTCAGACCAGCACTCCAGCAGCAGCCACCTCCACAGCACCTGGACCCTTCACCCCTGAGACTGGGCACACCTCCGAGTGACCAAGAGGAGTGCCAGAGACTGGGTGGCTACCTGTAGTCTTTATTTGGACACTTCACTTGGGTCATTTTTCTTTTACACCTTGTGATTAATAAAGTTTATCTTTGCTTCACACACTTGCTTCATTTATTTATGTCAATAAAGTTTTGGTGGAAACTTTTAGAAATGGTTTAAGCCTTTGCATGCTTTTGAGATGGGTTAAGATAGCAGTGGGATGGGTAGGGATACCTGTGGGATGGATAATAGCAGTGGGATGGGCAGGGATACCTGTGGGATGGGTAATAGCTGTGGGATGGGCAGGGATACCTTTGGGATGGGTTAAGATACCTGTGGGATGGGTTAAGATACCTGTGGGATAGATAAACCTTCAGTGCAAGCATAGTGAGACTGTATGGTCCACCCTCCCAGGTGCCACACCTATGGCCCTTCATTATCAATACTAATGTAAGCATTGATCCACACATTTGAACATAAACACAACTCTTTATTAAATGCCCTGTTCATTGTAGGCCCACCCAACATACATGGCCCAATCTCATCAGTGCGATGAGACAGACTGAAGGAAGCATCCATTAATCATCTACCATCCTGTCTTGCCACTCCACTGCTCCAGCTGGGGAATTGCACCATTGTCTCAGGAGGTTGCGCTGCTTCTTCCCTTCACGTGAAGCTCTGTTGGGGCCTTGCACATCCTCAGTGTCTATTAGGTTTCGCTCTTGCCTCCATTCCCCAGGCTCCATGTCCCCATTGCCTTGTTGGAGGTCCACGAGCCTGTTCTGCAAGACTGGGTAGCGGGTGTGCATGAGATTGTGCAGGATGCAGCAAGCTTCCACGATCCTCCTCACGGTCTGTGGGCAATGCTGCATGGTGGTGAGAAGTACCTGGAACCTGTTGGCCAGGATGCCAAAGGCGTTCTCCACCACCCGCCTTGCCCTGGACAGCCTATAGTTGAAGATCCTCTCTTCACAGGTGAGGAGTCTGGAAGTGTAGGGCTTCATGAGGTAGGTTCTGAGGGAGAAGGCGTCATCCCCCACGATGAAGTAGGGCACATCTTGCGTGTCGTTGGGCGGGGGTCTGGATCTGGGAAGCCCATGATGAGGTTGCGTTTCAGCCCCTCCTTGAGGTCACTGGCGCTGTATACCTGGGCATCTGAACATGATGCCTGAATCATCGATGTACATGAACTTGTAGTCAGCATCGACCATGGCGAAGAGGACGATGCTGAAGAAGCCCTTGGAGTTGAAATAAGTGGACCCCGACTTGGCTGGCGCTTTGCAGGCCACGTGCTTCCCATCTATGGCTCCAATGGTGTGTGGGAAGTTTCACTTCTGATACCACTGCTCTGCAACTTTCTTCCATCCTTCTTCAGTGGAGGGGCACTGGAGGAGCTCCTCCAGGTATTCTTCGATGATGGCCTGCACCACTTCTCTGACCACAATGCTGATGGTGTTGTGTGGCACCCTCCAGCTGTACTGCATGCTCCTGTAGGTGGTCCCTGAGGCCAGGTGGCGCAGAGTCAGTGCCACCTTCAGCCCAGGGTCCAGGCTGGGGCGGAATTTGGTGCTCTGCTTGGTCAACCTGGGTGTCAGGCGCTGCACAACTTCGTCAAACATGGCTGGAGGCATCCTCATGAAGTTCTGGAATGCACAAGTGTCTTCGTTCCTGAGCTCCACCATCAGCTTGTTGTACAGTCCGTACTCTGCTCTTCTCCCGATCCATCTTCGGATCCAGACGCTTCTTGGCTGCCTCTTTTTCTTCCTGTAGTAGAGTTCACAGAGCCTGTAGATGGCTTCGCACTGTTGTAGAAGGATGGTGGCTACCAAAAGGAGTTTGTTACGATCCATGGTGGAGATGACTGGATGCTGTGGAAGAGGAAGAGGCAGATGAAGGCTGCAGAGGTCTGCACAGCTGGGCTGTTGGTCTGAAAGTGAGGTCCAGGTGAGTTGCTCCTCCTTTTTATAGGCAATATAGGTTTTCCCCTATGTGTCCCTTTGCATCCTCTAGGCATCCTCTAGACATCCTTAATATCCGAGATAGGTCCCCTCTGCGAACATATTTTCCGTTTTTAATGCTTTCTTTGCGTGCTGCATCCGCTTTCATCCTTTCTCTGTCCATGCTACTAATGCTGCGCGTCCGTTCTGCGTCCGTTCCGCTTCCTCCCTGCGTCCGTTTACCGCTGGAGCGGATTGAGTTGCGCGGATGCGTAACGGATGCCTAGCGGATATAGCGGATGCATAATGGATGCGTAACGGATGCGTAACGGATGTGTAGCGGATGCAGAAAGGACGCATTGGATACATTTTCCGCTCAAAAGTTTTGAGCAGCTCAAAACCTTTTGAGCGGATGAAACATCAATAGACGGATGCTGGACGGATAGAGAGGAAGCAAAACGGAGACAGTTGAGTACAGAACGGAAGCATCGCGTTAACCAACGGATGGCAAGTGTTTATCTCCGTTTTACATCCTCTTTCCATCCGTTGGTGCAGTGTGACAGGGGCTTAAGATTCTATAAATAAATAAAACCCACTGATCAGTAAAATTTAAAAGAAAATATCTCACCTGAATTGGAGAATGCACAGTTACTATCTTGCTCCCATCAACAGTATCAATTTGACAAACAATAGATCTTACAACACCTGAATCATTATGTCTAACTCTGTACAAGCTCCGACCCACTTTTGTTAATGGGATCTTGTCAGTAGTAGAATGATTCTGAGGAGCTAAAAAAATGAAGATAAAAACATTATCAAAAATGAAGCCACACAAATCACTGTGTGGTTGAGACAGAGGAAGGAGAAATAAAAGTACCTAAGTTAATTGCATATACATAAATATCATGAAAAACAAATTTAATGTCTTAATAAAATGTTGCTTTGTGTGCATTCACTGATTTGAACAAGTGCTATAATAAAAGGAGCTTTAATTTAACTTGTATTCTTTCTTTCCTAATTTATTAATGCAATTGTTATCCTCTACCCAATCAATGTTATTTTTCTTTCCCCAAAATCCAAATTGAGATATTGGAAGCTAATTTTAGAAAAATATTTAGTCGCAAGATTCAGTGATAATATGTGTAATGTAGTTTGATTCTATTATACAAGTGATTTCTAATTTGTTCATTTTTCCCCGAAAAATTTAGTTTCAGAAAAAAAGCTTTTAATGTACTGTCTTCATAATATTAATGAATGTAAGCCATGAAACAATAGCAATAGCACTCAGAGTTATATGTCATTTCACAGTGCTTTACAGCCCTAAGCTGTTTTACAGAGTTAGCATTTTACCAACCTTGGAAGGATGACAAGCTGAATTCAACCTTGAGGATTGAACTCCTGCTGTAGGCAGAGTTAGCCTGCTATACTGCATGCTAATCACTGCATCACCAGTTAGAACTACATACAGTAGACAGCTGTTTAAAAAGACTTAAGACTTTTCTTAAACACTAAAATTCCGGGTTTTTCCTTCCTGAAAGAGAAATCAAAGATCCACCATATGGCCCAACTGGAGACATCCCCCAATCACTCCTCTCCAGGTGCAGCAACATGTCCTTGAGTCTCTGAGATAGAACATTATTCTGGCTAGTCTTCTACGCCACTTTGAAATCCCCTCTTCCAAATTCCCAGGCACTGAATGTGGCAGCCTCAAAGCTTCCAAGTAAAAAATGGCTTCCAAAAAAGGCTGATACTAATCTTTGGAATGTGCTGACTCCCGACAATCAACCTCAGGGGTCTGGGTGGGCGTGGCCATAATGGGCATGGCTTAGTCGGCCTCCTGCACCATGGCGGGGAAAGGTTGCCCTCCTTCCGTTCTGGAGGTTTTTTTCTCGAGCCTCCAGAAGGATGAAAATGGCTTCCCCAGCTCTGAAGGCTCTCTGGAAGCCGGAAATGGGTCTGTTTCTGGCCTTCCCAGAAGGCCAGAAGCTTCTGAGAGGCCTGTTTTTCACCCTCCCCAAGTCTCTGCATGCCCCCTGCACTTACCTGCATCCAAAATGGGTTGTATGGGGACTCCTGGGAGGGGTGGGATGAGGCCACCCAGGAATGGGATTTGGGGGTCCTCGGAACTGTGCAAAATCTTAGCTAATCTTATCTTTTTTTCCTGAAAGCCATCACTCTGCTAAACAAATAATTCCCTCAACACCGTTCAACTATTTACAAGGTGTACACTACTATTACTGTTAATCTTCTCATCACTCCTTATCACCCAATCCCCTCCCACTTGTGATTGTAGGACTGTAACTTTGTCGCTTGTATCCTTATGATTTATATTGACTGTTTCCTAATGATTTGATTGTTGATTGTACCCTATGACTATCATTAAGCGTTGTTCGTTATGATTCTTGATTCTTAACGAATGTACCTTTTCTTTATGTATACTGAGATTATTTACACCAAGACAGATTCCTTGTGTGTCCAATCACACTTGGCCAATAAAGTATTCTCTTCTCTTCTATTCTAAAGGATCTCCCGAATCTTGCATCATATACATTTAGATGTTTACTAATAGACATTTCATTTCATACTTACTGAGCCAAATGTAGAATACCTTGCTGCTTAGAGTGGTCATTGCTGTGAACTGGTCTTGCTCACTTTTGGTTCTGATATATTCCATATTTAGACTTTGCCCATCTTCAAGATGAAATGAATTTGCTTTTGGTTCATGATTAAGAACGCTGAAGGATTCACTAGGCAAAACATTGGTAGAGACTCCTAAGGAATTTATTAATACAAAGGGGGCCCTATCTTTTTTGAATATTTCTGAAGCCTCAGTAGCTGCTTCTGCAAATGCCTAACAAGAGTAAAAAATCAACAAAATTTCAAATTAATATCTTTTTCTATAGATTATTTTCTTCACTTAAGGCCCAAATCCAAATTAAGATTTCTCTTACCGTGCCTAGATTACTCAACATTAGTAGTCCACATTTAGATAAAGTAATGTTCAGCTGATTTTGAGAATAAATAGTGATTACTGTTTTATATTCAGGCACTTTATAGTGTTCTTCTTCTGCCACTGATTCAACAAAGGCTTTTTTGTTTTTCTTTTTTATCTTAAAGAGAAAATATTTGGGACATGTAAAATTAGAAATTAGAAGTGAAAGTTTTATTAAGTTTAGAAAGTTTCATAAAGTTAGCCTAATAATAATTTATTAAAAGTGTTGTTAAATAATACAAGATGGTAGGAAGAAATATAATTAATAAATCTTTTTTAAAATATTTGTTGAAATATTTTTTTAAATAGAAGACAGTATAAACTGAACTATGAAAAGAAAAATAAATAGTTGATGTACTAAATTTAAAAAAAGTGGGGTGGGAAGAAATACTTAAAGTAGGAACTTTTTATTTTCATCACAATTACAAATTTAGTAATTGTTCATTCCCCTATAAGGTTACATATAAGTATCTTCCTTATTAATATATGTTATTTATTATTATTATTAACATTTCGGATCTAGTGCCAACAAAAAGGTTACCCAGAATTTTATTGAAACATGTTTTATTTTTAACCTTGGTCAAGCACACCAATTTTCCTTCCTTTTGCTTTCAGTAATTGATTTATTCAGATGATTTGATCTTTCTTCAGTTCCTCCCCCCGACCCCATTAAAGGCTTCTTTGAGGCTTTACAAATGTGAAAACTTTGATAAATATAGTAAAGAATCATTATCCAGATCTTTGTGTATCATTTGCACTTCTACTTTAAATGCCATCTCTATCTTATTATATCTCATAATTTTTTCCTGCACATAAACAATTTTTTTCTAATTTTTCTGTATCTGATGAGGTTCATTTTAGCTGTTTATCTTGTAAATTACTTGCTATTCTTTTTCACATCTGTACTTTCTTCTTTAACAACTTTTTGATATATTAGATCCAGATATCAGTGCTGACATGGCCACTCCTAGTTTCTTTTCCCGTTCTTCAAATATTGCCTACAGTATTTCAAATGTCATAATATTTTTTGTCATTTTGTCCCAATGTTGACCAAAGACTAAAGGCAAATCTTTCTCTTTTTTTCTTTTTCCTTTTGTGCCTGGAATAAATAGTCTCTTCTAATGTCCCATTTTTCAAAGTCTCAAATTTCTATTATGAATTTAAATCGTGTAAACAATTTAATTTGAAGGCATTATTTATTTATATAATTATTTTTAAACTTTAAAAGTCATAATATTCGAAACTTGTCTAGTCTTTTAAGCATGTATAACTTTCTTGAATTAAAGTCTTTAGTTCTATACTTTTATTTCAAATTTTTTAATTTCCTAACTTAATTTTTCTTTTATTCTAGAATGAAAGAATCTCACAAACTTGTCTTGAAGATTTTAATAGTCTGAAGATTGTTAAATAGCTAATTTCCAAAACTGATTAGAAAGTGAGGTTACCAAACCCAGAGTCTTAAAAAGACACTGCCATGGTTGAGAATTTGATTTCCCTTTTTACCCAGAGATTATCTTCATCTGGAGAGGACCAGACTACTTGCTGGTGCTTTGATTATGGCCATGACATTGTCTTCACTTGTTTGGAGATGTGCTAGCTCATAATTTTTCATGAAAAAATATCAGGAGAAAGGATAATAAATATTTCAAGAATATATAATTTGTTTGGGAATTTTTGCTTCAACTAACATATTGATTACAAAAATGCCAACATTTTAACAGTTGAGGTGTCTTTGAAACAGAGAGCTGAAGTACAGTTGAAGCATTTTAATAAATGCAGTGTTTTCAAATACACTCAACACAATAAAACACAATCTTTGTAAGTCAAAAAATACTAGAATAAAAGCAAGATTTTGGATAGCCATTTAGTATGGAACATAATGTATCAGATTACTGCAGGGAGATAAACCTTTGTGCAACCAAAATGTAATAAATACATTGATATTTCACAATCATATTCTTCCCAAGTGGAGTATATAAGAATAAAGAGTTTCAAACTGTAGTCTTTTCAGCCCAGAACCCAAATTACTTTGAAGAGATTGAACAGCCATGCAGTACATTAAAAGAGAATAATTATATTAAATTTAAGCAGCAGATAGCGCTAGAGCTGGCGAAATGGGAAAATTTACAACTATCACTAATAGGGAGAATATCAACAATCAAGATTACCCAAGATTACCCAGAATCAATATTACCCAGAAATTTTATATTTGTTTCAAACAATTCCAATTAGGCTTGGAAAAGATTATTTTGAAGATTTAAATAAAATCCTGTTGAAATATATATGACAAAGTAAGAAGGCGAGAATAAAGTTAAAACTTTTGCAAGATGCTAGAATAAGAGGAGGATTTGGCTTGCCTAATTGGGAGTTGTACTATCAAGCTATGAAATTGATGTGGGTAAAGGAATGGATAACATTAAGAAATACTAGATTGTTGAAAATTAGAAGGACATGATCTGTTGTTGGGGTGGTATGCTTTTTTATGGTGTGAAGGAACGAAAACACAGGGGTACTTTAGAAGACATTATATACAGGAATCTCTGTGGTTAAATTGGGAGAAGACTAAAAGACAATGTTATTTGAAAATTCCAGTCTGGTTATCGCCTATTGAGGCATTTTCTTTTCTTATAATATAAAGGAACAGTTACATATGGTGAAATACTGAATGAAAAGAGTGAACTTAAATCTATGCAAAAATTAGAGAAACAAGGTATAAAGATGAATTGGTTTTCATATGCGCAAATACAATCAAGGCATGATAAAGATATTAAAACAGAAGGTTTTTATGATAAATTGACCGTTTTAGATAAGATTTTGACAGGTGCTGATGAAAAGGTGATTAAAAAATTATATGGATATTTATTAGAAATTAAAGATATGGGATTGATTTAGAGAAATGGCAAAAATTGTGGTTTCAAAATTATAAAATGACAATGTCAACAGCATATAAAGAAAATTTGTATAAGATGTTTTACAGGTGGTACTTTTCCCCGACAAGAATAGCAAGGATGTTCCAGAATAAGTCCGAAAAGTGTTGGAAATGTCATCAGACACCTGGCTCATAAAAACGACATCGGACACTAAAAAATATTGGACTAAAATCCACATGTGGCTGGAAAAAATGACACATAAGCATGTAGATTTGAAACCAGAGATTTTTTTATTGGGAATTTTGCCTGAAATAAATAGTAAAGATTTGAAATATCTGATTGTAAATGTATTAACAGCAGCTAGGATTGTATTTGCTAAAAACTGGAAAAATGAGAAGATACCATTACAGGAGAAGATCATTAAAAAAATATTGGAATGTGCTAAAATGAGTAGATTGACATTTGAAATTCGAGAACAAGATGGTAAACAATTTTACAAAGTTTGGGATCTATTCTATCAGATAATAAAATATAGTAATGGAATATGTAGATTTTTAGAAAATAATAAACATATAAAGATGTATTTTTTCTTTTTTTAATTATATTTACAAAATGATTCTAGGATAGATCTGGGAGGATAATATGAATTGTTATAAAATAAACTAAGTAAAATATGATTATTTTATAAAACATGAATAAAAGTATAGTCAATGATTGATTAATAAAGATATTCATGTATTTGATATTTGATTGAAAGTATGAGAGGATATATAATGTAATTGTAATTGAAGACTATGAAATGGTTGCACAAAATAATATGTAAATCAACCAGCACACTGCATGTATGTGTGTGTGTGTGTGTGTGTGTGTGTGTATGTGTGCTGTTCAGCTTCGGGTATTATCCCACGTCATTGTAGTTCTGTTAAAGTTGTAGCAACGTTTCAGCAGAATCTCATCTGCCATCCTCAGGCTTCTGTATGGATATGGGTCTTACAGCTCCTGGTTTTAAATTTGAGGCTGGTCCATTCTGATTGGTTGGGAGCCTGGACCTGTTTCATTGGACTTGGAGTTTGATTGATTGGTGTTCCTGGTTTCTTCTGTCTGTTTTGTGGCTTTGATTGGCTGGCAACAGTCTGTTCTTGTGTTGGAGGCTTTTAGTGCAGCTTGGCTCCGTGTGAAGGGACAACTGCTCTTCATTAGCAAGCTGCTATTCATTAGCAAGCTGGGTTTCACCTGGGTGCCTGGTGGGGGGGTTAGGTTGGAGCTATCAGAGGGAGTCTGTTTTTGCCCAGGTGTTTGCCTGGCTTGTGGCATGGAGATCTTTCTATTTGAGAGTGCAGGCTTCCAAATGATTGACAGTCTGGTGGAATCATCTCTTCTATTCATGCTGTCAGGTCTTTTTTCAATCTCTATGGCTTCTCTGATGATTCTGTGGCTGGGGTTTTCTATAGTGGCCAGGGTTTTAGTGCCATTGAAGTTGATGTTGTGACCTGTGGTTTTCATGTGTTGGACTAGTGAGGAGGTGTGTTCCAGCTTTTTTACTGCATTTTTGTGTTCCTCTAGGCGGGTACTTATTCTTCTATTGGTCTGTCCAATGTATGTGGCCGGGCATGATGTACAGGGAATTTCGTATATGCCTTGGTTTTCCAGGTCAATTTTGTCTTTGGGGTTCCTCAGGATGGCTGCTATTTTTTTGTCTGTTTTGAAGGCAGTCTTGATGTGATGCCTGTGTAGTATCTTACTGATTTTATCTATGGTACCTCTTATGTAGGGCAAAACAGCTGTTCCATAGATCTGTTGATCTTCTAGGTCTCTGTTATGTCTTGGTGTGTTTTTGTGGATCAAGTTGGTGATTTTGTTTTTGTGGAAGCCATTGGCTGTCAATACTTCAGTCAGGGTGCATAGTTCAGTCT